>JAHTLZ010003399.1:3365149-3397244 GCA_023846285.1 Phrynocephalus versicolor
TAGTAGTAGTAGTAGTAGTAGTAGTAGTAGTAGTAGTAGTAGTAGTAGTAAATAATGAATTTGCATGCAAGATTCTTTAGTGTTATCTGTTGCATCTTTTAACTTGACATGAAAAATCAGATGATTTGCTTTGAGTGCATTGGAAAAGCTGATTTTGTTGATCCCTAAAGAATATTCTTAATTTCCATCTACTGAGCACAAGTATCTCATTTTACAGAAAGCAATCGACCTGTCCAAGGATGATTTGCTAGGGGACATTCTACAAGATTTAAACGCCGAGGTAGGAATTAATAATGTGTTTGGGGGGGGGGATGGTGGAAATAATATTTTAAAATGATAAATGTACTTTTCTACCGATACTTTAAATATAACATCAGCTGAGCTGATACATTTCTAAAGTCTTAATTGGTCTAATAATACTTTTGACCAAAATCTTGCATGTGTTTTGATTCAGAGGTAAAAACGTGAGTTTTATTTGTCTCTTGTGAACTTGCTTGATGGCAGGTCAGATCTAATTCAGAATTTTATTTTTTTCATGTATATATCCTGCCATTTTCCCCAGGAAGTGGTAGCTTTTAATGTAAGAGAAGGAAGAGGCAGAAATATTGAATCAAGACTTTAAACCTCTTAATGAAGAACAGTGATTAGCTTCTGTTTAGTAAATTCTACTCAATTAGTGACTGCCTGATTTTCTTTCCCTTTAGCAGGTTCGCATCTCACCAACACCGGTTGTAGTGCTGAAAAAGAAGAGGCTTTTTGAAACACCTCTGAATCCTTTTTCTGTCCAAAGTGCGGTCCCTAAGGTAATAGCCTGAAATGAAAATATAAAGCCTCCTGAAGTTTCAAAAATATCATTTGTTTTAAATATTACTGCATGTTACTATGCGGCCAGTGTAAAATTGCATGCAAGAGCAGGTGATACCTTTATGGGCTGCTAAAAAAAATCATCATGGAGTATGGAAGCAAGACTGCAACTGCTAGGTAATATTGTGTTGACTTTGATCTGATCCCAATTGGTCAAATCTAGTGAGTTTACTAAATTATCACCCTAGTTTCCTGATGGAAGACTCGGGTTTTCTGCAGAGACGTAGCTAGAGTTTCGAGTGCCTGGGGACAAAGTCAATTTTTGCACCCTCTCCTCCTTCCCACAACTGTGTCTCCCCCACCCAACAAGGTAGTGCCAAGCAGGTGATTTTTTTTCAAGCGGCACCTCCGTTGCATACTTCCCCCTCTCCCTCCCCCCAAGGAAAGGCAGCTGCCTGGCAGTCTTGGTGCCTCCCAAGCCCTCCTTTCACTTCTCTCTCTCTCTCTCTCTCTCTCTCTCTCAACCCGTCCACACACCATCCACAGGGTGCATAGACACAAACACACATACTGGCGCACACATACAGGCTAGCAGGCACAGGGGCGCCCCTGCTGCCAGATCCCACTCGATCACAGATCATCTTGGGCTGGGAATGGATGAGCGGTATGAGGAAAATTCACAAGCACCCCAGCCCAGCCTTCTCCTCCACCAGCCTGGCTCCCTGCAGCTGGCCTTGATGTCAGAGGGACCATTCTTAAAGAGACATCTTGCCCGCCTGGCCAAGGTGGCGGTGGGGGCGCAGAGGGATGAGGGAGCAAAAGTCAGGACTGGAGAGCGGGAGGGGGCCACACTGTGGTGTGTGTGTGTGTGTGTGTGTGTGTGTGTGTGTGTGTGTGTACCCACACATACACACTCTCTCTGTAACACACATACACACATATGTGCAAACACACACACACACACACACACACACATAGAATTGCCAAGCCTTAGCCGGGAGGGAAAGGAGGAGGGGGAAGTGTGCAACGGAGGTGTTGCCTGCTTCCCTGTCCTCCTTTCCCTGGCTAAGGAGCACCAAGCCTTAGCCAGGGAAAGGAGGACTGCTGGATGGAGGTTTCAGGGCTTCTTCCTCCTGCTCACTCTCCAGGCACCCCGAGATTGCTGTGTGCCCCAGGGCAAATGCACCCTCCCGCTCCACCCTAGTTTCAACATAGGTTTTCTGTGCCCCCCTCCCCCAACAGAGACGTGTCCATTTCAGATAAAGGCCCAATGGGAAGGGACGTGTGTACATGGCTTCAGCCAGTCTTATCAGCCAGGAATTTCCCCAGAGCATTCAAGAACCTTTTGGATTCCATACGTTTCTGTGGGCTGACCATTTTAGTTAATCACTGCATTAACCCAGTGTTCAGAGGAGATATTGTATATTGCATTTGCTTTTCTTTGATGTAGGAGGAGTTCATTTCAGAAGGAGACAGAGTTGTGCCCTATATTTGTGCACAATTTTCTTTCTGCATTTTAGTGTTCAGTGATCTTATCATGGTGTTAGCAAATGTAATGCCGCATGGGGGTTTAAACTGGAGGGTTCCTTTATGCTGGTCAAGAGTACTAGGTTTTGTTTTTAATTGCAAAAAATATGTTATTGTGTCGCTTAGATGGATGAAGTGCATAAATTTGTGCTCTTTGTTGTAAGATCATATCTGCATATTTTTAGACATAAAAAGTTTGTCAGTATATGATAAGTTTACATTTCTGACTTGCAGAGAAGCTGTGGGAAAGAATGGCTGGGAAAAATCTAACCTTTCTTATTTGAGGTTTAAATGAGCTTTTAAAAGATGTCTAAGTAGAACAATCAAAGGCAGTTGGAATGAACTGTAGGAAGTTAAATTGATAGTTATTCTATTGCTGAGTGGGTTTTAATTAAAATAATTTGTATTTAGTTACAAAAATAAAGGAAAAATCAAAAACAGAGAGGACAAAAACATTTAGTTCCTTTAAGATAAGATTAACTACTATATTTTAATGTGCACTTTATTGAAGTCCATTTCTTCAGACCTGTCCACAAAAGCTCACATTAAAACAGGCCTGCCCAAAGTCCGGCCCGGGGGCCAAATCCGGCCCATCTGGCCATTCTGGCTGGTTCGCCCCTCCCTCCCCCTCCTTTGCCCCATTTTTTTTTAAATCTTCCGCCAACACTGATACTGCTGGGAAGCTTGAGGGGCGGGGCTGGCCGGCCGGCCGGTGAGCAGAAGCTTGTGTTGAGGGGGCGGGCCACCACCACCACACCACCGGGAAGCTTGTGGCGCTGGGCGGGCCAGCCAGCCAGCCATTGTGCGGGCTGCTGCCATTGGCACTACCGGCAACCATGTGTGGGGGTGGGCAGGCCAGCGGGCCTCTGCCACCACCAAGGAGCTTTGGGGTGGGCTGGCGGGCGAGCCATCGCCACCGCTGGGGACCTTGGGGGGGAGCAAGGTCGCATAGATCGCCTCTTCCAAGGGGCGACCTGTGGCCACGACTCCCTGTGCTTCCTTTGGTCCCCACCTTCCTTCTTTCCTCCCTCCCTCCCTTGGTCCCCACCTCCCCCCTCGCTTCCTTGTTCCCCACTTTCCTTCCTTCCTCTCTTGGTTTCCATCTTTCTCCCTCCCTCCCTTGGTCCCCGCCTTCCTTCCTGCAGGTGGGCTTGCAAGAGGTCAGTGGGTGGGGCTTGCAGTGGGGTGGCAGGGTCGGGGAGCAACTGGCCCCTGACACATTCTCAGCCATCAAATCTGGCCCTCCTTACAAAAAGTTTGGGTACCCCTGCATTAAAATATAGTAGAGTGGTACCTCTTAAGACAAATGCCTCGTAAGACAAACCTTGTAGGAAGAAAAAAGTTTCCAGGAATAGGCATGCATCACATAATATAAAATTCTGTATGGGATGCTTCGCAAGAAGAAAAAATGTTCCTCATGTACTTAGGGAAAAAAAATGGTTATTTTTGTCTTTATTCTAGCCTCCGGAATGGATTAATCTTCTCCCAATGCATTCCTATGGGAAACCATGTTTCATAAGACAAAATTTTCATAAAATGAAGTGACCCATAGCCTCTGGAACAGATTAATCCATTTTCAATGCATTCCTATGGGAAGCTGCGTTTCATAAGACAAAATTTTCTTAAAACAAATTGACCTGTAGAACCAATTAAATTTGTATTAAGAGGTACCACTGTAGTTAACAGACATTAAATGTTAGCACAGACTAACACAGCTACCTGCTCTAAAACTGCTTACAGAGAACATCTGCAGTCCTGAAAACAGGCACTTCTGTTGAAAAGGAAGTTTCTGCAATAAATTCATCTCATTCTAAGTCTCCAGTCTACCCAGCAAGATCTGAGGCAGTCAAGGAAGAGAGTGATGTCCCTGAAAATAAAGCACACATTGTGGAAAAGAGTGAAATAGTAAAAGTGAAACAAGAAGAAGTTAGCAAAGGTAACTCCCAGCCTTTTCCTAATCAAGGCCATGATGCTTCTGGGTGAGCAGGATGTAATGCGTCACACCACTGTGCATCAGCCCCTGAATTCATTGACATGACATTGGCATGTATTCATGCATGAAAGAACATTACTGCACATCTTCTCTATGGCTTCCTACGTGTAAAAGATGTTACAGTTTCCTGCATGAAGTGGTGTGCTTCAGTGTATGGTGCTGTAGGTTTTTGTTGCTTGGCTTGCTTTCTGGCATCACATGATTTTCCTGCTAATGGTCCTCTGGCTGTTCGTTTAGGGGGCGCTTACATAATCTGGAAATGAGTAATCTTCAAAATGGAATACATGTATTTCTTTATATGAATATTTTACCCCGCCTTTCTCCTTGAAAAGGGACCCAAAGTGACTTACAACACTGAAGGACAACATAGAGTGTTTGAGACAACGAGTGTAGAATATTTATGAAGAACATTAAAGACAAAATTCAAAGCTAAGAACCAAGATCGTGAAGAGGCATCTTATGTTAAGAATAGAATGTCCAAGTCAGCTACAGTAAGCAAACAAATAAAACAAAACTTCCACTCTGAGAGATGAAAAACTAAAAGTGTAATAACACAAGTAGTACTACAAATTCAGTCCAAGCAGTAGAGCATAACAGTCCATCTAAAAGTCACCTAACAGGTAGTCAGCCACTCAGGAAAAGCTTGCCCGAAAAGTAATTTATTTTATTTATTATTTCCGTTTATATACTGCCCAGTTTTCCCAAAGGAACTCTGGGCGGTGAACAACAAGTAAACCAATAGTTCGGGAAAACAGTAACAAGAAATAAAATGAAAATAAAACCGGCAAATCCAGTCAGGAAGTGACTTCGGGTGTGTGTCACAGTGGCCAGAGCAAATCTCTTAACAAATGGACATAGTTGGTGCCCTAGTTTTATTTCTGCAAATGCACTCCTGGCTACTGCTGAGGCCTGAGCATCTAGGCTCAAGGATGAGTCCAGGAGCACCCCCAAGCTATGTGCCTCATTTTTCATTGGAGGGTAATCCCATCCAGTACAGGCTGCATCCCTATTCCGTGACCTTCCTTTCATTCGAACGGAACCACCTCTGTCTTGTCTGGATTTAGTTTCAATTTATTCACCCTCATTCAGTCCATTAATTATGTTAAACACTGATCTAAAGTCAAAGCAGCTTCCTTGGAAAGATAGAGTTGGGTGCCATCTGTATACTCGGGACACCAAAGGCCAAAACTCTGGATAATTTCCCCATGTGGGTGTATATAGGTGTTGAAGAGCCTAGGAGACAAAAGAGAACCCTGAGGAACCCCATAGTTTAGCGGCTGGGGCGTTGAAGATGAACTTCCTAGCACTACCTTCTGCATTCTCTCCAGGAGAGGACATGAGCCACTGTAAAACAGTGCCTTGTAGTCCTATTCCAGAGAGATGCTTCAGGAGGACACTATGGTTGATAAACAGAAGACATTCTCTATTTATAAAGACTTGTTTCACTGGAAAGCATTTGGAAGTCTCTAAAATCAGCCTTTAGGCAGCCCTCTCTGCTTTGAAAGAAAGGGCCCAATATCTGTCTGTTCTACATATCACGAGTAAAGCAATGGGAGAAAAAGCACATGAGAGACGCAAAATATTGTGCCAAAGGAGTCAACTTGCGCAGAACAGTTTGGAGGTGGGTCCCAAGAAGTGTATGTCCATGGCAGCTAGCCCACTGGTTAGCCTGTGCCTTCATCCAGCCTTAATCCATCCCTGTTCAGTTTCTACTATTACTAGGAGCAGAGTCTGTTAAGGATTGCTGACTACTCCGTGAAATGCCCTCCCACAGAAAGCATGTCAGGTCCAGCCTTTTGTTCTTTTAGATGTCTGCAAAACCATGGCTTCTTCATAAGGTTCTTATTGCATGTTCTCTGGAGTGTGTTGCTTTAATGATTTCTGTCTGTGGTGTTGTGTTTGATGATGCTAATGCACAATGAAGGTACGAAATGCTCTCAGAAATGATGTTGGACTTGCTTTTGCTATTCTGTTATGGTATCTACTGAACAATTATGTATGCCACCTTGAATTCACTCTGAAAAAAACAACGGGTAGGTGTGTGTTGTGATGTTTTATAGCTTTGCTGCATAGTGGCATTGGGTTTTTATGCTGCCTTAATAGCCTAGAGTAGCGGTCCGAAGCTTTTTAGGACCAGGGACCAGTTCTGTTTCTGTGCAGGGCTTCTCAGTGTGCATGTGTGCATTCAGGGCTTGTTCTCAGATACAGCCTCCCCTGTGCTGGTTCTCTCATGACTTGAACAAAAACTGTGGCAATGGGTGCATGGGAGAGAAAATGCCCCACGCCGGGGGGGGGTGCGGCGGGGGGGGAGAAGCATGGGCGAGAGCCTCACAGGAAACCTTGCAATCTGGGTCCCAATAGGCCATGGGCTGGTTTCAGTCTACAGACCTTGGGTTTAGGACCCCTGGCCTAGAAGTTCCAAATCTAAAGTGAAGGTGGATTAAAATGTTAATACATAATATCTTATATCGATTGCTGGAGTTAAATGTGTTGAGTTTCTTGTTAAGTCTCTTTACATCGTTTACAGAGGATGAACTAGCTATAATGGATTTTGATGATGGAGACTTTGATGAACCTATGGAAGAAATTGGAACGATAAGAGAAACAGGTGCATTGCTGAAGACAGAGGTAAAATCAGAAGAGGGACCAACACAGGAATTAAATTCAGTAAAGACAAGTTCTCATTTATTGTAAGTATTCATACGAAAATTTCAGGGATTTCTTTCAGCCTCCATTTCTTACTATTTATTTATTTATTTGATTGATTGATTAATATACTGCATATTCCGCGCAAAAACCATCTGGCCTGAAGGCAGAATGATCATGTTGTGTATGAAGAAACCTTTTCAATGCTACTACTTGATAACAGGTCCAGAGTTTTCATTAGAAATACAAAAGTAGGTGACACTTTTTATTGCACTACTACAAAATAAGTGGCCCAATAAAGAAACATTTCATCATTTCATTTTGCATGAAAACCTTAAATATATCTTCCTTAGTGGTTTTATAAAAATTAAAATAGAACCCTCTGAATAAATGATAATTCCATGTATAAACTTCCCTTTTGTTCTTTTTTCAGAAGCTCGTCCCTCCCTGATGTTTCCTGTTGGGATAGTGTTGATCAAAATGAAGATGGGCATCTGTCTTCAGAAATACAAGTAGATTCCAGTCAACTCCCACTAATAAGTGGTGAAGATGGTCAGCAGGTGTTCAAGTTCTATTGGCTGGATGCTTATGAAGACCAGTATAACCAACCGGGCAAGTATATCCCTTGAATTCATTCTTCCTGTCTCTCTTATCTTTTTCCTCTCTGCTAGAGCCTTTCCCTGGTCAAAGGATGGTAATTTCAAAATCGTTCCCTTGAGATTGAGTCTGTTCGCTACTTGTGAAATAAGCTGTCACTACTGTACTGTCCATTCTGGGCAGGCATAAGAAGTGGATGCCCAAGAACCAGTGGGTCACTTCTGTCCATAAAACTCCTTTCTTCATTGGAACAGGGAAGTTGACCCTCCCCTTGCCTCCTGTGCATCTCAAAATCAGCTCTTGAGGTTGGGGGAATCCATTAGGTTTTAGACTATCTAATGTAGAAGGCTATAGTGGGCAGTGGAAGAACTGAAGCTCCGTTTGTGGCTCGTATAGTATTAAATATAATCCTATATTAGAGGATCCTATATTAGAGGATGTCTTTGGGGTTTTTTAAAGCCTCCTTTCAGTTTTGGAGTGTCCTAGGGGGAAGTGATCTGTGGTGAAAGGACAGAAGCTTGATGCTTTCTGGCATTTCCCTATTCTACAAAACTTTAAAAATCCAACTTGTCCTGGGTATATAGAATTTATCAGTATTTAATGTTTCAAATGGTCAGTACAGTAACCCCTCGCCTATTGCGGGGGTTAGGGACATGACCTGACCCGTGAAAATTGAAAATCCACGATATGTGGAAGCTGGGTCAGATTGGGACTGGGGGGCCTGACTGGGGCCCCCTACACTTACCTAAGGCCTGGCATGGCCCCGTACGGGTCTCCGATAGCCTTCCCGGGCTTGTCAGAGGCCCTAGAAGTGCTTTCCGGTGATCCGGAGGTCACTTCTGGTTTGCCCGAAAGCACTTCCGGGGCCTCCGACTGGCCTAGGAAGGCCCTTGGAAGCCTCAGAAGTGGTTTTCAGTGATTCGGAACTCACTTCTGGTTCGCTTGAAAGTACTTTTGGGGCCTCTGACAGGCTCAGGAAGGCCATTAGAGGCCTGTCCAGGGCAGCGCCCGACCTGGGGTAAGTACAGGAGGCCTGAAACAGGCGCATCCAGCTTACCTCAAGGGGGCTTGCTTCCATATACTGTGGTCCCATGATGTACGAGGACCGTAATACAGTGGTACCTTGTATAAAGGAAATTCATTCCAAATGAAATTATGTTAAGCAAATTTTCCTTTATGCAAATTTCCCATAGGAATGCATTGAAAACAGAGTAATCCCATTTTTACGTTGTACGGATTCGCCCCATAGGCGATTCTGTTAAGCAAATTTCCCCCATCTCCAGAATTTTTTATGTTGTACAGATTTTATGTTATACAAGCTGTTTATTATACAAGCGTCTACTGTATATGATCTGCGAAGCGGCGGGGGAACACTGTATTGTTACTGTTTGTAATAGCTTCCGGGGCAGACAAAGGCTTTCTTTGTAAAAGCCCTGTTATATCCAGCTTTTTACTGTGATTTTAGTTAAATCTTTATACGCATCCAGTTTAGGAAGATGTAAAGTGAAGTTTAATGGCTAATGTTTCCATTTAAAGCTTAATGCCAAAAAATAATTTAGCATCGTCCATAACTTGGCTAGGGCTTTGCTTATGATGTCTTTTGCTATGCTGCCTGCATAAACAACATTTTGTTTCACAGGTGATAATTAATGAAGCTTTGGTGAAATTGGTGACTAGCAAAGGGGGGGGGGAAACCCTGCCCCTGAAGTCCCTTGTGCTATGCACTCACTTTTATCTTGAATTCTGTATGGTGGTTTCTGAATGGTGCATAATTATGAAAAGACTTCTGTTCCTTGATTATGAATAGAGATCCTGTCATCATAACTTTTCAAGGATGAATAATAAAGACTGCACCTGGTTTCAATTAGTAATGCAGCAAAAAAAAAACATTTTGGCAGTACTTGTTGTCTAAGAGAATCATGGCAGTTATAGCAAATGAGATTTTAACTGTCTTGTGTGGAGGACTCGTATTCAGAATATGCAAGAATTTCTCACTCAGGATTTATTTCATATGTAATGCTAGAATCATCCGTTGGCACGACCGCAATGAGCCTCTGGGATCAAGGATCTGTGTGTGGCCCAGGGACGTTCTTCCGGCTGCCCAAGCGGTAGAGGGGAAGAGAGGGCTTTCAGAGGTTGGATAGTGTAGTTCTAAGGCAGAAGTAGGGGAGCCTTCGGCCCTCCAAATGTTTTGGAGGGCCGAAGAATTCAGAATCTATATTGCCAATAATGAAGGGCTGTGGGAGTTGTGGTGCAAAACATCTTCAGGGCCAAAGGTTCCCCACCGCTGTCCTAAATCATGGCTTACTATTATTTGCAACCTGAAATATCACCTTTTATACTACATGTTTGTAACATAAGACCCAACTGTTAGGAATGATAAAATCCACATTGATCTGAAGAGGACAACATATACTGTAAATCCATCTTCATGGCATTAAAATGAAATTCTTCTAAATGTTCAGTATATCTCAGAAGATGAGAGAAAGGAATAAAAAAATGTACTGACAAGATGCAATTTTTGCACTTGATGCCTGCTCTTTTGAAGTGCTCTATTTTCAGTAAAAATATGACTTGCTTCCCCCCCCCCCCCGCTAAGACTTTAAAAGTACTGTACTAATAGAATGCCTCAAACAAAATGACAATAGGCCAGTGGTCAAAATCCTGTTGCATATCTGCCCTTGTGCAGCAAGAATGATGTCATTGGCAGCAGCAGATTGCAGCTAATTGAAGAGTTCCTACTATTCTTTAGGGTTACACATGAGTTTATCTCACTGTGTGTGTGTGTGTGTGTGTGTCATGTGCAGCCCAGAACTGAAAAAGAGAATCTTTTAATTAGCGGGAGTCAGCTTCTGCTCGTGATGTCATTCCTGTTGTGCTGGGCATAGTCACACAAGTGGATGCTGGCCAATAAATTAAGCTACTAAGTAAATACATACAAATATCAGATTGACAGTGAAAACATTATTTAGAAAGCAAGAGAATGGGAAGTTATGGAGAAGCAGAAGCAATAATTCTGTGGAAACAGAGTTTTAAAGATCTTTACAAAAAGGTGGTCTCGAATGCTTGCATATTATTGTGCGCCTGCATAGTACAGTACAAGACTCTTAAAGCAATCACTTGACTGTGGAGTACTGACTTTCGGCAGATGGAGCTGTTAATTAGGGACTACAGATTGGAAATGATTCTGTTCCCATGGGTGAATTAGTGTGTTTATTCAGTAATTCTTAGTATTGCAGCTTTTCCATTAAGCAGCTGTGCTAAGCTGTTTTGATTAACATGCATTGTCTCTGTCTTTACTCTTTTCTCTCATTTCAGGAGTGGTATATCTCTTTGGTAAAGTGTGGATTGAATCAGCAAAGTCCTATGTGAGTTGTTGTGTGACAGTGAAAAATATTGAAAGAACAGTTTACTTGCTGCCACGTGAATGGGTATGTCTTTTTATGTTGGGATACTGCAGTCATGAAACAATCTGTTTTAATGAGATTATTTAGGCAGAAGGCACTAACTCAGGCATACATCATGTCGGATGCTTCCATGATGTATTACTGAAAAAATATGGCTACTTTTCGCATAATATGGTCTGGAGCATAGAGGAAAATGTTGGAGTAGTAGGTAAGTGCTCTATAAGTGGTGATCTGGCAAAAAGAAGTAATGATACCTAATAATGTAAACTGGGAGGAGGGAAAGGGTTGGTTTTATCCCTCCCATAAGTCACTTGGGTGCCTACTGTCCATACAACAGCTGTAAGTTTCCTGAAATGTATATTGTGTTGTTACTTTTCTTCTCCCAAGTCTGGTTTTAAGACCTTAATAATTTATCCCAGTTAAAATATAATCTGAGTATTTGTACGTATATTTGCTCTTTTATTTTTGCCATAATACCTCTTCCAATTCTTTGGGGAAGATACCTATTTATGTTTTAGTAGGTAGTCTGCAAGAATTATCTAAATATGAATATATAGTGTTTTAAAAATCTTCCAACAAAAAACTTGCCATTAAAATATTTACTAAATTTCTTGTTGAAGCGGATTGATTCATCTTCTAACCAAGAGACAGAGAAGCCTGTGACTATGATGGATGTCTATCATGAATTTAATGAACGAGTTGCAGAAAAATACAAGATTATGAAGTACAAATCCAAGGTTTGTGTGACATGTCCCCTCCTTATCCTAGATATTTAAGCTTAATGGTAGCTATCTTCAGGCGAGGAAGTAACTGAGAAGAAGAAACTGGGATGTACTGGGGTACATGACATTTACACTTCTTTATGTATGATTTACTAATGTATCTAGGTAACTAGCAAATGAGATACGAGATACACAGTATGGCAGTATATCAGCTCATATTAGTCTAGTTTCTCTTTTTATGAGCAGTACTTGTCTAGTCAGTTTGAAAAAGTTTTGTTCATTTTAATCTTATGATACCATGATTAAGGTGACATGATCTGTAACAGTACAGTTTAAAGGCAAACAAAATTTTGAGGATGTTTAAATGATGTGAGATGAAGGCAATAGTAACTGGAAGACATGGAGAACTGGATGCTGCTCTCAAATGAAACAACTTTAAAGCTCATTAGTTTCTGCAAATACCCAATGTAGAATTGGGCCCATGTCTAATTACATTTGAAATAAATACTATACAGTGAAATCAGCCGGAGTTGTTATTACTAGTTTGAGTCCCGTCGCTTTTCGCAGGTGTCTTCCAATTATTCTTGCATTTGGAGATTTGGCCTATTATAGTTGGAGTCCTAAAGAGTTTGTTATACATACAGTTTTTCTAGTTCTTTGCATTATAGAATGTTTCCTTAAATGCGTAGTGGGTTTGCACTGAATTACATTTTGTTAAGCATAACTTTTCTGTTGATATTAATTTGCTCATCATTTGGACGCTACAAGTGCAAAAGATCTCTTTTGGTACCAATTCATTGGGAATATGTCACAAAGGAAGATTGCAGTGTCTTTTTATTATCCCGTGAAGTTGTGTGAAATTTGGTGCAAGGGAAGACCAGAGTGTTTTTTCTGGAGTATGTACCTAATAGAGCACAACTTAGTGATTTATCACTTGGATAAAGCTACTTGCCTATCGGAAGGGCTTCATAAATAATGCTATAATTTGAACAGAGAATAACTTGTGTATAATAGGCCAGTACAAATGTAACATTCTGGGCTTCCTAAACCATGATTGTTGAATGAGAAATACGTGCTCTGCTTTTCCATTCTTGGAATTCTTCAGGTTACTAACCAATTTATTAAGATGGGTTATTTGTATTAAAACCTGGTATATTGAACTTTATAGTGTTGTGTTTGACCAGCCTCTTCTAATATCAATCATTGTAGAAGAAGGCAGCAAAGAAAGCCTTGTACAGTATGCTATCTTAGATGCAACAAAGGAAAATGTAAACTATTGGTCTTTCTGCAAAATATAGAGCAGATTCTGTTCTAAGTCTGGCCAAGAACAACAAGTGAGATATAACTTTTCCATCAACTGCTTACCTAGTTTTGGATCTCAGATTTTTTAGCAGATGAGATTCAGGGCTTTAATGCTTTCTGCTACCAATCCCCTGTTTCCATTTACTGAAGGAAGTTAGACTAAATTATGCTTGAGTTAAATATTTGTGTTATTTAAATAATGGAGAATTTTCAGGTTAAGCTTAAAGAGCAGATAACTATTTTCGGATAAGATGAACTCAAAGTTTGGGGTTTTAAAATCTGAAGTAATAAAAAGTGATAAGGATCTATCTTTGTGTGTTTGTGTACAATAGTAGCGGTTTTTATTCTTCAGTATGTGATGAATATCCCAAATCTTGTATTTTGTCTAGCCAGTGGCAAAGAATTATGCTTTTGAGATACCAGATGTTCCTGCAAAATCTGACTACTTAGAAGTTAGATATTCGGTGAGTAGTGCTGTGCTATTTCTCTGAAAGTGCTCCTTAAACTGAAATGGGAAATGGTGTATGTATATTATGCTTTTAAAAATGGCACTTTAAAACATGTGTTAAGTTCCGACACTTTAAAGTTACAAATACTGCTTGTTTTATGCTTTTGTTGGCTTACTAACAGGGCCTAAAAATAGCCAAAAAAGTAAGGAGCAGCAGCAGCAGCAGCAGGAGTAGCCAGTGAACTCTTTCGAGGACTTAGGGGGGCCATGGTGGATATTGCTTGTTGTCTGATGATTGCTTTGAATCAAGGAGCCTGCATTTAAATACCTGAGAGCCTGAGTGGTGCTGTGGACAGAGCTTTGGGGCAAGGACTCAACGGACCGGAGTGCCTGCTCAGCCACTGAAACCTCTTTGGGGATGGGAGTGATAAAACACAACTTGAAAATCTCACATGTATCCTGTTAGGGCAGTGGTTCCCAACCTGGGGGTCGGGACCCCTTTGGGGGTTGCATTACCATTTCACAGGGGTTGCCATGAGCCAGTGAAGAAAAAGGCACAAATGGCATGGGTCTGGAGGATCGGGGGGTGGGGGAGAGTGAGTTGCAGCTTGATAGGTTGGAGGGGATGTCAGTCAATGGCACCGGAGGCTGCGATTGCCTGAGGGTGCCTGTAGAGGGAAGTTCTCTATGGCACCTGCAAAGGGGGCTTATGGTCTCTTCCAAGCAGGGCAAGGGGTCACCGCAACATGAGGAACTGTACTAAAGGGTCACGGCATTAGGAAGGTTGGGAACCACTGTGTTAGGGTCAGCGTTGTTCAGAAGCAAGTTGGTAACACATGACCGTTACAATAATTTAAATGGCCTTTTCAACTGTATCTGCTTAGATGGGTTTTAGAAGCATTGTTGGCATGTGGGGAGTGCAGCAACCTGGGTAGATGTTTCTGTTCACTACAGCACTTCTGTGAGATTCATGCTCCCTGTTTGTAACCCACACTATGTACAACCATCACACAGCATGCCTTCTGGAGACTTGTGTGGCTGGTTCTGGTGTTATACCAGATAAAACAACCCTCAAAACTTTCCGAGCAACTGGAGTTGTTTTTATTAATTGTATCTTCTAGTTCTGACTGCTGTATGCTGTTTGTTTGTTTGCTTGTTTGCTTGTTTGTTTGTTTGTTTAATAGGCTGCCTTTTTCCCAATAAGGGGACCCGAAATGGCTTACAATATTAAAGCAATAGGATTAAAAACATAAGAAAGTTAAAGATAAAAAACCCACAATTCAAATACAGTAAAATAATTAAAAGCAATAAACATTAAGAGCTATGTATTCTCAAAGGCTTTCACGGCCAGGATCTGATAGGTGTTGTGAGTTTTTCGGGCTGTTTGGCCGTGTTCTGGAAGTTTTTCTTCCGGACATTTCACCAGACTCTGTGGCCGGCATCTTCAGAGGACAAGGGGGCCTCTGACATCATAACTGTTAAAAGACTACCTAAATAGATGGGCCTTTCAGCTGTCAGTGGGGGGATAAAAGGGGGGGCAGCTTGATCTCCCAGGTCACAGCATTCCATAACCTGAGAGCATCTACAGAGATAGTCCTCTTTTGTGTGGTCATCAGCTGTACCTGTGCTGGCACTGGGACTGAGAGAAGGGCCTCCTCCGATTATTGTAAACATTGAGAAGACTCAACTTGTTAAACTTTATCAAATAATAATGATAAGGAAAGTTTGTTTTGGGCAAAACAATGGGAATTTTGTTTTGAAACAACAGCAGGAAGAAAAGTTAAATCTCTGGATAAATAATTAGAAACAAAAATAACCAAATTTATATTTTCCGCGTGCTCACACAAATTTACCCTGTTACCAAACAAAACATTGCCTCTGAAAATAGACTCTTGAACCAACTTGGATTACTCACATGTTTCTTCCTCTATTCATTCTCACCAAACTATAGAATAATAGGGTCAGATCAGCAATCCATATGTGAACACACTTAACACCATCTATGAATCATTCCAGCTCCTTTGCTGTGCATGCTGCTCTAACATCCATTCATCCATCTAAAGAATAACATATTCTTACTAATATATTCCCCAAACCTTCATATACTGTACTAGAATTGCCAGAAGAAGTAACTGTCTTTCCCCTACATACACATGCACACCGCTTTAGAAAAGCTGGTATAGACTCTCTCCTGTATAGTGATAACATGGCAGTGGTTGATAAGAGAGGGCTGTGTATTTGTATACCCTATAAATACATTGTACCAGTAGTGACAGAAAGTTTGTTCCCTCCTCTCACCGCATAAGGAGCTTGTTTCTAGATGGAGTCTAAAGTGTGCGGTTTGGGCACCTGGGATGCTTGAATTCCGATGTAGACCAAGACTCGGGAACTTTTGGTTCTCTAAATGTTTTAGATTAACTTTGAAGCCCCAGCAAGCACAGTCAATTGCCGACTGTAGGTGTTGGCCTGAAACATATGGAGAGCTGGTTATTTCACATCTCCTATAGACTTGCAGGGATTGTAATCCTTCATATAAAATATGAGTAGTGCAAGCTGTTTCTGTGGCTTCAGATTAGACTCTCAAGTCAAGTTTTAATTTTATATGTGAAGAGATTTTAATTTTATATGTCTAGTTTAGAGACATATTGCTTGCGCTTCGGTGAATATAGTTTTCTTGGTGGCATGCTTTGTGGTAGAAGTGGCGTAAAGGTAAAGGTTCCCCCCCCCCACATGCGTGCTAGTCATGTCTGACTCTAGGGGCGGTGCTCATCTTCGTATTTAAGCTGAAGAGCCAGTGTTGTGCAAGTCCGTGGCCATGTGGTCGGCATGGCTGCAAGGAAACACTGTTGTGCCTTTCCGCTTTTTATCTACTTGCATTTATATGCTTTCAAACTGCTAGGTTGGCAGGAGCTGGGGTTAACAGCAGGAGCTCGCTCCACTGCATGGCACCCGGGATTCGAACTGCTGAGCTGCCAACTTTGTAGCTGACAGTTTTCAGTGCTCTAGCCCGCTGAGTCACCACACCCCTGTAGAACTGGCATACGGTATTTTATAAATTCCCAAATACATAATAATTGAGGTATTTTGATTTTCAGGCAGAATATCACCAACTACCTCAAGATCTGAAGGGAGAGACATTTTCTCATGTATTTGGAACAAACAGTTCAAGTTTGGAGCTGCTTTTATTGAGCAGGAAGATTAAAGGACCAAGCTGGCTGGAAATAAAAAATCCACGTATGAATATTTTGTCTAGAATATACCACTTGTAGGAGAATGATTTCTTATATGGATGTTTAACTGCTATGATGCTATTCAGAACAGAACTGAGTCTCTTCAAATGCCGATAAATTAAGAAAACAATGAAAATATTTTAAGAGTGAAATACTGTATCTTAGAATTTGCATAGTTCTAGAGCTATGGTTGTCATGTGTTTGCAAACCTTATTTATTTTTAACCATATTATTTTAGAGGTGGGTGGTTCGTACAGTCAGTTTTTGAAGTTGATGCCCTCTAAAGGGCTTCTTTTATTCTCTTTAGCTCTTGCGCGTGTCGTTGTTTAGCATAAATGTATAGCCCATGTATAAAATGGTTCAGTACCTGTACAAGTGCAACGAAGGACTAGATCCAGTCTTGGTTCCATTTACATAATGACATTAAATGGATAGTAAGCCAGAATCTATTTAAGTCCCATTGGTTCAATGGTCTATTCAAGTTCAAAATACTAGCTTGCTTTAGCCCTAAGTCATTGGACTTGCGAGACCTCTTGTATTCTGTTGTATATTCACTCACTTGAACACAAATATTATTGTAAAATAGGACTTATTTTTTGGGGGGGATTCTCTCTCTTCCCCTCCACAAACCTCATCTGGAACAGAATTCAAGTGCTCAGTTATGGGGGAGACCATGCAGATAGCTAAAAATGTAGAAATTATGGCCTTGAAAAAAAAAACACTGTTTAAATTGCATTGTAGTATGTTGAACTGTTATGCTAACTTTCAGCCTAGATGTATTGAGTAAAAAAAATATTACAGTAACCCTTGTTTAAATATTTTTGTGTGAATTCTAATGGTGGCTTTTGTTTTTACCTCAGAGCCATCAGCCCAGTCTGTCAGCTGGTGCAAGGTAGAAGTAGTGGCCTTGAAGCCTGAGTTGGTGAATGTAGTGAAGGATCTTCCCCCACCTCCTCTTGTGATCATGTCTATTAGCATGAAGACTGTTCAGAACACAAAATCACATCATAATGAGGTGAGATAGGAGCTTTGTGTAGTACAGTTCTTCAGAATTAATTGACAGATTAGTCAGTTCTGTGGTTGTGGTAAAGATTCTGAATCTCATGGACCTGGAAACACTTTCCTACTTGACAGTCTATTTTCTGTTACTGTCGTTCTGTTGAGGAGACATTGGAGCTTGGAATACAATACTCGTTAAGCTTACTGATTTTTGCTGGGCCCATAAATAACCATCTGGATAAACATTAATCATCTCTTTTTGATAATAAGTGCTGCATTAATATTTATATTTATTTTCGAAATTTGTAGATTTTAAATGTGTTCCATGTGAAGGAATGAATGAATTTGAGACCAGAGGTTTCTGCTATTGCAGCTTTTGCAACTATAGCCCATTCTTACCTATTTGTGTTCAATGAAATAAGAAAGAAAGAAGAGTTAGAAAAAGCAATGAGCAAAAAGGAAAAAAATATGGAATTGTGAAGCATCCCACATAGCAATTTAAAAGGGAACACAGGGTTTTATTCCATATTGATGGTGAACTTTTTTGTATCTCCTTTGATCTTAAAGTTTATTGAATTTAATATATAATATTATCGCAAAGTCTATCAAAATGATTCATCTACCTTATTCTGGCAGGTCAAGATATTTTAACACATTCACATTTTAAGAAATTAAAATTCTTTCCCTTTTCAGAATTAAAAAAAATAGTAAAGAAGCGTGTTCTGATTTTGGTCATTCTCTAAGATGGGGTGGCTTGCCTGGAACAGGATAAGTAAAACATTGTTAATGGAGAGATTTTTTTTCAAACTTGGCATCTATTTTTTATAGACTTCAGCATATACAACTAATGAGTTATAACAATTTCCTTACAGACTGCATCATAAATGCTAAATTGTGGTGCGTGATTAGATTTATGGAATGGATTATCCAGTCAGTATATAATACAACAAATGAACAACACTTTGGTTTAATGTGGGAGAACTTTAAATGGTTTCACTAGTTGTGAGTTCATTCTCGTTTTCATTTTTGTTTCTGTAGATTATGGCTATTGCAGCTTTAATACATCACAAATTTTGCATGGACAAAGCACCACCCTGTCCTCCTTTTCAGACCCACTTCTGTGGTAGGTATAAACTTTCCTTTATACTATAAAGGAAAACACACTGTATGAGGATCTGCCTTTCTGGCTTGAAAGTGGGGTGTAATGTGACAAATATACAGTGGTACCTTGTATAAAGGAATGAATTTGTTCCAAAATGAAATTCTGTTAAGCAAATGTTCCTTTATACAAATTTCCCATAGGAATGCATTGAAAACAGAGTAATCCCTAATCACGACCATTTTTATGTTGTACGGATTGCCCCATAGGCGATTCTGCTAAGCAAATTTCCCCTATCTCTGGAATTTTTTATGTTGTACAGATATTTTGTTATAGAAACCATTTGTTATATGAAGGTCCACTCTAATTTGTCTAATGGCTTGGGGTAAATAGATCTGAATGTGAGAGTACAGTGATGCCTTGAATTACGAATTTCTTGAATTATGAAAAATTTGAATTACAAAGGGAAATCCATGGCTATGGGGAAATTTTTAGTTGGAAAAAATTGCGTGGTGCTTTCTCCTTCAGCGGGTGGCCAGAAAGGAAGAAGGCGGCGGTGATCTGAAGACACAGACTCCATCTCCTGCCTCCTTTTAGAAGCACACTGACTGCCATGTGATTTTGACAGTTTTGCAGCCTTCACAAGCAGAGTGCAAGCGCTGGGCTGTCAAAATCACCTGGCTCTTGATACGCCTCTAAAAGGAGGCGGGCAATGGGGGACCATGTCTTTGGATTCCTGCCGCCCGCCTCCTTTCTGGGTGTGCTGAAGGAGGTGCAGATTGGCCGCAGCGATTACCCAGCACCGCAGGGGCAACCAAGTCCACCTTCTGCACGGTGCCCCTGTGGTGATGGGCAGCCCGAGGGAGGGGGACTTCGATCGCAGAGAGGCACTGCCAGCAAAGTGACGGAAACCTTTTTTTGCAATCGAAGTCCAGACTGGCTGTCTCCAACCAAGCAGGGGGCTGAGCAGACAAAGGGGTGTCACTCATCACCCGCTCATCCCTTTGCTGGGTTGCAGCAGCCACTGCCCCCCCCCCAGGTCACAGCCGAGTGGTGGCAGCAAGTGGTGGGCAGCATTTTTACTCCTGCTCCACGGTCTCATTTCAGCCAGTTGGCTGAACTGGGACTAGGCAAAAATCAGGTGGCTGGTTGTGAAGCCTTTCCTGCACTTTAAGGCTTCACAACCAGGCGCTCACTTTTGCTCCCCACCAAACCTTAAGTTTAGCCAGTTTGGTGGGGAGCAAAAGCAGGTGGCTGGTTGCAAAGCCCAGTGGATTGGCCTCCCTGCCCCCCTCCTCCTTTCAGTTTTCGGGAGCCTGAAAAGGAGGGAGGGGGGCAGGGAGGCGAAGCCACTGGGGGAAAGTCTGCCTGCTCCCCAATGCCTTGCTTTTGGTTTGCAAGCAGGCAGAAACCCCACAAACAGGAGGAGCGGTGGTTTATGCCTGCTTTCAAGGCAAACACAGGGCATGGGGAAGGAGGCAGAAACCCTCCCAGCGCTTGCCACCATAGCAGGGAAGAAGTGCCGGGGGAGGGCCTGGTGGCGAAGGAGCCATCTGGGAGCCTGCCCCAACCCAGCAAAGCACGGGAAGAGCTCCCCCCCCCTTTTCTGGGCTGGGGAGCAAAAACCCCAATCAACCGTCAGCAAATACTGTGGAGCTGTCAAAACCAGCTGCTTTTGGAGGTGTGCTGACAGCCAGGTGATTTGGACAGCTCTGCAGCCTGGCCTGCTGGTTGATTGAGGGGGTTTCCCACCAACCCAGCAAAGGTGGAAAGGTCTTTGGGTCGGGACAGGCTTCCCATGGGAAAGCATTGAAAACCAATTAATCCATTCCTTTTTAAACCTTTTTTCGGACCTCCCAGATGGAATAATTGGCTTTCAATGCCTTCCTATGGGAAACTGTATTTTAAATTACGAAAATTCCATTGAATTGATTGATTTTGTAATTCAAGGCATCACTATATTTATTTGTTTCCACAAAGAGGAAGGAATCTGTGTAGATAGCCTATCCATATAATATAATAGTGACTACATTTTTAAATTAAATTTTAACTTTGGAGATGGTCTTTGTCCTATTTTCTTTACCCTGTAAAGGTGTTCTATGTGC
Organism: Phrynocephalus versicolor; assembly: GCA_023846285.1. Lineage (NCBI taxonomy): Eukaryota > Metazoa > Chordata > Lepidosauria > Squamata > Agamidae > Phrynocephalus > Phrynocephalus versicolor. The sequence goes on from JAHTLZ010003399.1 coordinate 3,386,029, forward strand.
TTAAACAACGTATATATTCCTCTTTGAGCACAGGATGGAAGAGATTGGATGGATATGATGGAAATATTAAAATATCTCGAGTGCCAGGGCTCCCAGAAGAGGTTTTTAAAAATATGTTGCAATTGAACAGTGCATTAAGCTGCTTAAATATAATGGATAGCATTACTGTTGATGGAGTAAGAAGGGATGAATAAAATCAGTTGCAGTTATATGTACTTGGGCTTCATTTTAGTTTATGTTGAGTGAAGGCACAGAAGTGTTTTTTTTAAAAAGAAATTAGTAGCACTAGTGTGTGTGTGTATCGGGGGGAGTTTTGTGAAGATAGAGCACCCAGGGTGCTCTAGAGTAAAGCGAGATAGAATTAGAGGATAACTAGCTAATAATATGTCAATGAGACAGAATCATCAAGCGAGACATGTCTTATTATAGATAAATTGTGGGTGTATATTTTATGGTACCCCTTTTCCTTTTCCTTCCCTTTTCCCTTCCCTTCTTGTTATGTTGTGCATGTTACAGATTTGAGTTTCCATGTTTAATTACTTCTAAGTTCAATAAAATGTTGGGGGAAAAAAAGAGCACCCAGGGTAAGGGTGCTGTAAGTAAGCAGACTTACTGTATATTACAAAACTGTTGAGCGTTTGGGTAGTATATGAGGGAAGAAGAAAAAGCTTGTTTGGGTGTATATTACAATGTATTACGGTGGGGAATTGGGCAAGGTTACAGACGACTGGAAAGGTAGATACAGTACTGTATATAAGAAGATGAAGACAGCCAGGACATAGTTAGTGACTATCCTGATTTATGATATTATGGAGAAGAGACTGGTCATGGAGAAATAACTAAAATTGTTGTTTGAGAGATGGAGTGGAGGGAATGGATGTTCCTTGTTGTACAGGGAGAAACAATTTGATTTGAGGATGGATTGGGATTGCAGGGAGCTACAGGGGGTAAGATATGGTTAGGTTAAAAGTGGCACCCAGCAGTTCAGGAAGGGGAAGTTAGAAGGAAAACGTGGGCAGGTGGGATGGAAGGAACTAGTGACCATGTCTCAAGATGGGTCTGCAGGAGTGGCAGGTAGGTTTTCAGAGAGGCATTATATGGAGAAAGCAAAAGAGGAAAAACTAAGGTAGGGGTAACTCTTTTCTAATTGGCACAGGCTCGTTGCATTTGATATAGCTTATTTTAGAAATGAGTGTTTTGTATGGAGCACAGTGGCCTGCCAGATGTTTCCAGGTTCCCAACCCCCCTCCTGCCAGCTGCCCAGTTCACTTGTTGGGCTCCTCGTGATGCCAGGGTCCTTCTTTGGCAGGGGTGTGCCAAACCAGTTGGCTATTCCCTGCCTCCCCAGGCAACCAACTGCTCTCTGCATAGCCAATGAGTGGTTGGCAGATGGACAGGCTGCCATGTGAATTGGTGTACCTTTGCAGGGGAAGGACCCCAGCGGCACATAGTCCGGTAATTGGACCAAGCAGCTTGGGAGGGTGGTGGTGGATGGAAATATCTGTCAAGGGTCTCTTCATGCTTCATTCAAAACAGGAAGCACCCACCTCTAGTTGACTTTCATGTTAACATGGGGCTTTATTTTATTTAACATTGAATATACTAGTGCTTTCTGTTTTTTCTCTTACTAATTTTTTATTTAAAAGAATCCTCAGATAAACAGAAAAAACCCTTAAATTGTCAGAAGTTAAATAAAAGTTCTTAATAAACAAATATACAGTATAAGTACAGAGTGCTCCCCACTGTTTGGACCCTTTGGGAGTAACAACTGATACCACTAACTCTAGTGAAGCCCCATTTCCTTTCCAAAAATTATTTGTCTCTTGCTCCTTCTCTTTTATCAATATAAAATTGATACATTCCCCCATGTATCTACAAATTTTATAAAATCTTCCCATGAATCTATAAATTAATTCCCCTCCTCTTAGATTTTATATGACAGGTGAGCATATTGATAGCTGTATCCCAAACTTTCCTATAGGTAAAGGTAAAGATTCCCCCACACAAGCATGCTAGTTGTGTTCGACTCTAGGGGTGGTGCTCATATCCGTTTCCAAGCCAATCACTAAACTGGAACCTACAAGCTATTTTCTGTTTCCTAGCAAAAAACAATCTCACCCCTATTAACAAATCAGAAATTAATTCTTTAATTGCCCAGTTACTGTCCTTAAGAGCAGCTCGACAAGAGCAATTTGACTTAAGAGCAGAAAACTGTTGGCATTTTAAGTGCCGCCTTACAAATTTTAGATATGGTCTGCTCGACTTACAAATATTTTTTTCAATTTTTTAAAACTTATTTTTTCAATTTTTTAGATAGGTACTCTGACTTAAGAGTAGTTCGATTTAAGAGCAGGCATTCGGAACAGATTAAATTCGTAAGTCGAGGTACCAGTGTATAGATTAAAGTGCTATTTTAGGCAGGGCTGTGGAGTCGGAGTTGGAGGGAATTCTGGTACCTGGAGTCGGAGTCGGAGTCGGCAAACAATGCACCGACTCCGACTCCGACACCTACTAAATTTAGATTAGAATTTTAAAAAAGGAAGTTTAAATGTCCCAATTCACAAAAAGTTATAATTAATGACTTCTATACTGTAAGAATAGTATTGAGGCCTCTAGGGTCCTGGCTTATTGCAGGCCAGCGGCTTCCCTCTTCGACCCTTGCCCTGCATGGCTTATTAAATCTGCGGAAGGGAGTATGACTGAGTGGGCTTCCGTTATTTCCACTGCCTCATTCAGGGAGGGGGTCTTTCCCTCTCGCCTGAAGGAGACGGTGGTGAAGCCCACCCTAAAGAAATCTGCCCAGGCGTTGGACGAATTGGTCAACTAACGTCAGATTGCCAACGTCCCCTTCCTGGGCAAGGTCATCGAAAGGGTGGCTGTCGTCCAGATCTAGTCGTTCCTGGAGGGAGAACGTCCTTGACCCATTTCAGTCCAGGTTCAGGCCATATCGGGGGGGACTGAGACAGTCTTGGTTGCACTGCAAGATGACCACCTCCGGGGGGCTGACAGGGGTTGCTCTACCCTGTTGGTCCTCCTGGATTTGTCAGCGGCCTGTGATACCGTCGACCACGGTATCCAGCTGGACCGGCTTTCCGGGGTGGGGATCGGGGGCACAGCATTCAGCTGGATCTGGTCCTTCCTGGAAGACCGGCCCCAGCGTGTGCAGCTTGGGGGGGGGGAAGCGGTCAGCTCCCTGGGTGCTCCATTGTGGGGTCCCACAGGGGTCGGCTCTTTCCCCCAAGGAATGTATAAAATACATTCGCATATTAATACAGAGGAGTCAGGGAGTCGGAGTCGGAAATACAAAAAAAGGAGTCGGAGTTGGAGTCGGAACATTTATCTACCGACTCCACAGCCCTGATTTTAGGACATACACCTAAGCTTAGTTTGCTTATTTTAAATGAAGTGCTTTCTGTTTTGACAAGGCCAACAAGGGTGTTTTTTTGTGGAACATATCCATAGAGGGAAAGAGAGAAAAACCTTATTGAAGAGAAAAAAGACCATAAGGCATGAGCAGTGAAGCTGAAAGAAACATCACACCCCTTCTGTATGCTGAGAGTCCCTGAAGAAGGACTGTGTGTGACCCCTGGGAGTCAGCTGTTGCCTGGCACAGCAAAAGCCCAAATTCGTAACCCATCGATACCTTTTCAGGCACTACTCTTGTCAATCGACTTCTCAGATGTGTATAGTTTACTAATTGGAGAGGTGGTAACAAACCGTCATGGTAAATGAGCAAAATGATAACCAAATCCATCAGAGGATTGCAGAAACAGACATTAATGCATAATACTTGCTGGGACTTCTGAGAAGGGTAACGCCTCACTCTTTGAAAAATCTTGGGTAAACCGCTTGGACATTTAGCCAGATAGGAGTGGTTTCTGCTAGCATTCAGCACAATGTCTTCCCAAATAACTTCTGTTAACTTCTAATGTCTTTCCCCTGTCCGTTAGTAATAGCATTTTCCAACATCTTAAGCACCAGAATTTACAGCATCCTTTAGAGAGGAATATTTGGTACATACCACACTAGGCCTCCTTGCCTTTTTTTTCTGGATGGGCATTAGACTCGGATTGTGTTTCAGAGTTTATGTGCCGTTCTTTTTCCTCGCCTCTCTTCCTGGTTTCTTTGTATTTCATCACCTCATTTTAGGCTTTCAATTCCGTATTCTGATTGAATGGTTTAAGTTCTATTCCATGATTGAAGGGCTCTATTGTTTGCGTAAAAGGGTTGTAGGTTGTTGATGATGGGTGTAAGTGGTTTCACTTGTGAGCTGAAGTGACAACCAGTGATCTTTATCCTTTTCCTCTGCCTTGTAGTAGGTTCCTGGGCCTTGCCTTGTTCACCAATGCTTTAATCATCCTAGGTGGGTGGGTATTATAGTCTGAGAAACATCTTATGTAGTTCTATGAATTTGGAGTGTCTTTCCTTTGGATCGGGGTAGATGCAATTGCCTCTAAGGGTTTGAACATGGACAGTGTGTGTGGTGTTTGAGTTGGAACCTGAAGGTGTGCAAGGATCAGTAGACTTTTGGCACAGTGCAGTCTTTTAATTTTTATCAAAGCATTGCACAATTTAAAATTATGGACCCATATGGAATACAGGTAAAATCAAAGACAAATTAAAATGTTGAGATAATTTTAGACTATTTTTGACCAGAGGTAGGCTATTTCAGTAGCATTATCATGGCTAGTTGCCTAGTCTTCTTTTATACATGTACTGAGTGAGGCATAAATTACATGCACATAAATAATGCATTGATTGAATTTCTCCACAATCACAGGAAATTTGTCCCGCGTCCAAGTAACCCCATTTTACTTGATTATTCTTTGATCTTACTTTAGAGTCTATTAAATGACTTCCAGATGGTCCAGTTTGAATTTTATTCTAGCAGTGAGTCTTGTTATCTGGTGATAGCTTTTATGCTATATATTTTTAATTGACACTTTATTTCTTTTGCAGTTATTTCCAAACCAAATGATTGCATTTTTCCATATGACTTTAAAGAAATGGTGAAGAAGAAGGTAATTCTGTTATTCTTGCCCATAGCTTTGTGTGCAGTACCCTTAAAGTTTATGGGAAGATTGGTCTCATGGTGCATGGGTGTGAGGGCATGAAATTGGCCTTACAACACATTTCATTTGGTACTGGTGGTGAAAATATTTGGGGATTGATCTTATTTGTAGCAAATTTCCTTGTCTGTTTTATCTGCCTTATTATCAACTCTTCCCTTACATGGCTTATAGTTAGCACTTTTATTTTCAAGCCAGAAGGATGGTTATTATGTTTTACACTTGATCTAAAACAGGGATTTCTTTGGGGCTGTGGTGGATCAGGTCAGTGTTTTAAAGGAACAACAGCTTCGATAAGAATAACAGAGAGGTTTTTGTGCATGTTTACTACTATTCCCCTATTGGTCATGTCAAGTTCAGTTACTTTACTGTTCTGCCTCATGGCGCAGTGGTAAAATGCCTGTACTGCAGGTAAAACTGTGCTCACGACCTGGGGTTCAATACCAGGTAATAAGCTCAAGGTTCACTCAGCCTTCCATCCTTCCGAGATCTGTAAAATGAGTACCCAGCTTGCTGGAGGGGGCAATGTGTAGCCTGTAATTAAACTGTAAACCGCCCAAAGACGACTTGAAGTGGTATGGGGCAGTATACAAGCAGAACACTTTGTTTTGAAAGTTGCCTAGAGTATTTTCCAAGAAATAGATCTAGTAGTATTCCTTGCCCTTGAGCTTCATACACAGCACATGCATAAAAAGGGACGGACAGGAAAGAATGACATTAACAAGTCGGGAGGGGATTAAAAACTTCTCTTTGTAAGTGCAGCCGGCAGGAGCAGCCCCAGGTCTGTTTGCTGAGGTGCCAGGAGGGGGTTAAAAACCTCTCTTTGGAAGCCTGCTTCTCTCAAGAAAAAAAATGCAATATACTGAGACCGTAATATATGAACCATGTTGTGGCAGGGGGCTACTGTACCACCCCATACCACTTCAAGTAGTCTCTGGGCGGTTTACAGTTTAGTTAGTTATTTTTTCTTAGGTCTGTTCATTTCTGAAGATAGAAGTTTGTATAACTGCCAATAGGTTTGTAGCCCAATGTTTAATTCTCCACCAACATTTGTATTATTTGTATTGTCTTGTCTAGAATGCTAAAATAGAGATTGCCACAACAGAGAGGACATTACTAGGCTTTTTTCTTGCAAAGGTGCATAAAATTGATCCAGATGTTATTGTGGTAAGTAGCTGTCGTCATTTGATTATTTGTTTAAGACTTTCCCTTATCAGCATTGTCAGGGCTGCTGTGATATCAAGGAACGCTTGCGGGCATTTTAATCACTGACTTTGAATGTGACAAAATTGAAAGTGACAATTAATTGGGAGGAATTCTTTACATGCAGGAAGGAAGAAGGATGTTTGTTGCAAGTAAGAAAGAGTTATAGTGATTCCATGAGCCTAGAACAGTGGGGGCGAACCTTCAGCATATCATATGTTTTGGACCATAACTCCTAGAATTCCAAGCCTATATTACAAATGATGGACTGTGGGAGTTCTGGTCCAAAACATCTGGAGTGCTGAAGGTTCACCATCGTTGGCCTAGAGTGTGCTGTGGATGGAAGGAAGAGGTTTTGGACATCTGTTTTGGAGAGGCAAATGAAAAACATGGATTCAGTCTTCATTGCAGTTTCCAGAATAGTTTTCAGATTTTCCATTTTGAGGGTGATCACAATTTTGTACTATACTTTCATTCATGAACATTCTTTGATGCTGTATCACGCCTTACACTTTAGAAAGAAAAGTAGTCCATTGTGTCTTTTGTTGTTCTGTACAATATGTTTTCTCTGTAAGAAAAAAGGCATACTAGAAAATGTTGTTTATTTTGGTTAAGCTTCTGTCTTGAAGGATTGATTCATGGGAACAGTTATACTGTACATTCCTTATGAAGAAAGCCTTTGAATAATATAGACTTTTAACATCTGTGTTGTATTATGCTATTATCTTTTATATATAAGATGCCTTCAGCCCATTTGCCTGTTTTTGATTCATTTTTAAAGGGACACAATATTTATGGTTTTGATCTGGAACTTCTTCTCCAAAGAATTAGCTTTTGCAAGGTTCCACACTGGTCCAAGATTGGCCGATTGAGGAGATCCAACATGCCAAAGCTTGGGGTAAAATGCTGATTATGTCTCATTATTTTGTGATTAAAATGAGTTATTTCAGTCACTGTGTTTTGAATTCCCTGTCCCTTTGTTTTGATTAGTCATGTACTGTGGATTATATATTAGTTTGGGGTTGCAGAGATGTTGAGAGTCTTATTTCAACAATAAGACAAAAGCAAGCTAATTTAGTTTACTTGTCTCACCTAGATGGAGATTCTGACACATTAATGACTAATAGTGTTGCTTTTGTATGTAATAGATTACGGGAAAAATATATGTTGGCTTGATTGGCAAATTGTTCCTTAGAGAATAGTTATGGTTGTTTTTTTCTAGTTCTGCAGAACATTTGTTTCTCACTACATTCGGTTATGTCTGGTTGTTTTCATCTTTATTGTGAACACTTTACTACTTTTGCCTTGCCCCAAAAACATTATTTTAGAATTCTCTATTGATAAAAGTGGTAAACCTAATCTATCATTTTTTCTCTCAGATGTTTTCTCTATGCCTCTCTTGAAGATGGCACTCATTCCTTTTCTCACTTTTTCTGATTTGTTCCATGCCATTATTGCAAGGGAAAGCAACCTATGGTCCTCCAAGGGCAGAGCTGGATTCATTGTAAGTGAAGTGCAGGGATCTACCCACAGAACTGCCATGATCTCTGGCCTGCCATAGTGTAAACCAAGACCTGACCTTAATTGTTTCTACCAGGTCTTAATGTTTGCTCAATTGCTAAGCTCTACTGGGGAGAACTTCCTCTGGATCCCATCACTGAGACCTGTTTTTCATGCGGAGACATGGATGGAGGACTTTCTCTACTATAGCATCCTGAATATAGAATGCCTTCCCATTGGAGCCTTGACTGGTGAAGACATTAGTATCAATTTTTACCAAATAAAAATATGGTGTTGTTCTTAAACTAGAGTCTTTAGGGTTTGGGGATCTTGGTCTGCACAGATTTTAATGCAATCACTTTATTTTGATGATTTTATATTTTTAAACCGTTTTTAACTTGTTTTAAAATTATGTTTTAAATGATTTTATCTGGCTGTTTAACCTGACTTGACATTGTGTGATAGAATTGGGCTATAAACAGAAAAAAATAATTTGAGTAAATAGTGATTTCACAAAGGGGTACGGTACAAGACAATGCCGAGGCACTACCACTCTTATGATTTGACTGTTGGTTGTGTTAAAGTAAGGGGATTGAAAATAAAAGCGGATTGAAAATAAAACAGCCAACATTATAATTCCATTATACAAAACAATAGTAAGGCCGCACCTGGAGTATTGTGTACAATTCTGGTCACCGCATATCAAGAAAGACATAGTAGAACTGGAAAAGGTGCAGAAGAGAGCGACTAAAATGATTACTGGGCTGGGGCACCTCCCTTATGAGGAAAGGCTAAAATATTTGGGGCTCTTTAGTCTGGAAAAAAGGCGCCTGAGGGGGGATATGATTGAGAGGTACAAAATAATGCAGGGCATGAGTAAAGTGGATAGAGGGAAGCTCTTCTCCCTCTCACAAAATACCAGAACTAGGGGACATACACTCAAATTGAGGGCTGGGAGAGTAAGAACAGACAAAAGAAAATATTTTTTCACCCAGCGCGTTGTTAGTCTGTGGAACTCCCTGCCACAGGATGTTGTGATGGCATCTGGCTTGGATGCCTTCAAAAGGGGATTGCACAGATTCCTAGAGGAAAAGTCCATCCCAGGTTACAAACCATGAGGGAGATGTGTAATCTCCAGGCTTAAAACTGGGGTACTTCAAGGGCCAGATGCAGGGGAGTGCTATCAGGAGACAGATATCTAGTCTCATGCGCTCCCAAACGCATCTGGTGGGGCCACTGTGAGATACAGGAAGCTGGACTACATGGGCTGTTGGCCTGATCCAGCATGGCTCTTCTTATGTTCTTATGTTCTAAGTTGGTGAGAGTAGCAGTCCAACTTTTTGGAGGCAACTGGTTGGCTACCCACCTAGCTATTGACCAAAAAGCTTCTGATGGTCTTGTTATCTTTGTTTTCAGCCATATTATTTCCTTTTGTTTCTATGAGTTTACATGGTCACTTCAGTTGCTTGCATGTTGTTCAGGACACTGCTGGACATGGGGTCACGAAGAGTCGGTCATGACTGTAACGATGCAACACACACAATACCCCCTTAAAATGTATTTACTAGTGAAGAAATGTTATTTCTCATTGCAACTGTTAAAATGGTTGGAAACTAAATGTGATCACATTCACTCTGATTATTGAAGCGGATACACATATGATTATGAAATGATTAGTTGCAATTGCCTTTGGTGAAAAACTATGAAGTTGCTCCTCAGTGTTTGCGATAAACGAATTAAATCCTAGATGTCATTATAAGGTTGTTCTGTGCAGTATAGAGAAATAACTTCTGTATTATGAATGGACTAGAGTCTAAACGATCCTAGAAAGATGCGGATGCAGACTCTAAAGATGCCTTTTCCCTTCATTGGTGATTAAGGGTCGTAGTGGATTTGCGGAAAAGAATGCAACTTGTGGTCGCATGATCTGTGATGTAGAAATTTCGGCAAAGGAACTGATTCGTTGTAAAAGTTACCATTTGACTGAACTTGTCAGTCAGATTCTGAAAATGGAGAGAGTGACAATTGCACCGGAGGAGATAAGAAATATGTATAGGTATGTGATTGTTACTTTTTGTTATGTAATGGTAATTCTGTTAGCAGTGACTGGAACAATTAAACATTTTTTATTCACCTATGGTAGGGATAGGTGATATAGTGTGCTCAAAATGTTTTTTTCCTGCTGTTCCCCTCATGTCTAGCTGTAGGCCAGGATGACTATGGATCGAATTACAAGTTATAGTTCAAAACATCTAATAGGCACAAGCTTGCATAACTCTGTGTGAGGGTTCAGACTTTGCCCAGGCGTCCCGCCCTTCCAGTCTCAAAGAAGGCATCTCACGTAACAAAGAAACAGAACTTTTATTTTGTTCGTCAACAGCAAACAAGGTTTTCCTTCTGACAACAGAGTCAACTTCTTTAACATCAGATATAAACGGGTTCTTCCCCCCATAGGTAGGGATCTCTTGAAAGTGATCAAATTCCCCACCACCACCTGTGGGTATTTGGCTCCACCATGGATCTCTTCCCCCCTCTCCGAGAGCCTCAGCCCTTCCACCTGCGTCCCAATCTCCTTCATGAAGGCTTGGGGGGTTCCCACTTGTATCCCAACTTCCAAAGTGTATCTGGGCCCACGTGGTCTCTGTTTGGTTGTGCGTAAGCGGTAGTCGGGCCTCTTGCTCAGCTCCTCCCGGGGGTCCAAAGTCCCGGCCTCGATCTCCTGCCGAATCTTTACCAGCCATCTCTCCAACTCTAAATCCTTTAGGATCTCTTTCAACTTGCGGTTGTATTCTCTATATTCTCTCTCACCCCAATAAGAGCACTTCTGACGGTGTGCTCTGCGTCGGTAGCTCTCAGCTTTGCGTGGCATCATCATCTGTTCCCACTCTCCCCTCCATGGGTTCTCCATCCGCACCCATTCCCATCCTTCTGGGAGCTCTCTTTTCCCTCCCTTTTTACAAGCTGCAAACCCCACCTCCACGGGAGCGGATTGGTTCCCCTTTCCCTCCAAGTCCTTCTTTTTCTCTTCCTCCGCCCTCCGGTTTTCTTCCTTCTCTTAGCTCTAAGGGAATCATAGTACCCCTTCAGGGCCATAAACCTCTCTACAGGTGAAAGGTACATCAGATTCTCAGGTTTCTTTGGTTCCTCCATCACTTCAGCTGGGCGTGCAGGGGTCCTTCTTTTCCCATCAGAGAAGTTCCCCTCACACTCTGCTTTGGAAAATCAAGGGAGGATGTCTAAAATTTCATTTACCTTGGAGAGAATATTTACAGATAGTTGAACAAGATATTTATTATTTATTCCTACCAAATATTTATACCCTGCCTTTTCTCTTCAAGAAGACCTAAAGTAGCTTCCAATATTTAAACAATGTAAAAACTTGAAGATACGGAACAGTCACACACACACACACACACACACACACACACACACACACACACACAC
>JAHTLZ010003399.1:3397254-3445711 GCA_023846285.1 Phrynocephalus versicolor
CACACACACACACACACACACACACACACACACACACACACACACACTTTAAGCAGTCAGCTACCAGGAAAAAATATGAAACGAGAAACTGGTGTTGAGGGTTTTTGTATGAGAGACTGTGCTAGATTGATTTCCCTCAGAAGGAAAGCTGATTTTATTTTGTGTCAAATGTCTGTTCTTTGTTGTAATAGTCATAATTAACTAGAGAAGATATTGATCTTTGTATTTGCTTCCTGGAATGTAGCAGCTCAAAATAACAGGCCTGGAAATGCTCAAAGTATCATTTTAAGAAGTCAACCTGGAGACTTAAAACCAAGACTTTAAGGGGAAGAGCAAACATTTTATAGAACAATAAAAGGGTTAACGTATTGATGACAACAAACTAATTTCAAGAGTAACTGAAATGAAAAAGCTGTAGAAGTAACTACCCATATTTTTCTGTCTAGAAAATACCCCCATATATGAGAACCCCCGCTTTTCCAACCCAAAATTGCAGTTTTGCAACTACGCAGTTATCTCCTGTGCTTATTTCCATATATAAGATGACCCTCAATCTTTAGTCTAATAGTTTTAGACAAAAATATAGTTTTATACACAGAAAAATACTGTGTGCGCTACCCTGGAGCTGTAAGTGCAATAGAGAAGCCCTAGTTTGCTGTAGTGATTTTCTGTTGGCTTCAAATCTTGCTTAACCTGACTAAACCCTTGATGTAATCAAAATCCTTCATAAAATCTTATGATAATCTTAAAATGAATACATTAATACACACAATGCATTACAGTAAATGATTCATTATAACTTTGTGAAAAAAAAGGTTTTGTCTCTTCAGATTGCTCAAAAATCAAATTAACTAATTAGGCCACAGTTTCCCCACTATGACCATGCCTTCTATAGAGTGTGTCACCTGGATGGGCATATTTGTGATCACTGACTTTATGGTCACAGAAATAGTTTGACGTTTTATATCCTTATAGAAACTACCTCTGCTTTTTCCCAGTGATTCCCGTCACTTACTTTACATGCTGGAGAACACATGGATTGACGCGAAGTACATTTTACAAATAATGTGTGAACTGAATGTTCTTCCACTAGCTCTACAGATTACAAATATCGCCGGCAATGTTATGGTAAATGTTAATTTCCTTTCTCAATAAATTCCATTTCAATTCAATTCAATTCATACCGATTGTTACAATGGGTTTCTGTTTCAACAATGTGGTTTGCTTTTGCTTTCCCCCCCACAGTCAAGGACACTGATGGGTGGACGAGCTGAGCGTAATGAATACTTGCTTCTTCATGCATTTTATGAAAAAGATTTTATTGTGCCTGATAAGCAGCTATTTAAAAAGCCTCAGCACAAGCAGGTGAGCTTTCTGAATTCCTTCCTCACAAGTGGTTAGTTAGATCAATGGTTTTCAACCTGTGGGTCCCCAGATGTTTCTGGACTGCAACTCCCAGAGGTCTTCATCACTAGCTGAGCTGGCCAGGATTGCAGGGAGTTGCAGCCCAGGAACATCTGGGGACCCACAGGTTAAGAACCACTGGGTTAGATACAGTACATTGCTTTCTGTCTGTTTTCCACGGTTTTGCGTGCTTCCTTTCTCTAGAGTCACATGGGTTCCCAGAAGATCTGTCCCTTGGATCTAGAACAGGTCAGCACATGGCCCAGGGACTTGCAGCACAAGTAGGGGATCAGGGAATAGTTACCTCTTTTCCGTGGATAGAAATAACTGACAATTTGCTGTCGGCAGAGCAGATAGCCCTGGTCGATTTTAATTATACTTTATTTTATTTCGTATTTGCATACCGCCAACTTGTAGAAAGACAACTCAAGGCGGTGATTCAATGTCTCCTGAGTCCTGGAGCTATTCATGGCCCGCCCTACCCTTCCTAGTCTAGAAGGTGACAAGACAGGACTTGAAGATGAAGAAGTGAAGGGAAAGGAGAAACTCCCATTTCATTGGCAGTTCTGCTTTTGTAAAAATGGACCCAATGCAGCAGTACCTGCTTCTGAGTGAGCACATGTAGCCATTGCATATCGTCGTCATCATTTGTTTTATTTATTTTTTAGGTCTTATATTCATACACTAGAAGACATGGTGAATGGTGGTCTTCTGAATTGTGCCTGATTATATGCTAGACCTAAACTCAAATTCATGCTTACATTCACTTTTTATTCTCCACCCCTCCAACCCCATTTTATAGAGCTCTTAACCTGCAGAATTTTCATCCCCTTTATACCTGTTCTCTTCATGTAATCACAATAACCAACCTTTGATTCCTCCTTAAATATTTTACAAATACTGTAAAACATATTTAGAGCTTCAGTTTTCTCCTGTTTTTGCACAGCTTGAAGAAGATGAAGACTTTGAAGGTGATCAATCAAAATCCAAAACAGGGAGAAAAAAGGCAGCGTATTCTGGAGGTTTAGTTTTGGAGCCAAAAGTCGGTAAGATCTGACAGTTTTCTTTGCTAAAGACAGAGCGCCAAACGATGAATCAGAAAGCTGATCTAGATACATTAAATTATCTTATAATGTCTTTATATCCATAGGTTGCTTTTTGTTTCCTTCAAGAGTTATATTCTTACAGGAGTAGTGAAGCATTGCTGCATATTGTGAAAATGTACATCTTTCCATTTTTGGAATAGGAGAACAAACATTACTGTTAATTGAGGCTGTAGCGTATCTTGGGTTGAATGTGGAGGAGGAAAACTCATGCTGATGGTACTTAGACCTACTTGAGCTGTTTTATGACAGTAAATTGTTTTCTGCTTACATTGGTGAAGCATAGGAAGTGAGAAATTCTATGCACATTTGTACTTAAATATGTATAGGCAAAATGAACACAAATAATTGTTGCCTTGAGTTAAGCCATCTTCTTAATATAAATGTATAGACAAATTGTACTGTAATAAAAATATGGAAAGGATAACCATTTATGCAAAGTGCCAGCATTTTCTTTATTGTGAAGATCCTTGTTTATTCATTTTAAATCAGTAGCTTTATGGCTGTTCTAAATCTCTGCTAGTACTGTGGTACTGAACTTTAGTTAGGCAAGATCTTGTTCATCCCACTTCTTCGTTCATTTTTGGAAACTCCTACTTTGCATTTCATTTTCATAAATCAGAATTGGGCTGCTTCCCGAGGCCTCCTGGCTGCATGCAGCTCCAGTTTTGCTTGTGAGGGGAGAATAAAGGCACAAAATGGCTTATTAGCTGCAGAAGGGAGTGTTGGGTATTTTGGACCAGTTTTACTTTTGTCCTCCTCATTTCCTCTTCCTTCCTTCCTTCCTTCCTTCCTAACTTCCTAACTTCCTAACTTCCTAACTTCCTTCCTTCCTTCCTTCCTAACTTCCTTCCTTTCTCTCTCTCTCTTACTTGAAATACCCACCTAAGAACAAAACACCTTTGCCAATGCATTCTAGGCAGTGCTTCAGTGTTAAATCTAATCCCTCTTGTCTGACTAGTGGATACTTGAGGTTTCCTTCATTGTCCCTTTTTTGTGGTGACAACTGTACTAAAGTATCCCAGAGTAACACAGAAGCTATCTGTTCATCCCTGGATAGTTAACAGGAATGGATCGTTCCACTTCTGACACCTTTGCATCCTTGACTAGTAGTGCAAGATAACACTCTGATATTTTTCCAGGCTGTTTCATACTGACAAACTATGAATTCATAGTTATACAAAGCATTTTTGTTTCTGAAACAATGGTCAAACTTTTAGTGTATTATGTTTCAGAGAGCCGTGTTAGTCTTTTCAAGAATTTCAGGCAAAATTCAAAGAAAAACAAAACAAAACAAAAGACACAAACATGTGGCACCTTAAAGACTAACTTTCATATTTTAATGTGACATTTTGTGCACATGTGCACTTCTTCAGACATATATAGCAGCAGAATGAAGTGTAAGATATAATATGAGCTAAGATATACATTTCATAGCAGATATGCATGGGTTGTGGCCTAGATATGATAGGCTGTAGCAAATAGAGGTGGGGGTATATAGGTGAGGGGAGGGAGGAGGAGGAGGGAAGAGGAGGGGCAGTTAATTAGTAGAACTGGTGAGAACATTAAATGGTGTGTTGAGCTGTATAATTTATTTTTGTTTTGTTTTGTTTTCTGATTTTTGTATTCTGATTTTTTGAGTTTCACCTGTACTATGCTAAGGTTGCAGTTGGAGTGGGACCATTTAAGTAAATGCTGGAAGAGTTGACTCAACAAATCTCCATTGATTCAGTGGATCTACTCTAGTGTGATTTACTACACTAAGCAACATATTTTGGCCAATGTCAGATACAATATAATATGACAATCCAGTGTCAACTGTCTCTATTTTGAAGTAATGTTTTTCCTTGTCTTAGTCTCTTTCCCCTTATGTCCATTCTGCTGTTCTTTCCCACTGTACTAGTGAATCATTTGTCTTGTTTTTCATTGTGTGTATGCGATGTATCTTAAACTGAGTCTTTCTTCTGTTTTAGGTTTTTATGACAAGTTTATTTTGCTTCTAGACTTCAACAGCTTGTACCCTTCAATTATTCAGGAGTTCAATATCTGTTTTACCACGGTGCAAAGAGTGTCTTCTAAGGGGCATAAAAAGACAGAGGTGTGTGTTAATCTAGTTAATCTGTGTTAAAGATGGTTTGTAAAGAAAAAAAAAATCTAATTTTCACATTTCAGATAATTATTGGTATCTAAATAAATATTTCTACTGTCTTCGGTATTTTCAGTGTGTTACTTGATCCTCAGATAAATAGTGTAGTTTCCCAACGGTTATGAATTATGTGCCATCTCATGTCCATCAAGACATGTCTTATTAGGAGCATTATATTTTGGTAATGTTAAGAAATACTTCTGATTATTTTCAGAGTTACTCCCTTACTTTTGAAGCTTGTTTTGCTTTCTAGTCTCTTGTTCCCTGTGTATGTACAGGATTGAATCTATCTTGCCTTCTGGAGTACTTCTGTCTAACTGCAGTGGTCCTTAAACATCACTCACATGCTTAATTAAAACCTCTTCAGATATGAAAGCTCTACTAATACTGTGCTAAGGGAAAACAGGATTATAAGGAAGTGGCAGAACTTACTGTAGAAGTTATTGGCAACCCTACAATGTGCCAGTGATGGGAGCAAATAGCCATTTTTCCAGTTTTTATGTCATCAGACTATTGTTCAGCAAGACTGTTGTGATCAATGAACAGTTTATATATTTATTTTACTCTTCTCATTTATCCCAAGCAATTTATGTTAGGGTTCTTGATGCTACTTTTTAAAAATACACCTCAACTGAAAGAGTTTGGCAGTTTCTGGCTAAGAACAGAAGTTAGTCCTTGATTGGGCACAAGATGCTATCTCTGCACACGAGGATGATAATTAGGCACTTAGTCATTGTTACATAGTAACTGCCAAGTCAGTCACTTAAGAGACTAATGTTGAGCGTCATTTCTTGGAGATGATTAGTGTACACATGGTTGAAGAGTAATTTCACGCACTCCTATGCCATATATTTTTTTAAAAAGCAAAATATGCTGCTTATATACCAGTGATGGCGAACCTTTTAGAGACCGAGTGCCCAAAATGCAATTCAAAACCCACTAATTTTTTTTGCAAAGTGCCAATATAGTAATGTAACCTGAATACAGGTGGCTGTGAAGGGGCAATGTTGGGTGCCCACAGAAAGGGCTCTGAGTGCCACCTTTGGCACCCGTGCCATAGGTTCGCCAGCACTGTTATGTACTGACCCGTAGCACTTAAAGCACTCTGTGGGTGATTTACAAGTAATGATGAAAGCTACACATTGCTCTCCCACCACCACCAAGCTGGATACTCATTTTACCGAACTCAGATGGCTGGAAGGCTGAGTCAACCTTGGGTTGGCTACCTGGGATTGAACCCGGGGTCGTGAGCAGACGTTTTGGCTGCAGTACAGCAGTTTAACCACTGTGCCACAAAGCTTCTGATTGACATAGCATCCTGTTGTGGTAATTGTGTGAGATGCACAACTGAGGTAATTCCTCCAAAATTTAGAAGCTATTCTCAAGCCTCCCTGCTTCCAGAGGCAATGACATCTTGATTTTGGACTCAGTGGAACATCTTTATTGTGGAGGTTATGTTGGAGCCAGTTTGTGAATGAAGCTCTTGAGGTATTATTGAACTATGATTGTGTTTAATCATGTCACAGCAGGGAGAAGAAGAAGAAATTCCTGAATTACCAGATTCAGACTTGGACATGGGAATTTTGCCTAAAGAGATAAGGAAGCTAGTTGAGCGAAGACGTCAGGTCAAACAGTTGATGAAACAGACAGACTTGAATCCTGATCTTTACTTACAGGTATATCCAACAGAAAAGCACCTGTCCCTTTGTTGCATACATTTCCTGAATGTCTTATTCTGAAAGCAGAACTGGTAGCTATTGAACTTGATGGGCCTTTTCAGGTAACAACTTTTTAGCTTACCTATGGACCATAGTAAACTACACACACACATAAACACAAGGCTAACAAAATGTTTGTGTGTGTGTTGTGTCGTTACAGTCGTGACCAACTCTTCGTGACTCCATGTCCATGGAGTTTTCTTGGCAGGAATACTGGAGTGGTTTGCCAGTTCCTACTCCAAACAAAATGTTCAGTTGTTTCTAAAAATAGGCTGTTTCATATAGAGCTAGATAAACTGGATGATCATAGTTTCTTCACCCCTCTGTAAGGGCAAGTTAGTTTTCTCTTAGTTTAACTAGCTAGACTCAAAAGCAGGAAGTGGCAACTAAGTGAGCAAAACAGCTGTTGCTCATTTTTAGAATAGAACATCAAAATAAGCAACTTTTCTTACCCTTTACTGAACCTCAAGTAAATTTTCTTCAAAACATGATTAGACTTGACAAATAATTTTAATAGTAAAACTGTGATGTTACTGCACAGTCCAACAGTGTATGGAGGACTACATCTTCTCCATTCATTGGTATAAAGATAATTTGTATTCTATTTTTGTAGTGTTTGGCGTGAAAAAGTAAATGTAAGTTTCAGTGCATCCAAAGGGTGCCTTCCTCTTAAGCTAAGAACAGCTAATTATGGAAGGTGTAACTGAGGCAATATTTTCATAACATCCGTTCATGTTTTCAGGTTGATCATTTAAATATATATTAGCAAACTTTCAGAACCACTTTGGTTTGTCTTTCTTGTTAGAATTTATTTGACAGTAACCCACAACGCCTAGTTCTGTCTTTGAATAAAAAAAGACCATATACTAATTGTGTAAGTAACAGTTTTGGTAACTTGTGGGGTCCTGGTTGTAACAGTTATTTATATTTCTTTTTAGTATGATATCAGACAGAAGGCTTTGAAACTTACAGCAAACAGCATGTATGGTTGCCTGGGGTTTTCATACAGCAGATTTTATGCAAAACCTCTTGCTGCTTTGGTGACTTTCAAAGGTAGAGAGGTAAGTCAGTAGTGATTGATAATTGTGTTCTCTCTGTGTATGCATGCAAATGTTTGTGCAAATGGAGGAGACGAGCATTGAACTAGGTGCAACCATCCAATGGCCACTGTTTGTTTCCCCGTGTTTCTGTTGAATAGTGGTTTGCGTTGTTTTAAAGATGCCTTAGTGATTGACAAGTATGTGCCTTGTTGCAAGAATGTTTCCATTTCAAAGAAATAAACTTCTGCTTGCTAGTTGCTCAGATTCACAGTGAATTGGACTCCATTATTGGTGCAGAATCAAGGGATGTGTCCAGTGCACTGTGCTTAAGTCCAGTATTATTGGATGGTTTTCAGTTATTGAGACCCGAGGATATGGACAGGGTGCTTGGATCTGTCCGTTCTACTACCACAATGCTTGACCCTTTGCACTTCTTGGCTAATTGAAGGATCTGCAGGGGAGTTCTCACCTGGGTCCAGGAGGTCGTGGATGCCTCTTTTAGAGAGGGAGTGGTCCCTGCCGCCTTGAAAGAGACAGTAATTAGATCACTCCTGAAAAAGCCTAACATGGACCCAGGGCTGGTGGTGAACCTCCCTTATTTGGGCAAGGTGTTGGAGCGGGTGGTGGCCAGGCAACTCCAGGCGCTGCTGGATGAAACGGATTTTCTGGATCCATTTCAATCGGGTTTCAGGCCGGGCTTTGGTACGGAGACTGCCTTGGTCGCCCTGTGTGATGACCTTTGCCAGGAGGGAGACAGGGGGGAGTGCGACCCTATTGATCCTCCTGGACCTCTCAGCGGCTTTCGTCACCATTGACCATGGGTTCTTCTGGATAGGCTGGCCACGTTGGGAGTTGGAGCCACCGCTTTGCAGTGGTTCCGCTGACTGTGTCCAGAAGGTGATGCTAGTGGACAGTTGCTCTGCCCCATGGCATTTACGTCATGGGGTTCCTTAGGGCTCAGTACTGTCCACCATGCTGTTTAACATCTACATGGAACTGCTGGGAGAGGTCATCAGGAGGTTTGGGCTGAGGAGTCAGCAATATACTGATGATAATAAGCTCTACGTCTCATTCTCCACCAATCCAGGTGAGGCTGTTTCTATGCTGAACTCATGTCTGGGCTCGATAATGGACTAGATGAGGTTAATAAATTGAAACTCAATCCAGACAAGATGGAAGTGCTCTTAGTGGGTGCTTCGCCGGACAGGTTAGAGGGCCATCTTCCTGTTCTAGATGTAGTTGCACTCCCCCTAAGGGACAGGGTCCGCAGCTTGGGGGTGCTCCTGGACCCCGGTCTAACTCTGGAAGCCCAGGTGGACTCGTCCAGGGGTGCCTTGCTTCAGCTGCAGAAAATATACCAGCTACGCCCCTATCTGGATGAGCAGAGCCTCGTGGCAGTTACGCATGCATTGGTAACATCCCGTATTGATTACTACAATGCACTCTACGTGGGGCAGCCTTTGAAGATGGTCCAGCAATTGCAACTGGTTCAGAATCGTGTGACATGGCTGATAAGTGGTGGAGCCGCCAGGGACTATATCACGTGGATTTTGTATAACGTTCATTGGTTACCAGTTGCTGCCTGAACCCAATTCAAAGTGCTTGTTTTGACACATAAAGCCCTAAATGGCTTAGGACCTAGATACCTGAAGGACCGCCTCCTTCCACATAAACCTACCCGGTAATTAAGATCTTGCCAGGGAGCTCTCCTGAAAGAGACATCCCTCAAGGAGGTGAATGGGATGGCTTTTCAGTATAGGGCTTTTTCAGCAGCTACCCCCAGGCTATGAAACGCCCTCCCAACTGAGATCCGCCTGGCGCCAACGTTTGGTGCCAGGTAAAAACCTTCCTGTTTCAGAAGTTTTTTAACTGACATAACATAGCTTGTGGGTCCCTGATGGCAACTTTAGTATTCTGTATTTAAATGTTTTTATTGTTTTTAATTGTTCACTGACATTTTAAGGGTTTAATTGTTTTAACTGCTCATCTTAATTGTAAGCTGCACAGAGACCTTTGGGTAGTGGCTGGATATAAGTTGAATAAATAAATAAATAAATAAATAAATATGAAAGCCAATAAAATTGTTAAATAAGGTTCAGTCATAAGATGGTAATAATGTCAGTGAAACTGATATCAACTAGCTGAGAGATAGCTAATAGCTTCTCTTTTTTTCAAAGACATCTTGATTAGCCTCTGGGAAAAAAGGATCACAGATTAGAGAGAACCAGCAGGGCTGATTCTTTCAGTTTGATTTCATCTAGCAGGAATTCTTCTGTGTTTTCATAAATGTTACGGAAGACAAAATGTACGGTAGGCCAGGAGTAGAAAGACTGTAGATTGTGGTCTACTGGTAGTGAATTGCTGACAATGTTTTCCCTTTCTCCTCTCTCTGCCTTTCTTGTGGATCACTATTCAAAGGCCTGATTCTGGCAAAACAGAAAATGTTGTGTAATGCCTGATTAGGGCTTTATGTCTAAATGTCGAGTACTAAATGGGTGGTGGGAACATGTATAAACCCGCTGCCACCACTCCTACATCTGTCCTTCTCTGGAGGTATTGACACTACACAGTCTCTTGTGTATTTAGTGTGAAGGTAGGTGGAGACGCTTGCAACTGCAGTTGAATAGATATATTCCACTGTTCCCAGATAAAGAGCCCTGCATGTGGGAAGGTCTGACTTACTTCCCAGATGGATAGAGGGGTCTATATGTGTGCACCAGCTGCCCCCAATTTTAACCCTTGGTGCTTCAAGACACTGCTTGAATAAGGACTGGGAGGGTGTACAATGTTGCCTGATGCCTAGCTGCAATTTAAGAGACCTTGAGTAATCCTTAGCCATCTTTAGACATTATAGCCTGTAATTAGAATATGATGTTGCCATAGTGAGGGTGAGAGTAAATATATAAGTGCTGCTGCCAACATCTCTTCCACTAGAGCAGGCATGTCAAAACTTCGACCCTCCTGATGTTTTGGACCTCAACTCCCAGAATTCCAAGCCTGTATTTCCAATGGCAAAGGACTGTGGGAGTTGTGGTCCAAAACATCTGGAAGGCTGAAGTTTGGACATGCCTTCACTAGGGTGGCAGATAGATCTTCAGTTGTTCGTCTTGAGAGAGAAAAGAAGTGCTTGCAAGCACATTCCGCCGAACATACTTGTTGACAGTGTTATTGTGACAGGGACTCCTGATTACAGAAGCCTTGTAAGCATGTTCAATCAAACATACACCTAAGTATTTTTTTAGACCTTTGCACTGAATATGTAAAGATCTGATTCACATTCTGATGGGGAGGGTGTTGTGAGTAAGGCTTACATGTATCTCCTCCCTACCACTGTTAGAGTATTACCTGTTCATATGTACGGCATAATACCTGAACAGGGTGACCACTGTTACTCTGATTATTTGGTCTCCATTTTTCAAAAGACCCAGCAAGATTGGACTACCTCCTTAGCTGTAGACAGTTGTGAAATATGCTGTAAAATCATTTAGTGAGGGAGAGGAAGTGCTAAATATATCAGCTGTCAAATACTGAAATAATCATGAAATCAGTAGAGTGCGGGCAATGAAGCAGGAGGGGAGACGGCTGGAGCGCAGGTGGAGAAAATACCACTGTGAGTCCGATCGAACACGGCTTAGAGTCCATTATCGGGCCTACTCCGTGGCGATACGGTTTGCGAAAAGGCAATATTTCACAAACCGTATTGCTTCTTCAGAGTGCCGTCCAGCAGAGCTGTTTCGGGTGGTCCGGGACCTTCTTCAACCAAGAAATATGATGGAGGCTCTGGACCACTCAGCAGCCCGCTGTGACGAGTTTGCTGTCCACTTTAAGGGAAAAATCGCTCAGATTCGCAAGGAATTGGACTCCGCTATTGGTGCAGAATCAAGGGATGTGTCCAGTGTACCGTGCTTAGGTCCAGTATTATTGGATGAGTTTCAATTATTGAGACCCGAGGATGTGGACAGGGTGCTTGGATCTGTCCGTGCTACCACTACACCACTCGACCCTTGCCCTTCTTGGCTAATTGAAAGATCTGCCAGGGGAGTTCGCACCTGGGTCCAGGAGGTTGTTAATGCCTCCTTGAGAGAGGGAGTGGTCCCTACCATCTTGAAAGAGGCGGTGATTAGACCACTCCTTAAAAAACCTAACCTGGACCCAGGGCTGGTGGTTAACTACCGTCCAGTAGCAAACCTCCCTTATTTGGGCAAGGTGTTGGAGCGGGTGGTGGCCGGGCAACTCCAGGCACTGAAACGGATTTTCTGGATCCATTTCAATCTGGTTTCAGGTCGGGTTTTGGTACAGAGACTGCCTTGGTCGCCCTGTATGATGACCTCTGCCGGGAGAGAGACGGGGAGTGCAACCCTGTTGATACTCCTGGACCTCTCAGCGGCTTTCGACACCATCGACCATGGTGTCCTTCTGGATAGGCTGGCCAGGTTGGGAGTCGGAGGCACCGCTTTGCGGTGGTTCCGTTCCTTCCTGGCTGACCGTGTCCAGAAGTTGGTGCTGGGGGACAGTTGCTCTGCCCCATGGCACTTATGTCATGGGGTTCCTCAGGTCATCAGGAGGTTTGGGCTGAGGAATCAGCAATATGCTGATGATACTCAGCTCTACCTCTCATTTTCCACCAATCCAGGTGAGGCGGTTTCTGTGCTGAACTCGTGTCTGGGCCAGATAATGGACTGGATGAGGGTTAACAAATTGAAACTCAATCCAGACAAGACGGAAGTGCTGTTAGTGGGTGCTTCGCCAGACAGGTTAGAGGGCCACTTCCCTGTTCTGGACGGGGTTGCACTCCCCCTAAGGGACAGGGTCCACAGCTTGGGGGTGCTCCTGGACCCCAGTCTAACTCTGGAAGCCCAGGTGAACTCGGTGGCCAGGGGTGCCTTTCTCCAGCTGCGGAAAATATATCAGCTACGCCCCTACCTGGATGAACGGAGCCTCATGACAGTTACACACGCACTGGTAACATCCCGTATTGATTACTGCAATGCGCTCTACATGGGGCTGCCTTTGAAGACGGTTCGGCGATTGCAACTGGTTCAGAATCGTGCGGCGCGGCTAGTAAGTGGTGCGGCCGCTAGGGATCACATCACGCCGATTCTGCATAGCCTACATTGGTTACCAGTTGCTGCCCGAGCCCAATTCAAAGTGCTTGTTTTGACATATAAAGCCCTAAATGGCTTAGGACCTAGATACCTGAAGGACCGCCTCCTTCTGTATGAACCTACCCGGCAATTAAGATCAAGCCAGGGGGCCCTCTTGAAAGAGCCATCCCTCAAGGAGGTAAGAGGGATGGCTTGCAGACACAGAGCCTTCTCGGCAGCTGTCCCCAAGTTATGGAATGCCCTCCCAAGTGAGATCCGCCTGGCGCCAACGCTGATGACATTTCGGCGCCAGGTAAAAACCTTCCTGTTCCAGAAATTTTTTAATTGATAAAATTTAGATTGTGGGTCTTCTGATGGCAATTTTAGTGTAATGATTTTAGTATAAGGTTTTTATTATTGTTTTAATTATTTATTGTTGTTTGATGTTTTTAACTGTTTTAATTCTTTGATTGGAAGCCGCCCAGAGACCTTTGGGTAGTGGGCAGCATATAAGTTGTAAAAACAAACAAACAAACAAACAAACAAACAAACAAACAAATAAACAAACAAACAAATAAATAAATAAATAAATTGTGTTTGGTACAGTTCGGCATAATTGCTGTGTTTCTCAACTGCTAATGGAGGCACAAATTTGGAGCATGTGAATAATTTCACTTAAATGGGAAAGTGCTCTGTGTATGCTTGCATATTGGGAGCAATTGCTACATTGTCTTGTCCATCATTCTGTTAGTATTTGTCACAGAAGCCAGACTGTTTCATTGCTGAACAGGAGATGCTAGGTCACACTGCCATGCTGAAAGCCATAGCGTTTCCAAATTCTAAGCGTAGTTACTCTGTTCTCCGATAACTTTTCCATTGCTGGAAGTATTTCTTCATCAATCTTAACCATGATTAATTAACATTATTGATTGATTGATTGATTGATTGATTGATTGATTGATTGATTGATTGATTGATTGATTGATTGATTGATTTACAGAATTTTGTAGTCACCCCACTACCAAATGGCCTCTGGGCGGCATACAATAATATATTAAAACTATAAAACAACATGTTGAAAACCAACAAAGTAGCAGTCTAACACAATCAATATACAAATAATTGAATCCTACTGCTTATGAGCCCAGTTAAAAAGATTGCTATTTAATTAAAATGCTGGCTGAACAGGAAGGTCTTTGCCTGGTGCTGAAGAGCCAAAAGTCTCTGGCACCAGGGGGATCTCTATTGGGAGGGTGTTCCAGAAGTTGGGGGGGCAACATCCAAGAACACCTTGTTTTGACATGCCATCCCTCCACCACCTATTTGAGGGATGGCACCTTAAGCAGAGCCTCCTGTCCTTATCTTAGGGTATGAGCAGACTTATATGGAAGTAGGCGGTCCTTTCAATAACCAGGTGTTTATGGCTGTTATATGTAAGCATAAACACTTTGAATTGGGCTCGGACAGCAACTGGCAGTCAGTGTAAATTTTTCAGAACCAGCATAATATGAATCTGCGTGGCGGCACCGCTCATCAGTCGTGCGGCCTGGTTCTGTACCAGTTGCAATCGTCGGACCATCTTCAAAGGCAGCCCCACGTAAAGTGCATTACAATAGTCCGGGCTGGTTGTTACCAGTACATGCATGACTGTTGCCAGACTCCGCTCATCCAGGTAATGGCAAAGTTGATATATTCACCACAGCTTTAAGAAGGCATCCCTGAACACCAAGTCCACCTGGGCTTCCAGGGTAAGACCCAGGTCCAGAAGCACCCCCAGGCTTCAGACACTGTCCCTTAGGGGGAGTGTAACCCCATCCAGGGCTGGGGAATGGTCCTCTAACCTATCCGGCTGAACACCTCCCAGCAGCACTTCCGACTTGTCTGAATTGATCTTCCGTTTACTAACATTTATCCAGTCTATTATCGAGCCCAGGCATGAGTTCAGAACAGAGACCACCACACCTGGATTGGTGGAAAACAAGGTAGAGCTGAGTGTTCTCAGCATATTGCTGATTCCTCAGCCCAAACCTCCTAACGACCTCCCCCTGTGTTTCATATAGATATTGAATAGCTGGGGGACCATATAGAGCCCTGGGGAACCCCATGGCACAATCACCATGGTCAAAAGCTACTGTCTCCCAGCACCACCTTCTAGACCTGGTCAGCCAGGTAGGAGCAGAACCACTTAAGAATGGTGCCTCCAACTCCCATCCCAGCCAATTTGTCCAGAAGGACTCTATGGCTGATGGTGTTGAAATCTGCTGAGAGGTCCAGGAAGATCAACAGGAATGCACTCCCCCCTGTCTCTCTCCTAGCAAAGGTCATCATACAGGGCGACCAAGGCAGTCTCTGTTCCAAAGCCGGCTTGAAACCCGATTGAAATGGATCTAGATAATCCGTTTCATCCAGGAGAGCCTGGAGCTTCTCAGGCACCACAAGCTCCAACAGCTTGCCCAAATAAGGGAGGTTTGCCACTGGGCGGTAATTGGGACTGGGTCCTTTTCCAAGGAGAAAGGTGGGGTAAAAATACTCTAAAATAAAATAATAAAATAAATCCTGGACCCAGGTGCAACACCACCACCACCAGCACATTCCTTTATTAGCAATGATGGGCAAGGGTTGAGTTGTGTAGCGGAGGTACGGATAGATCCAAACACCTTGTCCATATCATCAGATTGCAACAACCGAAACTCATCCAATAAACCATGACATAAGTCCAGAGCACTGGACACAAACATGATCTCAACATCAATGGTGGAGTCCATTTCTTCATAAATCTGAGCATATTTCTCCTCAAAGTGGGTGGCAAAATTGTCACAGCAAGCCACTGAGTGGTCTAGGACCTCCAACGAATTACCTGATTGAAGAAGATCCCGGACCACTCAAAGTAGCTTTGCTGGATGGCACTCCAAGGAAGCATCACGTCTCGAGAAATACTGCCATTTTTCCAGCTGTATTGCCACAGAACAGGCCCGATAATGGGCTCTAAGCTGTATTTGGTCAGAGTTGCAGTGACGCTTCCTGCACCTGTGCTCAAGCTGTCTCCCCACCCGCTTCATTAACAAGGATTCCTCTTACCAAGTGTTTATTTTATTTTATTTTTATTTTATTTTGTCAGTCATAGATCTTGGTTGTGCTGGGAATTCTGGGGAACAGAATTACCTGCCCCCAGCGTAACTGTGGCCTGAACAAGGTGACATGTCAATCAATGTGAGCAAAATGCAGCTGTCAGGGTGTTGCTAGATAGTAGCTTCTGTCACCATTGGGCAGAAAAGAAAACGCTGTGAAACTTGGGGACTCCCAGGAAGATGTGAGTCACATTAGTCGCACTTATGTCAGTAGTTTTTTACCCGCTGCTGATGTAAAGGTACAGTAGGCAGCCTTTTCTAGGTACAGTACCACCCCTGTATCCACTGATTCGCCCTCTGCAGAATCAGTTATCCGCGGTTGGCAATCAGCGGATGGTGGGGAAAAGCTGCGCCACACTGCCTGGATGACGGATCGGGCAGCACTTTTGCCCTCAGTACCCCACCATCTCTGCTGGGCAGCACAGAGGGTGGTGCTGGTGGTGGTGAGGGGGAAGCGGCGACAGCAGTGGTGAGGGTGAAAGCAGGGATTGCCCCGTGGCCGGCCCTTCGTGATGTTGAGGCCATCCCAACCCAGGAAGGAAGCGCTGGGCAGGCAGGTGGAGGAGCCAGGCCACCTCCTTTACTGTCCGGCCACGGAGAGGAGGAGCAGGAGGAATGCCATCTCAGTGCCCTCAACCCTGAGGGGCCTCCAAGCTAGGCATCCAGATAGCCCTGCATGATTGCCCCACTCGCCGCATTCTTTTAACTATTTGACTGGATAGCCAGCAATGAAACTCTCTTCATGCTGTTCTTCACTGCCAAGGGTGCCTCTACCAGCATTTCAGACCAAGGATGCAAATTGCTCTTATCCACGGATTTCAGTATCCGTGGGCCAGCCCAGAACCAATTCCCCGCAGATACGGGGGTCCTACTGTATTTATATTTTGAACTTACAGGAGCTTTTTAATTAATTGTTTTGCAGCATGACTGCAACAATCCTATTCAATGGAAAGGTTTTTTTTTTTAAAAGTAAAAATCAATGGATTCTAAAATGTTTCTGAGAGACCTAGATACGAGCCAAAGGTTAACTGGTCACTCAATGACTTTGAATTTAATTCCATTTTACGAAGGCATAAGCAAATTGAATTGAAGTTATAGGGGAAATGGAAGAATTAATAACATGTACATAGTTTCAGAAGGAGAGAAAAGTGATCCAGGTTTGTAGGCCCCAGTGGAACTCAGTGAAATGGGGAGGTTAACGGCTTACTTACTGTTCAGATGTTGCTGAGAACAGGTCCTTTGGATTCTCCTGGAACTTATTTTACTTTTATATGTTTCTCGAAACAATTTAATGCTTTGTTTTTTCTTCAAAAACAACCTACGTAGAAAGAGAGAGAGAAAGAGAGAATCTAACTGTGAAATGATTGGGGGGGGACCCCCTTACACACACAGTGTCAGGCTGATTGTGTCTTACAGAAATTTGGCCATGCTACAGTTAATAAAAATATTTGTTTTAATTATCTCTGGCTAATGTTCCCCCTCTTCTTTTCTGTTTTCTACTGAAAGGACAATTCTGATTTAAAATTGATAAATATGATGTAGCTGTTAAGCATAATAGTCATTAAACAACTTGTACAAACGAATAATCAATAACAAATTGGTATAAATTTGTTCTTAGCAGAAAGTCTGCAGCTGAATGAATCATGATATTCTGGAGTTGGTTTTTTGTCCATTGTAGGTTGATTTGTCTAGTAATAGAAGGATAATTATTCAGATTGCTCACTAGATGGCGATAGTGATCTTGTGTTCGTTAGCAAAATTAAGACACTTCTGGTCACTAAATTTTAGTCCTGATTAGATTCAATTTTATACCCCTCTAGAGGATTACAAATTCCTTGTTTTGTAGCACATAATAAAAATTAGCTTCATTGAAAGGTTTTCTTATTTAATTCAGTGAACGATAACTTGACTGAGCTTAGTTGATGGATAAGATACAGTCAGCCTTCCCCAGATGTTTTGGACTTGCGTTTCAGTGATTCTGCTGTTGGCCATGTGTAACGGGACTGATGGTAATTGCCTCTGAAAACATCTGTACAGCACCTGGTTGAGGAAGGCTACCTATGGATAACACACAAAGTATGTTATATAAGGATTCTTTTACTCCTTACGTAGCTACCATGAGTAATAAATGAGGTAGTGAACCTGTACCCAACTGCAATTTCAGGCATAAAGTGAGTTTTGTTTAATGATTATCTATTCCACAATTTTTAAAAAAAAACTTACAGATTGAAAACCATGTAATAGGAGGGCTTCCTTTGTGACATCTTCCTGAACAGTTGACTTTCTTTGTGTCCGGAATTCACTACATGAAGGAACATTTGTTTGTATGAGCTCTGATCTACAGCCAAAAACACCTGCCAAAAACAAGACATGGGACACTATATTTATATTAAGCTATTAGAAGGCTATAGGAGATTGACTGAAGGATGTGTTCAGGCTATGGGGGCATGGCTAGGTATGAACAGGAGTAATGTTCCTGACTTCTTGTACCTCTATAAGTCACACGTTGGCATTCAGAGGCTCATGTACACGTTTAAATGCTGCCAGCTACCAAACATACAACGCAATTCTATTGTCTTCCATTCAAATGTGCTACTGCTGGCTTAGCTCCACTTCTGTGGACAGAGGACTGTAGATTTGAAAGACCTGCATTAGGCTTTTTGAAAACCTACCATTAACGCACCCAAATTGAAACCCAGATGTATCCTACTATAGAAAGGCCCGTTAGGGAAAGTGAAAGGTAAGTTACATATTACTGCTCACTCACTGCTGATCAGATCCCTTCTCTTGCTGAAAGCATTGACAGGCTCCCAACTGCTTCTTAATGTGGCGTGGCTTTTTTGTCGGTGGAATGGCAATGAGGCAGCTAAATTGATTATCATTTATTGTTCTGTTTTTGTTTGAATAAAGACGTTGGTTTGGATTCAGGTTTAACCATGCTCAGAGTATGCCTGTTGAAATCAGTGGGAGTTAAGTTAGTGAAGTTCCATTGGTTTCAAGTTTGTTGAGTCTAAGGATGGCTAATTCTGAACAGAGTGGAAGACGAAGGCCTAAGAGATCTGGGATCGAATTTCCACTGAACCATAGAAACTCACTTGGGGTGTGTGTGTGTGTGACCATAGTAAACCATTCCTTGAACATCTCACATGCATTGATGCATTGAAAACCTTACTGGGGTTCCTGTAAATTGGAAGCAGTTTGGTAATATGTGACAATCTCAATAATCTGTGCAAAATAATCTGAGAGTTGAGACTGTAGGGCTATGCCTCCCTTGTTGTGGGAACAGAGTGGCCATCAGATTTCCTCAGGGGTGCACTATGGCTGGGAGTGTGCCTCAAGGAGCCAGCATATGTATCTTCAGTCATATGGAACCGGAGCAAGGCTCCCAACTCTCATAGCTCCATAGATGCTTACAAACACTGAGGTACCAAAGTAAGACGCAGACTACTTCTGTTAATTTTAAATAATATATTCTGGGGAAACAAATATCCAGAGGTATAGTAGCTTGACTACCTTTAGAAATATAATGGGATGTCAACTTTCCTGAATAAGGAAAATCATTCACTTGCCAATCCTTTGCTGTATGTTTAACTATACAAGCATCCCGTTTCACCTAGTAACAGCCTAATCTTCATAACCAGGTTAAATAACTGTTTCATGGATTTAATGTAGAATGCAAGCAAAAATGCTTCAATATGACAAGATGGGATTCAGTACTCAAAATGCTCATTATATTATTACAGACAAGTTATCAGTGCATTTCCATAAAGTGATTTATTTTCTTTAAGTTATAAGTGTTCTTTTTCATTTTCTTAGATGTATTTATGTCTTATCTTTGTTGTCAGGTATGCTGGGAAACTTGCTATTCTACTTAACTACTTTGTTTTTTGTGGTATAGATCTTTAGTTACATATATTTAGAGGTTAGAATCAGTTATGTTACTAAGATTTGACTTCAGTACAAGTGACATTTTTAAATTGACCTTTATTTTTTATTACCAAAATGTTGTACATACACAGAAAGATTTCCTGAAACCTGAAAATGCACAGTTGGCACTGTATTTAATTGGCTATTTGTGAAACGAATAACAGTGCTGTATTGGCTCAGTCATGGTAATGAGTAAATTACTCTTTGCCAAGATAGGCAACTTCATTTACTGGCGGGAGCATGTATGGCATCCATGACAGTAGATTAACACATTTATCAAGTATCAGTTCTAACTTGATACCTGCCTGGTATATATTTATATATTTAGGCTATTGTGTTAATTTTAATTTCCTTGATGAACCTGAGTACCTTAATGGGTATACATTACCTTATAATGTAAGTCTTAGAAGCACAGTCAGTATTCCAGGGTACTTATATGCAACAGAATGATTATGGCCAGTGATATGTTCTGAGGTTATTTTCCATCTCAGTATTTCTTGGTAACATAATTCAGCCTGTTTGTAGGGATTTTATAAAAGTGAATAGGCCCCAGCACATTTACTATAATCATTTTATTAGGATTCAGTATTTTTTCATGCAAATCCTGTAGTAAGATTTACTTTTTTATTTTGCTATTCCTCACTTAGTTATTTGTAGCTATAGTTAGCATTATGGTTATTTACTTTGTCTTTAGATGTACTGTAAGTTAAAAAAACAACTGACAGCAATGAAAGGTTTTTTTCTGATCTATAAAGAAGATGCCATAAGATTTTTTTTTAATTATCATTGGAGTAGATGCAGATATAACCCATGGTTGCAGACCTATGGAAGAGAGCTGGATGCAGTGTCGTACACTGTTTCTTATTTCAAGTATTTGGCCTAGAGCCTCAGTTCAAGAGAAAATGTATAGATAGGGAAGAACAGAGGTTAATACACCAATAAATTCTTTGGCCAGGAATGATAACTATGTTGATGGTCACCGTGTAACAATGACATGCAACTTCTGGAACGCTGAAGTGATCAAAGTATCTTTAGCATGCCTTTGTATGTTGAAGTTTCAATGCTCTACGCCAGTTGTTGCTAGAAGGGTCATTTCTTAATCCATGCTATTGATTACTCAAGTACACAAAGTGAGATTTGCAATCAACCTTTTCTCTTATTTTTTGAGATCTTAGATATAAAGGTTAGAGCGTTGGGGCTGGATGTGAGATGCTTGGTTTCAGGTGTCTGGGCAGTTGTAGTGATCACACTATAATGCCTGGTAAGTTAGTGTAACAGGGGCCTTCTTTCCAAAGGTGGAGTCAGGAATAGATAAAAATGTATTCAATAAGAATGCTTTTTGCAAATATTTCCTGTCCCTGTTTACTGTGATTGATCTGGCAGACATAGAGATACAGTTCCAAAAGTCCACAGAAAAGGGTGGATTGAAGTCCAAATTCTTATGGGACCTAGATATGTAGGGATATGTTCAACAAGAACAACGGTGTATCTCTACTGCTGTTGTTATGTGCTGTCAAGTTACCTTAAACTTAGCTGTAAAATTATGAATGCGTGACCTCTAAAATGTGCTGCCCTTAACAGTTCTACTCATCAGTTGGAAAATCAAGGCTGTGGCCTCCTTTATAGAGTTATATTTGGGATCCTGCAACTCTTTCTAGCATTATTGTTGTTTCCTGCAAGTTTTGTCTTCTCAAGATATGCTCCACGTACAACAGTCTCATTTTCATCATTTTTATTTCCATAGAGAGTTCAGGTTTGATTTGAACAAGAATCATCTTATCCAACTTTTTGGTGGTCCAGGGTATCTGCAAAACTCAAACAAGTTTCAAACAGCACAAAGAGAACTCCTAGTTGTTCTTCGTGGACTCTGTGAATCCACACAATGGGTCTTCGCGCCTGCGCACCTGAGTTACTGGTCTTTCCAAAGCCCAAGGCGTATAAGCCCCTCCCCTCCATGCACATGCTCACCCATCTCCCGCCTTGCTGACTCAGTTCCTTTTTGCCGCCGCTGAGCGAGGTCGCACCTCTCCGAGCTCCTGCAAAAATAAGGAAAGTGAAACCTTTCATTCAATTCGAATTTATATTATTTTATTCATTTTCCTCCCAAGTTTCCCTCCCTCCAAAGTTTATTAGTTGGACTTTTCTTTTTGGGCGCCCACCCCTAGGGCGGAGGGGTGGATACCCCCCTGTAGTTGCAGGCGCGCCAGCGGTTTATGGCCACGGCAGCACTTTTTAAACAGTGCGAGGCCTGTTCCAACCGAATTCCGTTAGCAGACGACACAGTTTGTGCCGGTATTGCCTGGGCGAGGCTCACCAAACAGCACTCTGCCCACATTGCAAAAAGCTAACGAAACCGGCCCTTAAACACCGCCTTGAACGTTTAAGGGCGTATTTGTGGGAAAAATCCCTCAAACCGATGGAAACCCACTCGGAAGCATCTATGCCCGCCACTTCCTCAAAATCAAAGTCTTCAGATAAAGGGAAGACAATGGAAAAAAGGAAGAAAAAACATCTCCAGCCAGCTCCGATTCCGGAGAAAAGATCAAAGGACTTGGCTTCCGATGTGCGAACAACGGTGGCGGCGCCGAAACCACCCGCGCTCGTTCCAACCGAGTCGCGCGGCGTAGAGGGGGTTCCGAGCTCAGCGCAGGTTGGCGCCCAATCTCCTGATGTCACCAGAGATGAGCCATGGTCCCATGCCTTTGGAAATCAGGCGACAGGTACCCGTGAACCCCCTCATAGCCCTATGATTCTATCGGGCTTACCGCCAGGCCAACTTGTCCATGACACGGACATGGCCACACTCAGCTACAATCCATTGTCGCACCTACAAAATCTACAGGCTGCAGCCACTACTTCAGCTCTTCAGCACTCAGACATTGAAGAGCAGGGGATGGAACCCCCTAGACGCCTGGGCATGCAGAGATCACCCACCATGAGACCAGCCATAGAAGAGAGAGTGGTCCATGACATTGGGCAACACCCGAAAGGTCAACAGCCTTCGGCATCCCCTGGCAGAGGCAGGAAACGGGTACGGGCAAAGACCCATGATAACACCTCCTCGCCCTCGCCCTCTCCTAGACGTCACAAAGCACGACGTCGGCAGGGCAATCGACACAGACGTCATGAGTCATCTTCTTCACCATCTTCTACACGGCGTCACAAGGGCAAACGCCATGCCAAGAAGAAGCGACGTCATACTCGTATGGTGTCTAGCTCATCTGACACCGATTCCTCTACCACTTCTTCTTCCGCCTCCCCCAAACATAGACGGTGTAGAAGGGGTACTCCGAAGCCAAGAGCTCAGCGCCCTCTGGCGTCTAACACTGACACCACCCTAGCTGCAGGTTTCCCAATTCAGTACCCGCAGGTCCCGACTGACATCACACCCCAATCAGTGGCTCCTCAGGTACTACAAACGCAGCTGCCAGACTCACCAGCTACTATGAATCGCCCAATAACGGACGATTCCGACACAGGAGCAGCCTCTCAATCCTCCCATAGGTCGACTATCTCAAAATTGAGACACTCAGAGACGGATATACAAGAAAAACCATCTTCCACACCAATAGAAGATTTTAAAAACTATTCACATATGGTACATAAAATTGCACAAGTCATGGAACTCCAAGTGCAACTTCCAACAGCCAGTGATGCGTGTAAGTTTTTCGGCCACTTACACAAAACCAGGCCGCCTCCATTGAGGATGGGATTCATCCCCTCGATACTGGATAAAGCCAAAGAAGCCTGGGCCAAACCTTCTTCCAACCCCCTGATTCCAAGAAGGATCGACAGCCTGTATAAGACACAGACTTCCTTATGAAACACCCCCTACCCAATTCTGTGATAGTGGATGCCACACAAAACAGAGGAAAGTCTCATTCAAATACCACCCCGAGCAACAAGGAAGCTCGGAAGCTAGATCTCATTGGCAGGCGTCATTACTCCCTTGCCTCATTCTCCTTGAGAGGGCTGAACTATCTATGTGCCATGGAGGCTTATACACGCCACCTCCTGCTCACCTTTCTTGAATTCATGCAACATCTTCTGGAAGAACAAAAGGCCAAGGCACAGGCATCATACTCAGAGGTTCTTTCCCTGATAGACTACCAGATGATAACCTCTCTCCACATCACCGATGCAGCCTCTAAACAGCTGACGACTGCCATACACCTTCGTCGTCATGCCTGGCTCAGAACCGCTAACATCACAGATGATGCCAGGAACCGTATAGAGGACTCCCCATTCGATGGAGAAGGGCTCTTTTCTACCTCCACCGATGCATCACTGGACAATATCCAAAAAATGAGGAAAGCGGCCAAATCTTACACGTACCAGGGAAACTCTTCCCAGTCATCCTTCAGACCCCCAACGTCATCCTGGAGAAGGCAATATACTCCGCCCCATCAAAGATCCCAGGGACGATACCAGCCGCAATACCACCAGTGTCCATACCAACGCCCGGCACCACAGCCAAGACAACGGCAACAGCAGCAACCCAGGAGGTTTGACCGCAAACAAAAGCAGTTGTCCTGACCCGGTCCCTCTAAACCAGGATATCTGGCTCAATCCCTTCCTACCAACCTGGCAAAGCATCATGACGGATGAATGGGTATTGTCAATTATTGAAAGGGGATACCAAATTCAATTCCACCATCGGTCCCCATTGGGAAGAGTCATCCCCACACCTCCCTCCAAAGTACTAAGGGAGGAAGTCGCAGCTCTAATACAGAAACAAGCTATAGAGCTACTGCCATCAGGAGATCAATTAGGCTTCTACTCTCGATACTTCACAATACCCCAAAAGGACGAAGGCATTCGTCCCATTCTAGACCTTCGAAGACTAAACACCTTTATTCGAAGAAAGAAATTTCGCATGGCCACACTAGACACCATCATACCGATGCTGCAAAAAGGAGACTGGTTTGTCATCCTCGACCTACAAGATGCATACTTCCATCTCTCCATAGCCCCGCAAGACAGGAAATATCTTCGCTTCTGCATGGGAGGCTCCACTTACCAGTTCAAAGCCCTGCCCTTTGGTCTCTCCTCCATCCCGCGGGGGTTTACAAAGCGCATGGCACCGGTGGCGGCCTTCCTCAGGCTCCAGGGAGTCCACGTCTTTCCATATTTAGACGACTGGCTCCTAGTGGCACCTACAAAACAAAAGGCAGAGAAGGACAGAGACCTTACCATAAAGCTCCTAACATCCTTAGGACTTCGACTCAACAGGAAGAAGTCCACCCTTTCTCCATGCCAGTCAGTACAATACATAGGAGCGCTCCTGGACTTTCAAAAGGCAGACACATACCTGGCTTCAGATCGCCCACAAAAAATCAAACAGGCTCTGCAGCCTTTTCAAACCTCCACCAAGGTGTCGGCACCCCAAGCCCAACGCCTACTAGGCCTAATGGCCTCCACGACAGCCATCCTACCATATGCCAGACTCCGCATGAGACCACTGCAGGCATAGTTCCTAACCAGGTTTCGCCCACACTGCGACAACCCCTCGAAACGGCTCAGGGTCACCTCCCTTCTCATCAGTCTGAGGTGGTGGAAGTCCTCCCGCAATCTCAAGGTGGGATGACCCTTCAAGCAACGTTACCCATCCATCCAGGTAACGACGGATGCCAGTACCACCGGCTGGGGCGC
The DNA here is from genome assembly GCA_023846285.1 of Phrynocephalus versicolor. Classification (NCBI taxonomy): domain Eukaryota; kingdom Metazoa; phylum Chordata; class Lepidosauria; order Squamata; family Agamidae; genus Phrynocephalus; species Phrynocephalus versicolor. The sequence goes on from JAHTLZ010003399.1 coordinate 3,422,457, forward strand.
CACATGCAACCACCTCTCCATTCATCACAGGTGGACATCCAAGGAGCGAGCCCAGCATATCAACTACCTGGAGCTCCTTGCCATTTTCAAAGCCCTGAAAGCATTCGAGCTCCTCCTTGCCCACAAGATGGTCCAAGTAACAACCGACAACACCACGGCACTTTATTACTTGAACAAGCAAGGAGGCACCCACTCGAAATCTGTTCTGCACCTCACCCTCAAACTTTGGCGATGGTGCATAACCAAGGACATTCATCCAATAGCCATACACATTGCATCATGCAACAATGTTGTGGCAGACAAACTGAGTCGCCTCACTCACGACAACCACGAGTGGATCCTCTCAGAAGCGGTGTTCCGCATCCTCTGCATCAGGTGGGGAACCCCGACCATGGACATGTTTGCATCTCAAGCCAACACCAAGTGCAACTTGTACTGCTCCAGAGCAGGCAGCGGCGAACACTCACAAGGAGATGCCTTTGCCACCAATTGGCCCCAGGGTCTCCTGTATGCATTCCCACCAATACCTCTCATCCAGAGCCCACGTCATATTGCTGGCCCCGTGGTGGCCGAGACAGCCATGGTTCCAAGTCCTACAAACAATGGCGACCGACACCATACGGCTGCCGTCAACGCCAGATCTCCTAACGCAACACCAGGGCCAAGTCAGACACCCAGACGTCCTGACTCTCCACCTGACAGCATGGTACATCCGCTAACAGTCGTAGAGGTACTCACAAACTCCAGGAAAAAATCTACAACTAACCTCTATGCACATAAGTGGGCATCCTTCCTACACTTCACTCGAGCCAACTCTCTACCCTCGAGCCCAACCAACATCCAGGTCCTACTGGAATTCCTTCTCTTACTTTTCAACAGGGGACTCTCCCTATCCACCTTGAGAGTCTATACTGCAGCCATAGTAGCACACCAGCCACCTGATTCCGAAGCTGCAGCCCTGTTTACACATCCCAAACTAAAGAGGTTCCTAAGAGGCATCGCTAACCTCCGTCCACAACACAGAGACCTGACACCACAATGGTCTCTCTCCTTGGTGCTGAACTGTCTAACCAAACCGCCATTTGAACCTATGGCTACCACATCTCTGTGCCTACTTACCCTGAAAATAGCATTCTTAGTGGCAATCACATCCACCAGAAGAGCCTCAGAACTCGCTGCTCTCAGAGCGGACCCTCCGTTCCTCAAATTCCATCACGACAGGGTGGAACTCCGTCCGGACATCTCCTTTTTACCAAAAGTAGTGTCTTCGTTCCATGTGTCTCAGCCACTTATTCTCCCAACCTTCTTCCCAAACCCAACTACGCACCTGGAGAGGACGCTCCATTCACTCAATGTAAAGAGAGCACTCCTCTTTTACACTTCCAGGACAGCGCCTGTACAAAAAACACACAGGCTCTTCATCAGGACCTCCGAACCATCTCGAGGTCACCAAGTATGCCCTCAATCCATTTCCAGATGGATCACCACAACTATCAAAATGGCATATGACAATGTGCATGTCTCTCTACCTGTCACACCTCGGGCACACTCCACAAGAGCAGTAGCCTCCTCCACTGCCTTCATGAAAGGAGTGCCCTTGGAAGACATATGTAAAGTGGCAACCGGGTCTCGACCATCCATGTTCCTGAAACACTACAGGCTAAACGTCCGGACACAGAGATCGGCCGCATTTGGCAAGGCAGTTTTGACAACTGTACTACCATGACTACCCTCCACCGGTAAGTCAGCTTGCCAGTCCCCCATTGTGTGGATTCACAGAGTCCACGAAGAAGAAATGCAAGTTACTTATCTGTAAGTTAAGTTCTTTGAGTGGACCTCTGTGAATACACACCACCCACCCGCCTTCCCTCTCTCCGTCATGGCTCGTTGTACTCTCTAAGGGTCAGCGGCGGACCAGAGGGGAACTGAGTCAGCAAGGCGGGAGATGGGTGAGCATGTGCATGGAGGGGAGGGGCTTATACGCCTTGAGCTTTGGAAAGACTGGTAACTCAGGCGCGCAGGCGCGAAGACCCATAGTGTGTATTCACAGAGGTCCACTCGAAGAACTTAACTTAGAGGTAAGTAACCTGCATTTCCCTGAGGTCCTTGCCCTCTGAACATGCCGACCACAGAGTCTGGCAAAATGTCAGGAAGAAAAACTTCCAGAACACAGCCAAACAGCCCAAAAAAACTCACAACAGCTATCAGATCCCAGTCGCGAAAGCCTTCAAGAATACATTCAATTTTCAAACAAATCATTTTTCCAATTAATTTTCTGTACTCTCCACACCTTTATATAGTAATCAGGACTGTACTAGGTGGATCTTGGCCTTTTTCTCCAGTGACACGTCCTTGATATTTCCTTCGTTGCTGTCCATCTGAATCTGTCTTTTTCTGATTTCTTTGTTGAATTCTACACTTGGATTAATGAGTAGTGTATATTTAAATTATTTACATTATGATCTGTAGTGCCTCTTTTTTGGAATCTATCTTGAATGTCAGGTAATTGTTTTAATATACAGTATTTTTCTGTGTATGAGACTATATTTTTGTCAAAAATTGATAGACTAAAAATTGAGGGTTGTCTTTATACATAAAATAAGGCAAGGAGAGAACAATGAAGTTGCAAAATTGTAATTTTGGGTTGGGAAAGTGGGAGCGTCTTATACATGCGGTGTCTTATAGATGAACAAATATGGAACATAACACTGTTGCAACATCTTGAGCATCACTTTGCTTGCATCGGAAATCTGTACAACATAAAAAATTCCAGAGATAGGGGACATTTGCTTAACATAATTGCCTATGGGGAAAATCCATATAACATAAAAATGGGATTACTCCATTTTCAATGCATTCCTATGGGAAATTGTATAAAGGAAAATTTGTTTAACATAATTTCATTTGGAACGAATTAATTCCTTTATACAAGGTACCACTGTACTGGTATTCCATCTGCCTCTGGGGATTGATTTCTTTCAAGTGCTTTCATAGTAGCATTCACTTTACTTTCTGAGACTACAGGTACTTCAACATCTGATTCCTCTTCAAAGAAGCCTTGCTGTCCTTTTCTCTCTTCTCTATAGCTCTTAAAGATATTTTCCCACTTTTTATTTTATCCTGATCAGATAGTGTGTTTTCCTGTTGCTCTTAACATTTGAGATCTAGGTTTAAATTTCCCCTTGATTTCTTGAATCTTTTAGAAAAGATGCCTTACTTTCCCCTCTTTTGTTGTTCTCTTTTATTTCTTTTCTGGTCCTTGTAACAGTTACCTTTGTCTATATATGATAGTCGCAGAAAAGTTTTATTCAAGATTCTGATTCTACCTCTGTCATCTTTTCCTTTTCTTTCTAGTCTATTTTTAACTATTGTGTTTCTTCCATCATCTATCTAGGCTGCCCCCACCCTTTTGATTATGGGAATAGCTTTCCTGTGTTCCTGCCTGATAATATATCTAGTTTCAATCCAAATTTCTTCTGGTTCATAGTAAGTTACATTTAGTAACACAAATATATTCTCTCTATGGACACTACTTATTTAATTATTTAAAATATTTTTCAGAATGTATTCCCCTAAGAACATCAGGTTGTGACTCCTAATCCATGTAGGCAGTACTCCTACTGAGGATGGGAATCTCTCTCCTAATCTGGTTAAAAAAGGGTTGTTGGTCATTCACCATAAATCCCTGTCACCCTATATTGGAACACATTCAGGAATGTAAGTGCTTATGCCCCCTCCCCAAATGGTCTGTGTCCGATACCTTTGTCTATGGAGCATCGAGGTCTGTAGAGGGTTGTATAACCATGTTACACTGAGTGCAGTTGAAGAACTTTCTGTATACCTTTGTAGTCAATGTGGAAAGCCTGGGTATGGATTAAAGTTTCTGTTTGTATCTACAATCCCACACCCATGCTAGCCTTATGCTTGAGACTTCTTCATAAGACTTCTGATAAATGGGTACTGCATTTCTTTGTAGCCACAATAAGAGTATTTTCCACTGAATGGTGTTAATTTCTATATGAACGTTTGGAACATATGTAAGCATTTCCTTTTAAAATGAGGTACGGTAGGTTACTAAATGTTACGGCAGGCCTGCCCCAAGTCCGGCCTGCCCCCCCGCCCAAATCCGGCCCGTCAGGCCATTCTGAGTGGCCCGTGGCTGGCCGCCCTGCCCCTCCCTCCCCCTCCTTCACCACATGTTTTTTTTTAATATTCTGCCAACACTGACACCACTGGGAAGCTTGGGAGGCTGGGCGGTCTGCCGCCACCGGCACCGCAGGGGAATGTGTGGGGGTGGGCAGGCCAGCGGGCCTCTGCCACCGTCTAGGAGCTTTGGGGTGGGCTGGCGGGCAAGCTGTCACCACTGCTGGGGAGCTTGGGGGGGTGCAAGGTCGCACAGATCGCCTCTTCCAAGGGGCGACCTGTGGCCACGGCTCCCTGTGCTTCCTTTGGTCCACACCTTCCTTCTTTCCTCCCTCCCTTGGTCCCCACCTCCCTCCCTCCCTTCCTTGTTCCCCACCTCCCTCCCTCCTTCTCTTGGTTTCCACCTTCCTCCCTCCCTCCCTTGGTCCCTGCCTTCCTTCCTGCAGGTGGGGTTGCAAGGTGTCAGTGGGTGGGGCTTATGGGTCAGTGGGTGAGGCTTGCAGTGGGGTGGCAGGGTCGGGGAGCAACCGGCCCCTGACACATTCTCAGCCACCAAATCTGGCCGTCCTTACAAAAAGTTTGGGCACCACTGTGTTATGGCAACACATTTGATTGATCATTAAAAAATGTATTAAGTGGATTTTGAGCTAGGGTGTTAATTCTTCCTTGAACAGTTTTTATTCCAATTTTAATAATATAACCCCTTGTCAGCTATTTCCAAGTCTGTAGTTGTCTCTTGTCCAAAGCAGTGGAAACGGTTTAGAAGTTTAAGAACATGTTTGTTTTGGATGAGTTTACGTAATTATGTAAAAGGTTGCATATGTTTCTTATTTTAATTATGACTTGGATAAAAGCAAGACAAGCACTCCCTTAACTTATGTTTAAGTGTGTGTATATTTTAGAGCTCGGAGAGCAGAAGGTCTTTAGGTCAGAGCTGATGAAATAAATAGATTGCATGGCTGAAATTCTCACCTACTGATCCCAAATACCAAAGTGAATTTACAACTGTGGAGGTAGCTGAGACATCGTAGCTGGCTTACAGTGGGCTTTCGTGGTGAAATGGGAACTTAAAAGTCTCCGTTTTGTTTTTCTAGGCCAAATCCAAAACATTGCGGCTTACCAATGTTATAACTTTGAAAATCCAAAACAGGGTCAAAAACTGAAATAGGTCATCTTTCCTGATTGAGTTGCTTGGCCTTATTCTAATGAACACTTTGACCTTGTAAGAGCTATGACATGGTGCAGCAGTTTTTGAAATATTCAATTAGCAGAGAGCTATAAGTACATTAGGGGCTACGACCCTTCTGCAGTATTTGCAGACAAGTTTGTTCCAAGAGCCATAACTTTGTTACCTTTAAAATATAGCTGTGTGACTTTTAGCTGAGACATTTTAATGTAGCATGTTACTTTTGTTTTTATACCAACTTCAAGGGTAAGTTGTTCATTTTCAAGTTAATATAATTCAGAGTCTTAGCTTCTCATCCTTAAAGGATGTCAGAGCATGCAGTTATCTTAAGGACTCCCTCCTGCCATGGGCCTTGCAATTGGTTGCTGTCTATGATCCCTGTGCATGTTGCAGAGTTAACTTTCTCACATGTTTCCCAGTATAGTTGATGAAAAGGAGGAAAAGGACCCCTCTGTGGAGGGCATATTAACATATTAACATAGTCACAGAATCAAAGAATCATAGGATTCTAAAAGAAAGGCCCACATGGCTTTTTCAAAGCAATAGAAAATGCAGTCACCTTAAGGAGTTCTTTTCAACAAAATACTGTAATACAGTGCAATTGATTTAGATTAAGAAACACCCTCCACTCCCCTTGCTTTAGTTGCCCCGTTTCATGCTTCATTTTTCTCTTGCACTGGGTTAAAACTAGTCTGAAAAAAATTAGGGCTACAAACATGTAACATGTGGACATTCTCTCACCCTTTTGTGTTATGTGGCTTTAGGCCCAAGAGAGGGTGGTGTTAAAATTAGAGTGTATTATAAAAGAAAGTGCTGTTAAAATGTCAATGGCATCATAGTTCACTTTATTCTGAACACATTTCTTAAGAAGGCTGATTGCTGTTCAAGTGAAATGTAGTCCTTCATTTCTTTTGGTGCTTTTTTAAATTAATGGTGCATTGTCGTTGATACCATGTCTATGTAAGAAACATGAGGTAAACATGACCACAGGTATTTCCTCCATATCACTAACAATGCATGGGTTTTGCATATTTGTTATTTGTGTGTGTGAAATAATGAAACCTTGTCTTTCTGAGACTGGGTTTTTATTTGAGTACGTTTTCCTGTAAATTCTTGACTCTGTATGAGGTGTATTCTACAGCATATGGCACGAAAGTGACTGTATGGCTGCTTGCATATGTCATGTATGTGGTAGTCTGCTTTGCCAAGTTAGTGTGTCCTTGAACCTGCTTTTCCATTTTTCAAATGAAGAATGAGAAGCCTCTCCATGGCTTAAGTGTCAGCAGTTTCTGCAGCTGACAGGAAACTGATCTGTTGCTTGGCCCTTTTCCGTGGGTGCTGATATATACTGGTGGTATTTTGCTCAGGCCAGAGGTGCCCTTTGCATGGTAGCTGGGATGGCCATGGCTGAGGAGAGTGGTGCCTGCCATCTTGCAGCAGTTATGACCACTTGAAGAGGAAAATGATGTGCTGCTCGAGCACCTACTGTTACGCAGGCTTGACTTTTTTGGACCACATGGAATTCTTCCCTTACAGCCAGAAAGCCTGTTTGAAAGGAGGAGATTGCAGCCTTTCCTCAGTTGTCAAAACAGTGACTTATTTCAGGGTTAAAGGTCGATGAAAACTGAAACTTGAGATGTTTGATATTGGAAATTTAATTAGTATGAGCAATTAATTCAATAATCTGGGGCTTTTAGACCCCCCCCCCCGCAGAATGTCAGTGATACATTTAAACACAGATATACTGTATTGGTTCCCCCCCTTCGTTTTCATTAATTTGAATAAAAATAGATTTCTATCTTATAAGTAAGGACGCTTACTATGAGGTACTGAAGTGGGTGATTGGGTGAGGTTTTACAGTTTCAGTGGTAATGGTAGATACGTTAATTGCAGTTAGGACCATTGCCTGCATAACAGAAATAGTTTTCTTTCTTTTAAGAGGGTAATGGATATTTAGGTACATAGCATGCCTCACAGTGCTGTTTCTGCTGCTTCACTTGCAAATGACAAGATTGTGTGCTGCCTTCATTGTTGGAGCATAATACAATTAATGTTAAGCACCAGCCACCTGTTAGCATCATTCTTTCTAAAGGTCATTATGTGGTGCCTTAGTGTCTGACTTTAGCAGTCCTGTATCAGGTTTGTGAGCCACTATTTTGTGTAGACAAATGTTTGAAAAAGAATGGGACATCAATATCTATCTATAAGAAGTAGGGAGAAGAATAAATTCACTAATATACAGTACTTGCTTTATATTTTATGTTGCGATTATTGAATTGAAGAAATAATACTTGCATTTATGTCTTAGTTTTTACATTTTTAAAATATAAACTGCTGTAATATTGATATGTCCCTAGCATGGAAAGTATCCAAGTCACATTAGGCAAAATCCTGTTGCCTTAAGTTACAGTAATATATAGCGGATCTGGTACTCAAAATAATTAATTTAAAAGGATTGAAAACTTCCTAACCTGAAAACTTCAGGTTCTGAGAGCTTTGGGATGGGCAGGAGCCTTTAAAAGTAAAATGAAATAACTGCTAGATTGCTGCTGACAGTCGCAGTCCCTGGAAGGGGTAAGTAGGAAGTGTTTAATTAACTTAAATTAATTATTTTTGGTGGTAGTTCAGGTTTACGCAGCCTGGGGTTCAATCCCAGGTAGCTGGCTTCAGGTTCACTCAGCCCGTCATCCTTCTGAGGATGGTGAATTCAGTACAGTAAGTACTCTCTTAACTGGGGAGACATTGTGCAGCCTGCATAATTAAATTGTAAACCGCCTGCTTTGGGCACTATGGGGTGGTATATAAGGAGCACACTTTGCTTTTGCTTTGGTAGATTTATGGCAACAATATTTTGCTTTGGTAGGTTTATGGCAACAATATTTTGTTGCTGCTGCTGTTGTTGCTTGGGGCATTTTGTCAAAGACCATCTTTAATCATCTTTGTGGGTTAGTTTTTTAATTAAGTGCTTGTAGCAGATAAAGTTAAGTTTATGAGATGAACAATCTCACACTAAAAATTATCACAGGCTAAACTCATTTTATATTAACTTCACGGTCAAAGGTGGGGAGACACTCTTGAATCCATAGTCAGAGTCCCAAGTATCATTAACAGTGAATTAAAGGCTGAGGAGGAACAGGAAATGTAAATCTATTAGCCATTAACCTAATATATTAGCTTTATAAATTCCATTCTAGAAGACAATTTTTCTTTGTACTCAGGTCTGTCAAGTACTTGATCTTGGTAATGAAAAAATCATTCTAAATGATGACTGCAAGATACACATAGTTTTATGCTTTTCTGATATAGTCACTCCACTGAGTTTGTTGGGATTGATTCCCAAGGAAATGTATATAAGATTGCAACTTAAGTGGGTTTTAATAAAGTTTTATTATACTTTCTTCAGCAGGTCAATTCAAATTTATGCAGATTTTGACCACATTTTAATTAATTACAAATTTAGTCAAGTCATGAATTACTGGATCAGGATCTCAAAAAGAGGTTAGGGGTGATAGCTTTATTGGTTACTACTAAAACAAAAAATGTGAGCTAAGCTTCTGACAGCAACTTGCTATCTTTATCAAAGCATTGTATCAGAAATGCAGTCTTGATGGAAGTTGTTGTCTCTCAAGCGCTGAGAATCTTTTTGGGGAGAAGGAAAACACCACATGATGGTATCAGGAAGCAGGCTGGTGTTAAAGCAGCTTCAAAGTCCCGGATAGGGTTTAGTACACAAACAAACAAACAAAGGCAGGGTGGGGAATCTTTTGCCCTTCAGTTGTTTTCCTACTAAATCTCCCACAGGCTGTTACTGACACACTGGATGAAGCTCATGGAAATCCAAACCATTGGGAAGCCAAAGGCCCCCCCCCCCAGGAAGAGAGCCTTTGTTTTATAATGAATACTTCCCCCTTTAACACCTATTGGATCACTCTGTTTTTTACCTTCTAGAAAGCAAGGAAATAGCCTTTTTAAATCTACTTTTCTTTCCTTTTCCTTTTCGAATAGTCACATCTCTGTGTCTAAACTCTTCTTCTGAATGGTAAAAATACATTTTAGCCATTCCTTGCCTCAAAACAGAATTAAACTTTTCTTGGCAACCTGAAGGAGAGAGAGTAACAAATTGCTTCCCGAGGAGATGTTCATCTCCTCATGGCTTAGTTGCTGTTCTTCCACTGGAGCAATAAATATCAGAGTCGGGGTGGATAAAAATTAATGGCTGAATTCCAGTAGTAAACCTCAGCTAGAGCAAGCCTATTGAACGTGTGGGAATGTGGTGAGTCACTTCCAATGATTGAAATGGGCCTACTGTAGCTGTGACTTACTACAAGTGGCAATTAGTATAGGCTCATTTGAAAAGAAACTTATGGAGGAGTTGACTTACCATACCCCCCCCCCCCCCCGATTCATTGAGCCTACCCTTGGTTACAATTGAACATTAGACTACTATAACTAAGTCATAAGAGTTGTCTAAAGAAAAGACAGCTGTGAAGGTACCATGTGTGTTTTATATGAATCTATGGGGTTCACATAGACTTTGTATTTATGACTATGTATAACCATGCTGCTTTAATGTAATGTTGTCTATTAATGCTGTAAGATGTCCCTTCATTCCTTGTTCTCAAATACTTGAACATATCTTAATTGTACTGGATTATATACCGTATTATCCTTCATTACTGTAAGACACCTTGGGTCCTTCTCCAAGTAGAAAGGCGGGGTAAAAATACTCTAAAATAAATAAATAAGATAGATAATTCAGCCCTTATATTAGTATATTAGGTGCTTCCAGGTTCAGTAGTGTTCCTCTTTAACTCCTAGGAGAGCACCCATTCAAGGTCAGTTTTATCTCTTTGATATACAAGAAAGCTGCTGGTCTTCAAGAGGATAGATCTACTATGAGCACATCATCAGCTGTTTGTCAAACTTGTATATTCATTAAGGAGAGGAGAACAACTAATATGGAAGAAGCATTCTTCACCACCATATACCCATTACTGGACTTGGTGTGCTTCATGCCTAGGTCCACAAATCTCCCTCCCCCAACAATGCAGTAGCTGCAGAGCATTGCATTAATTTTCCATTGCATCAGAGGTAAATGATGCTCAAGGTTTTACAACTGGGGTTGTGCTTTCTGTAGAAACTGAGTAGTTGTTGCTCATTCTTAGAGAAATGGGTGTACGTCGCCATTTGGTTGTTGCGATGTATGAGTTACTGTCAGAATAGTAATATATATACTGACAGGTTATGAAAAAAACTGAATGGTTTGCAGTCGGCAAGCATGTCAGACAGGAATGCATTTTTGCTCCATGTCTATTCAGTTTATTTATGCCACCTATCATATAGAGGTCTGGATTAGGTTTCAGTTGAAAGAGAAGGGGAAATGGGTGAAACTTCTACAGCTTAAGGTACACATGCAATATCTTATTATGGGCAGGGAAAAAAGCAACAACTTGAAATGACTGCTGATGAAGGTTGAAGGAAAAAAAACAAAAGCAGGATGACATTTGAATGTTAAGAAGAAAAATCACTGCAAACGAATTATGTAACTTTATTTTTAGCAATAAATATATTTTTATACCTTGATTAATTCAGTCATCAGTCCAAACAGAGGCTGCAGCCTACAGATTAGGAGAAGCACTTCTATTGATATTGGAAAGTGAATATTGGAATTGGACAATGAAGGAATTGATTACACATTTAATTACAGCAGCTAAATTAATAATAGCAAAGACTTGGAAATTTAGGTGTGATTTCCAATTAAATGAATGGTATATAGTCTGGGATATAGCTCTCAATTACTGACATGTAGTATCAAAGTCAGAATAGGTCTGTCACATAAGAATATGTTTAGAGATATATGGAAAGAATGTATTGATTGTGTATTAACAAAAGGAAAAGGTTGTGTTCCTTCACAAGAATCTGTATATTTTTGGAAGGGGAATCGGGCTCCATGTCATGAAACATCTTCATTGGTCCCAGTGGATGGGAGCACATTGAATATATGGATGCCATTTTAGCTTGGTTTTGTATGTTATTGCTTTGTAGATTTTTTTTTTCAAAAGGGAGAAGAATGAGGTTCAGAAAGGCAGCAATGAAGAAATAAAAATATATTCTCAAGTGCAAGAATGTGTCACAGGAGATCAAGATTAGCTAATCTACAATATATTTTCAGATATTATGTATATATGTGAAAGCTGGATGGTGAAGAAAGCCAAAAAGTAAAAAATGATTCATTTGAAATACGGTTTTGGAGAGCTTAGTGGATACTAGGGTCTGGCGGAAAGAGAAACAAGTGGGTACGAGATCAACTCAAGTCAAAACTCTCACTAGAAGTGAAAATTACTTAACAGAAGCACCATGAGAGGACAACACTCACTGAAAAAAGGCAACAGTGCTAGGAAAGCGTGAAAGGAAGAAGAAAATCACACATGAGATGAAGTGCTTCAATAAAGAAAGCAATAGGCTTTAATTTGTGAGATGTGAGCACGGCTGCTGATAATAGGAGCTTTTGGAGGTCATTAGTAGCCAGTGTGGTAGTGTAAATAGTGCTCGACTATTACTCGGGAGATGTGGTTCAAATTTATGCTTGGACATTGAAACTTGCTAGGAAATGGCCATAGTAAGTGCTCCTTGAACATACTGAATCATGTATTTTAAAACCCCTATTAAGTTGGAAGCATACTTAAGTGTTAGTGCTATGCAAGTAAGTGAGAATATCTCCATTCTTCATCTCAATAGTTTATATCCAGGTCTTCAGCTCCAGAGTGAAGGAAGGTTTAGGCACCTAGACCTTGTCTGATTGCTACACTGTTTGGAAGTGCATGCATGGGTTTGCTTCATTTTTCCAGTCTAAAATGGGACAGCTTGGAATATTGGTACATGAGGGAGGAATTTAATCCCATTTTTACATAGTTATTAAATAAAATAGTGCCATCCACTTGTGAGAAGAAATTACTGAAGAGCTTGTGTTGAAACATCCTTAACCAGTAAACCACCTACTTTTCTGCCCTCTCTGTTGAGTACATAACCCAAATGAAGTTAACAAGTGGGAATTAAAGGGCAACACTTACTGAATAATCTTGTCTCGCAGAGATTGTTCCCTTAAAGCTTAAGATAGGAACATCTGTAATGTCATCTTGATCTGTTCGTATATTTGAAAATAAATTAAAATGTAAAATCAGTTCTGACAACTAGAATACGGCATTGCACAAGATGCACGAAGCCTGACAGCATTGGTTTGGTCAAGTCCTGCGTGCTGATGAGGAAACTTTGGCCAAAAAGGGTCTCGCCCTGCAGGTCAGCGAATCCCTACCGAGGGGTTGTCCAAAACAGCTCTGGACGAACACACTCGAGAATGACATGAGGTTGTCCATGCCAAGTGGAAGGCCAAAGCAAGAATAGCAGACCCCACCACCAAGTGGGACAAACACTAAGAAAAAGAAGAAGGAGAAGAAGTTCCAGCAATCTGTGCTGTCAAGTTGTAGATGAGTAACGAAGAGAAACACATAAACAGTGCTTTGGAGAGCTGTTTTTATGCTAAACTATTTGGAATTCTATACAAATGAGATAACAGTAGGTCTAAATGACAAATTAAGGATTTTTTAAAAATCCTCAGCATGTCTTTTGCAGTAATGGATTTATGGAGGAAGCATGTTTAGTTGGATTTGTAATTAAGGTTTTTCCATTAAAGGGAATCAAGTCTATTCCTGTTGAGCAGTATCTTTCTATTCAAAGTAGGTGGATTGAAAGAGTGGGGAAAGTGAACAATTTTAATCCGATTTCCTTATGACAAGCCAGTATTCAGAATGGTTTCCTGTAGTGTAAAGTTCAAAGATTAAATATTGTTTGTTTTGCTAATCTTCACTGTATTCTGTTTTTTAACAATTAAGAAGTGTATAAATTATTCTGCTTCTCAGGGTGATGTGCAACACATATAAAGAAACTAAGTGATTCGATTTTTATTTCAATAAATGAAACTAGTGTAAGATAAATATTGAAATGTATGTATATTTCACATGGAGTCCTAAATTACTGGTTATTACTGGTGACCTAAGCAAGATCAGAGACTAATAGCTTCCTGCTATAGTGACTTTCTCAACAGCTTCTAACGAGTGCATCCTTACTATTTGTCAACTTACTGTAAGAATTCTGGCTATCAGAATTACTTTTTGTTAAAGTGTGTGCATTTCTAATTCTACTCGGATTTTTTAAAGCAATCATGCCACAATTTTTCATATTTTTAATAAAATGATCTTTACCTACTGTTCAGCATCTTCTTGGGGCTTCCAGGCTTGTTAGTCACAGGACTCCATTCTGATCATGTTCTAACAGACACAGGAGGGTATTATCCATTCTTTGTTATCGTGTGTCCTATGTAGAAAGGATGAAGAGCCAAATTGCTGGTTGGTTTCTTCGCTGAAGGGTCTGTGGCTTCAGAGATCAATTCTGTGAAGAAACAGAGAACCAGGATTTTGTTTGTGCTGTACAAGATATTCTTGTTATTTTTAACTGCTTCCCTTCTACTTCCTTCTCAGTGTGGCATGGACAAGGCAAGGGGAGCATTCCTTGCAGATTTTCCTCCTTTTTTGTAGGCTGGAACAGATGAGCAGCTGAAGGGGCAGTTCCAACATATGATTTCTCTGAATGCAAATCAGGGCTTTTGCCTTTGTTATGAAGTCTTGGCTTGTGTTCCTTCAATCTGTGTCTTCATCTTGTTTTTCTACATATGTCTCTGTTACAAGTTTGTTTGTTTTGATTTTCAGCTGGGTTACAAAGTTGTTGCACCAGTGCCAAACAAATCCAGATTAAACTTTGTATGCTCTGATGCTCCCCTTTGCTAGTGAACCTTTTCAGCTCTAGGGCTGTGTTCCCATTGTGGGTAGTCTTCTGAGGGCTATATCCTAATGGTGATAGGTGGAGAGAAAGCAACATGGAATGGGAAGAGTGGCAAAAAATCCAAAACACACACACACACACACACACACACACACACACACACACACACACACACACACACCATAGTTCTTGGATGTGGAACAAGTTCTTCTTGAGGTCAGATGATGTCTGTGATAGATCTCCAAATGCCAGTCTCAGGCCTTATATACTCCTTTTCCTATTTTGTTTGTTTGTTTGTTTGTTTGTTTGTTTGTTGAAATATAGCACAATTGTTTTATGATTTTCTCTATATGGGGTAATATACTTTCTTCTTCCCTTACCTTCATTAGTAAGTATGTAGATACCTTGATTAGAAGTGGGAAGATTCAGATTGCTTTAGACTAGCTGTGTCATATTTGGAAGGAGGGAGCCAGGCTCAAGCTGTTCGCTCTGTATTTAATGCAGGTTGTGTTCTTTCCAAAACAAACTGGGCATACTAATTATAGACTTCGCCCCATTTGACTAGATCAAAAAAGGTGCTTTTATCACAACCCAATTTGATCCCCTAGCTAGCATAATCACATGCAGGCTATAGTATGGGACAAGGCTGAAGTCAGTTGAGATGTGGTTCTGTTGTAATCATGGTTGATTAGACATGGAAGCAGAGTTCCCTCTAAAGTGTGAGCATACAACTCTACTCCCTCTGTGCAGGGGTTTTCCTCCCTCACGCACCAGCAGCAACAGATTTTGTTTTGGTTGTGATAGAACCTGCACGGGTATGCCCAGGTGTGTTTGTGTTGAGTTGTTACAGTCGTGACCGACTCTTTGTGACCCCATGTCCATGGAGTTTTCTTGGCAGGAATACTAGAGTGGTTTGCCAGTTCCTACTCCAGGCACCTACAGCACCTGGTATTCCCTTGTGGTCTCCCATCCAAGTACTAACCAGGGCCGACCCTGCTTAGCTTCCAAAATCAGGTGAGATCGGATGTGCCCAGGTAGCAGAGCTAAAAATTAGAGGGGACATTGCATGGAGGCATTATTTGTAAAGTAAAAAGATATGTCTATCTTTGCAAACACAGTTACAACTGGCTGAAGAACTGCTGGCATTTTCTCACAGCAAAGAGTCACAGGTTTGGGCATTTAAACTTAATAGTATAAGAGTCCTAGGTCACTCTTATAAGCTCAGTGAGTGACTTGGATATGATGCAAGCTGGTGGCTTTTAAAGCCATGTCTGATCAGTTTTCATGAGGATGACTTTCCCAACCTAAGCTTCAAGTGTCAAGTCCACAGTGATGTAATGCTGTCTTGCCATCCTTTCAAGTACCTGAGAAAACAAGCCCAGTAATCTCCCTGGGTTTCTTTTACAGAAGATGAACTTTGAACCTTGGTCATGGTCTAACCAGAGCCGGCGCTAGTTTTTTTTTGCGCCCTAGGTGAGGGGTGGGGCGGCGGGCGATGGCAGCAGGGCGGGGTGGCGGCGGGGCGGCAGGGGGCGGTGGATGGCAACGGGCGTGGGGGATGGGCGGCGATGGGCACGGACAGCGCCGGGGGGGGACGGCGGTGCCCAGCGGCAGGGGGGCGGTGGGGGGCAGCAGGCTGGCAGCGCCCACTCCATTTTGCCGCCCGAGGCAACTGCCTAGTTCGCCTTAATGGACGCGCTTTCAGAACGAGCAATGATCCTGTGGTAGTATAATATAAATATATTCTATACTATTCATACATATTTTTGGAATCATAATTTTAAGATTAAGAGCTGCAGTAAAATTTATATTCAGCACTGTAGATTACAGAAGTAAGTGGTATGAAAGAACAAATACAGTTCTCTTGCTCTAAATTGTTTTGTAGTACAGAACAGGTGAATTCAAATGGAACACAGAATATCACAGAAAACAATAAGAAACTATTTTTTGATTCTGTCCCTTTCTTTTTCCCAACCTCATCATAAAACTCCATCATTTCATTGTACAGTTGCAATGATTGATATGATCGCAGTGCTGTCATTTTTAACAAAAAGTCACTTTTGTTCTAGGTATTTTAATAGATTCCCATTAAACATGTATTGCTGACTGAAATATTGGCATGAAGGGCTCTCACTGGGCTGAGACCAGGAATTAAGAAGTCAGGAAATCAGCTGCTGCATTGCAAAAGAGCCTTGTGTGACACAGGATCTCCTGATTGGGGGGATCATTATTGCTATTATGACTCTACTTGCGTAGGACTTTTGAATTTCATCTGAATGTCAGTAATAACCCTCTTAGCAAATTATCCTGAATAAAATCACAAAGGCATTTTATATAATAGGTGTTGAATTACTGGATAGATTTGCTAATTAAATACTCTTTGTTCTGCTGCAGTTGACATTACAGGGTAAGATCTTGAACAATTATTCTCAACAGCTGTACTTTGTTAAGGGAAAAATTAACTGCAAAATTTATTTTTTTATACTTGACGTTGGCAGATTTTTGAAATGTGCTTGGGAAAAAAATCATCATCCATTTGGTAATGAGAGGATAAATATGCAGGTGTTTCTGTGAAATGTAACTGCTATAACTGATTTATAAATAAAATTTAGCAAGACTTGATAACTTGTTCCCTCACATTGGCACTTACATGTAATTCTTTGTAAGGTTAGATAATACTAATATTATGCTTGTTGCTGAAAGAATGTTACTTGCCTTGTGACCCTCTTGTAAATACCTATGCTTCCTACTACCATTATGAATAGTAAAGTATATTATTTGTAGGAAATCATTAGTTATTTTAAAATTACTGTCAGGAATATTTTGCTGGTTACTACTTTTCTATTTTCAGGAGACTAGATATTGGGGGGGAAATCACATGTTAAGAATTATTGTGGCACAAAACCCTTACGTAATCTCATTTTTGTATAACTTTCACATAAAATTCTAAACAGGGTAAGCTCCCCCCATGCTTTGTTTGTATAAGGATTAGGTATGGGAAAAGCATGCTGGTTTTGACTAGCTTTGTTAAATATAGAGATTTTAGATTTGAATAGCTTTTTGTACATCACAAATTATGAGAACATTGGATGGCCTTTTCCTCTGACTCAACATTTATGATCAGCAGCCTGTTTTTCAGGGAAAGATTGTGTCTTTTCTAGCTGTTCCAAGCAATGTTAACAACCACTCTCCAATTTTTGTTGTTACAGTTTTAGAAAATCAGAACCTACTATTATGATTGCTAGATATATGCCAATGATGCTGCCTTCCCTGGTAGCTTCTGGAAAAGTACCAATAGACAGACCTTCCTATCTTGATGGATATACCAGTATACAGATTCCCTAGTGATCAAACCAAGAGACACAGTCAGTGAACTACAGGGAGGCCTACAGAAGAGGCTGCCAATATGTGATCTGAAATGAGAGAAATGTGCTCCATTATAGGTTGTGCTTCAGGAACATTTTTGGAATAGGTCTTTTAAGTTCTTGCATCAGTTACTGGTGCATATTTCTTTCCTTGGGGGCAAGCTGGGAAGAGAGACCTGAGTTTCATGGAAGTAGTACCCGTTGCAATCTTCTCCATGTTGTTCAACATCTATATGAGGCCGCTGGCCGAGGTCATTAGGGGATTTAGAGTCTGCTGTCATCAGTACGGTGATGACACGTAGCTCTCTCTCTTTTTCCACCTTTGCATTGGAGGCGGTGCATACCCTTGACTTGTGCCTGGTTGTGGTCATGGGATGGACCAGGGCTAACAGGCTTAGACTCAATCCAGAGAAGACCAAGGTTTTTGTTTCCAGGACGCCCTCTACCAGGTACAGTGGCCCTCTCTCCAGTCTGGGAGGTACAACCCTCCAGGCGGCGGATAGAGTTAGGAATCTGGGCATGGTCTTGGATCCGGCCTTATCCCTAGAAGCCCAGGTGGTGGCCATTTCCAAGACTGCCTTTTTCCATTTTTGGCAGATTGCCCAAATTTGTCTGTACCTGGACGAGGTTTCCCTGAGAGTAGTTGTGCAGGTGCTCGTGATCTCGAGGATAGATTATTGCAACACTCTCTGCGTGGGTTTTCCCTTGACCCTTATTCGGAGACTCCAGCAGGTACAAAATGAAGCGGCCAGACTAGTGGTGGGTGTGGGCAGATATGACCACTTCACCCTAGTTTTGGCTCGCTTGCACTGTTTGCCCATTGCGTCCTGGATAAGGTTCAAGGTACTGATTTGGTTGACAAAACCTTCCATGGCTTGGGACCTGAATCCTTCCAGAGGTCAGCTGAGGCAGACCCACCAGAATGTCGCAGGCACTCTCACTTCGGGTGGCCACGCCCAGGGAGGCTAGGAAATTGGTAACCCAAAACTGAGTCTTTTCTGTGGCTGGCCCCTCCCTTTGGAACCAGCTGCCAAGTGAGTTGTGCCTAGCACAGTCCCTGCATGCCTTCAAAAAAGCACTTAAGACTTTGCTTTTCTGAGAGGCATTTGGCGACCTTTAGGATTTTTTTTATTCTGTTCTGCCATTTTTCCGAGTATTTTTCTTTTTTTTCTTCGATTATTTTTGTATTGTATGTTTGATAATTGTTTTTATTTACTGTTGTTGTTAACTGCCCAGAGTTCTTTTGGGAAGACGGGCAGCATAAAAGTATAAAAATAAATAAATCGCTTGCCAATAGAGCTTTGGTTTCTTGGATCCCTCATGAATCACCCTGGGCCTAGGCAGATAACATATGTATTTGGATATATCTTCTTAAAAAGCTTAGGCCTAAAATGTAATGTGGATGCTACTGATCAAACAACTCCATTGTTTTAATAAGCAATAATTTAAACACAGGTACAGTGTTTTATTTAATTACTTTGGTTTGTATGTTGTTGTCTAGAATTGTGGTTTCTGTGTTTATGATTCTCATTAAATATTACAGAATATGGCTTGATATAAGGAATGCTGTGTTACTGAAAAATACTTTTAAATAATATACAGTATATTAATTATTCAATTATTAATACAATAATAAAAATTATTTACAATCCTAAAACCAGTCTCACATAAATCTAAACCTTATAATTTCCAAATTTCAAGCATTTCATTACATTAAATCATGTTAGCAAGCATACGGGTCTGCTGTCTAGTTGGCATTTGGCTTCCGTCATCGAAGTACCATCATGCAGAACCTAGCTACTTGACAGGTGATCTTTGTGTCTGCATTCAAAAGGAAGAACTCAAGTGCAGTACTATAAACTCTGCTGCCCCAAATATTCCTTGCTGTATTGGCTTGTTTTGTAAACTTGTAAATCTAAAACTTATTTCCTGATTATGTAGAAATATTTTGTATGTAGTGACTTCATGATTTCTCCTTAAACTCGGTTCCTTTTTCTTCCAGATCTTGATGCATACGAAAGAGATGGTAGAGAAGGTAAGAACAAGTCTTTTTATTATACTGCAATCCTTAGATGACATATTACATTTCGTTAAAAAACAATCTAGTAAAGGATTATTGTCACCATTTCTCAGGATGAGTTTACAAATGTAATGCTTCTTAATAGATTATAACTTCCCACTTTGGAAAAGTAGATGTGACCCAATCCCTGCTTGGATCCACTGTTTCAGTGTTTTACGCAGGCCCCTTATATCCAGCATGTCTTACGTTTCTGCGTACTTGGAATATTATAGCTCTTTTCTCTAGCTTTCTACTTGGTTACCACTAGATGCTGGTGGTTTAAAAATATAATAACATTTTGCACCTTTAGAGTAGTACACGTGTAACACCAAAGCATGCTTTGGTATGATAAAACAGCCACACACGTGTGTTTTTCCTGCTTTCATAAATTCAGGTTACTTATAGTTTGGCTTTTGAACAGGCTAACCGTAGTATGCACTTACCCTGCAAGGTTATTCAGGGTGCCAGGATGAAGCACAAATTCATTGTTTTACCTCCCCACCATCACCCCGATTATTCTTCAGGTATAAATATTTGGTTCTTAGATATGAACTTGTTATTGTGTGTGAATAGTGCCATGCATAAGGGTAGGCATTTAGAGTATGAAGACCACTTTCTATGACTATATAGGTTACCTGTTTTCCATGTTTTTCTTCATAGATGTTCATTTATATTCTTAGCAAGATGGCCTGTTTGTAGTTTCCATATACAGTATTAGAACGTGTGTGATTTCTCACCCTACTCCCTTCTCCCTAGATGAATCTAGAAGTAATTTATGGTGATACAGACTCTATTATGATAAACTCAAACATCACAAACCTGGAAGAAGTCTTTAAACTTGGGAACAAGGTAAAGGAATTTCAAACTTTTCTTGGAGCTTTGGTAAAATTATTTGCTTTTATTTTCAACGTGCCTTATTTAATTGGAACCTTTTCAGCATCTATAAGTGCTATCCATGGTAGCCATTTAATACTGATGAACCTGTGAAAATTATTTTATATTTCTGTCAGTGTTTTTCAGTGTCACACCTTCTCTGTGATCAACAATGTATTTTGTCATCAAATTTATCTATAAAAGGTTTTGGCAGTTTACAACAATTTGAGTGTATGAAACACAGCCCTTAATAACTTTCTATAAGTACATCTTTATGAACGTATATTTTGCAAAGAGTAATACATATTAAAGTTGTCATATATCAGATAACATATTTATTTGGGAAATTTTGGTATGCTGTTTCTAGACAGAAAAACAACCAATGTTATTTCGATGGAATTTGTAGCTTTAGAAGCCCTACTTCTTTTATCTGGAGACTGCATAATAACTTCTAAGAATATTCCAAATATGAATGTTTTTGGTCTGTATGTCTAACTTCTTATGATGGCTAAATAATGTAACCTAGTCTAGAAACATCCAAGAAGGAATGTGAGAGAGGGCATGAGGAAATGTCTTTGTCTCCCTTCAACTAAGCATTTTTGCCCAAACATCTTACAATAGAATAGATCCAAGGACATATTGGGTTTAAAATTCCCAGAAGCCTTTACCACTAGCTTTGCTGGCTAAAATTTCTGGGAGTTGCAGCCAAAGAACATCTGAGAACCCAAGACGGAAACCATTGGCATTAGGGATGGGTATTTTGTTTCAGAACCACTAGGTTACGAAACCAACCACGCGAGCCCAGGTGGTGCTCGGAACCGGCTGATACAGGCGGATCCAATTGCTTTACCTTTCTCTCTGCCGCCAAGGAGCTGAGCTGCAATGAGGAAGCATGCTGTGACATCATCTTTCCTGCTCCATGCTGCTGGCCAATCAGAGAGGGAGGTGGGATGATGCCTGTACCTGCACAGACCCTTATTGGCCAGATCAAGCACAGATGAAGTCGTAGCATGCTTCCTTGTTGGATTTTAACCCTGCGTGAGACAGAGAAAGGTAAAGCAATTTGATCTGCGTGTATCAGCCGGTTCTGAGGACCACTTGGGTTTGTGTGGTTCGTTTTGTAACCTACTAGTTCCGAAATGAAATACCCATCCCTAGCTGGCATAGTGAATAGCCACAAACCAAGACAACTCGAGCAACATTTTTAACATTTCTGAATGTTTTTCAAGGGAGTGAGCACATTAACATTTCTGAATGTTCCCCCTATACTCAGGAAGAAAATGAAGATTTCTCACTTTAGGGAAATGAAAGGAAGACATTCTCTTTTGTTTCCACTGTTATTATGGTATTCTTGTTTGTTCTTGGGCCTTTAGCTTTTCTTAACTTTCCAGTATATAACTTCTCTTTATGTTTCCACATATATTTCTTCTTCTTCTTTTGTTTCTAGGACACACTGCGTTGTTGGATTGTGTTGTATAATTTTATAAAAGAATGTTCCCTTCAGATAGCTAAAATATTCAAAAATATAAAAAGCATTAAAGTAGAGGGGTGAAAGGTTAGAGAAGATTTAAAAAGAGCAGAGAGAGAGAGAGAGAGAGAGAGAGAGAGAGAGAGAGAGATCATATATAGTAGATAACACACATATTGTTTTAGGGGTCCCTATGCCCAGAAAAACCATTAATAAGTTTATTTCTAAAAAAAAATAAAATAAAAGAGAAATGTGATGGGTCATTTGGAGATATCTAGAGTGATAGAAAACCGTCCCTTTCATGTCCACCTTCCCAAAGCATTACTGTACTTCCCCAGGGCCTTGCTGGCAAGTATTAGCAGAGAAATAAGCTAAAGAGAATCCAGAAGTTAAAAAATAGAGATCTTGGAACTGCCGCTCAACATAGCCAGTCAGTAATATAAGAAGGCAAAGTGGCTATTCCCCTAGAGCAGGCATGGGAGAGATGGAGCCAATTGGGGGTGGCGATCTACCTGTTGGATATGCGTTCCCTAGAGAAACAATTCTCTCAGCTCTATGTGCTCCATAGAAGGGTACCTTCCATATGCCCCAAAAGAATAGAAAGTGTTCTCAGCCTTGAAAAGATTGAGAAGGTGCAACTTTAACGATTATTTATTTGCAACTTAAATAAATAGTCTGTCTCAAGGTACAATCACAGCTGTATTTGTGGGTGTCCCAGGGCTTCAGTCATAAATTATGTTTAGAAATAAAAATTTAAAGTTATTGAGCCAGCTGCTAATTTAACTGTGTCATGAGAGGCATCAGCAATGAATAATGCTCCCACAGAAACCTTAATGAGCTGAGAGCCTGTTTCATAATTATCTTGGATCTCTTCATTCTTTCTGCTAGAAATCTAAATGACTCCACAAAAACAGGAATTGGTTGCAATTGCTTTACATTGGAGTATGTAAAGGGTGACCTTCAGATTGCCTGCATATCACAGCCCCCAGTATAATAGCTGAATATAATCCATCCCCCCTACATTCTGGAAGTATATTTTGCAGCCATGAAAATGAACAAATAAATGCTCCCAAAAATCCTTGTGGGTGATACTGAAAAATATAAAAGTTCTTGAAAGTAAGAATACGTGAAAAATATATTTCTTAGCCTTTAATCATATTATAAGAACACATACAGGAAAATATTCTAAGTTCTTATACAGCCAAGCCAGTTCCAATCTATGAAGGAAAATCCATGCCATCCTTGTCTATTGTGAGGTACTGCTGCGAGCTGTGTTAGTACATGTTGCTGCTCGTTGATGTCAGTGCTCAGTATCAGCACTGTTGG
>JAHTLZ010003399.1:3446278-3485702 GCA_023846285.1 Phrynocephalus versicolor
ATAAATAAATAAATAAATAAATAAATAAATAAATAAATAAATAAATAGGTACATTAAACAGTAAAAAGACATAACAGCTCCATTTTCAAAGCCCCCTTCAGGCAGCCACTTGCTGGGGAGAAAAAGCCTTTTTGATGGTAAAGTTCATTGCCTGCCAGTGGAAAGACAGCAGAGACGGGTCCAAGTTGATCTCCTGTGGGAGGGAGCACCATAGGTTGGGATGTGAATGGGAGTTATCCAACCATAGCTGAAATGTCATAGGCATAGTACCCTGCTCTAAATGATAGTTTAATGTAGAAATGGGCTGTAGTCAAGTTCAGATTTATTATGAACTTCTTTGTTCCTCCATGTGGGTTAGAAGAGGAGTTTTAAAAATTGCTTTCATTTTTTTTATCAACTACTGTATATTTTGCAACATTGATTGGAGTAGCATAGGGGTAAATACTCACTGTGGTAAATTTTAAACTTGTGGGACTTGAAGCTGTACTCTTGAAACTAGCTATAGTTATTGTTAATTCTAGGTCTTTTTGATACATGGGCCCTTTTTCTGAGCCCCTTTTCTTTGGCTGTATACCAAGGAGGAAGGGGAGGGGGAGTATGTGAGTCTTAGCTTGCTGTGGATTTTGGGCTTGGCACTCAAATCTTGATTTAGTGTAACATGTCAACATGGTCTAGCTATACTTGAAGCTCTGTGGTTTCATGTCCCTATGGAATATACTAACTGTATCTCTCTTTTTGGAGAGAGACCACCCTTATCCTATGGTGTCTTGTTGCTGTTAGATGCTGTCAACCCAGTTCCATAGTACTGCGGTAAATGAAACAGGACCTCACATGGCTGTATCATGAAGAGTCAGGCTTACATTGTGTAAATGCAAGGCCATGGCTTCTTTTATTTAATCAACCTCATACTGGTTTTTATCTCTTCCTGCTGCCTTCAATTTTAATTATTCTAATAACCATCTCCTCATTTTTCCTCCTAGAGAGATTTGGCCTAGCACCCATGCAGTTGTCTTTCTGGCAGTCCACAGTATCTATAGACCTCTCAGCCGACGTCCTCATTTTGAATCAATCGGTTTCCCTTGTCACCTCCTTTACTGTCCAGCTTACACATTTGTACAAAGCCTTCAGGTTTACCATAGCATGGGTGATCTTGGCTTTGGTCCAGAGTGATACCTTCTTATTCTTCGGGATTTCTCTAGTTCCTTCATAGCTTCCTTTCCAAGTTGTCTAATGGCTGCAGTCTCCACTTGGTTTCATGACTGAACTAAGGTGTAAAAAATCCTTAACAGTTTTGATTTTACCATTGTTGGCATTCAAATTACAGTATATAACTCTTCTGCAGTTTCATTTTTGTCTTCTTAGTGTTTAACTGTAATTCTGCTTTGTAATTGCTTTTATTGTGAAACATGTTTTTTATCTTCTCATTAAGTTGAGTTTTGTTATCATTTACAATATATTTGCAGATTAAAAATGAAGTGAACAAGCTATACAAGTTGTTGGAGATTGATATCGATGGAATCTTTCGGTCTCTTTTACTATTAAAAAAGAAGAAATATGCTGCTTTGGTTGTGGAGCCTATAGGAAATGGAAAATACATTACCAAGCAAGAACTTAAAGGACTGGACATTGTGCGAAGAGATTGGTGTGATCTTGCAAAAGAGACAGGGAAGTAAGTTATCTTTTCAGGGTTGTGGTCTTCTTGCAAGATTGTTCACTAGATTAATCTTTTATTTACCTAGTGTTATTAACAGAAGACCTGTTAATACCTCTTCCTGATTAGAGATGGGCAAAACCTGCCAGTTCGGTTCAGCAGATGGCCGAACACGTGTTCCATGACTCGGCACCCCACCCCCTCCAGCAATCACCCACTCAGAAGAAGCATCCCAGATTCCCATCCTCACCTCCTCCGGGCATTGCCTCTGAATGGGTACCTTCTGAAGGGAGATGGGGGGGGGGGTGAACTACAGAAGGCCAAAATGACATTTTGTGCTCACCTCTTTTCCTGATTATCATATTTCTAAGTGCATGATAGGTATGGGATTTTGGGAAGGTTTTGAGGTGTAGCTGCCCAAGCTTTCTGTTCTTACTCCTTTGCTAGCTGAGAACTCTCTTTCTAAACAGGAAACTAGATGGTGATAAACCTCACAGCCTTCTAGGGTAGGCCTACCTATCAGATGAGCCACATTTAGGTATTTTGTATCTCAAGTAGATGTCCCAGAATAGAGAATTATCCTTCTCATTTCACACCGAATTTGCAGAAGCTGATTGTATAATTTTTAATTGCTTATGTTACACGTTGCCTTTCTCTTAGGACTGGGACCAAAAGTTGCTCATAGTATTCTTTTAAATGCCCAATTAGAACAAATTAAATAAAAATAGTAAAATTAATTAAACTCATTATCACAATAAAATTGACACTGCATTAGAACAGTGGTTACAAGTACAGCGCTAAAAAGGCATAGCACTTGCTGGATCTCTAGTCCAAAAAAAAATCTGACCTCCAAATATGAGACTGCTTTTATGGGACTGATCTTTGGTGTATGCGCAGAGGACAGAGGAATAAAGAACAACATGTAATGACCAAGAGCATCATAAAGATTACTTTTAAAATATTGCTTTTAGGAAATTGAATTTATTGGGGCATTTCAGCGCATTTTACAAAAAAAAAGTAAGGAATTTAATGTTAAAAGTTTTAAATCAGCATGTTATTCCCAATCTCTAGTCTCTGAGCCATGTTGGAGAGAGAGATACACTATCATTTGTGAGAAGTGTGGAGTGGTAGTGGGTGAGAATAATTGTCTCATGTGCTTAAATCTTTCTTACAGCTATATCATTAGCCAGATTCTTTCTGACCAGTCCCGAGATGTAATTGTGGAAAACATCCAGAGGAGGTTAATTGAAATTGGTGAAAATGTGAAAAATGACAGTGTTCCACTAAAAAAATTTGAAATCAACAAGGTAAATAAGCTTGCTATATTTTTGATCTGTCAGCATATTCTGTAGGATGTTTTACTGTCATCCATTTCTTACCTACCTTCTTTCAGAAGCTTTATGATGTTCAGAAAGTTTCTACAGCTATTTAGAATTCTGACATGAACACGGGTGGGGGGGATGGAATCTGTGGCCATTTTAAAATTCAATAGAGGAGAAAGACAGACTTTTCTAGTTTACACAGAATTTTTCAGGACATATAATTGTCTCCTCTGATTAAGAGGGGCTTAAAACCTGTGCTTTTAGGTATGCAAACTGGTTCTTACAGTAAACCCAACTTTAGGGAACATTAATTTATATCAGTATATTACTTTGTATGCATCTTTTATAAGAAAGAACATATTTTATTATGCTTGTATTTTATTTTATTTTATTTTTAAATTGATTTTTGTGTTGTTTTTGTATTGGGGTTCGATTGTTGAGTAGTCACCTTGGTGATGTGCTGTACACCGCCCAGAGTTCCCTATGGGAAAATGGGGCGATTAATAAGTGCAAATAATAAATAATAATAAATAAATAAATAAACAGAAAGGGGAAGAGAGATGAAGGATATTGGAAAATCACAATCTTCTTCTCTGTTCCTTCTGCTTTATACTGTTTTAACTTTCCAGAGGGGACTTGGAAGAAAGGGGATGAGAGAATGAATCCAAAAGAATAGATTAAAGAAAATGACTAGTATCAGGATTGAAGGAAAGTGGCCTGTTGTTAACCAGTTTTCAGCCTGTCACTTTTTATGAGGAACAATAAAAAACAGGATTCTGTCCACAATCAAATATGTTATGGTGCTTGTTTCCAGGGAGGTGGTCTCTTTTATTTTTTTTTAAACTTCTGTACTTGCAGAGGCTCTGGGTGTCGAGCAGCTATTGCAATACAAGTAACCAAATGAGAACAGTTTATTTATGGGCCTTCTTATAGCGGGTGTACTTATCAGAGGCCTTGGTGTATATCTAAGCACCAGAAGAGGGAAATTTGGTTTGGATTCACTGCCTGGCAAGGCAGATTAGCGGCATTCCTACTGAATGGCAGCATTCGGGAGCCCCATGGCGCAGTGGTTAAATGCCTGTACTGTAGGTAAAACTGTGCTCACAACCTGGGGTTCAATCCCACGTAGCAGGCTCATGGTTAACTCAGCCTTCCATCCTTCCGAGGTCGGTAAAATGAGTAATGTGTAGCCTGCATACTGTAAATAAACTGTAAACCGCCCAGAAAAAAATTGAAATCAACAAGGTTGTTGGTTATGATGGGGACGTATTGCTTGTAAGGTCAGAGGCAGCATTCTCTTAGTACCAGTGCTGAGTGCTATTGCCCTCATATCCTGCTGTGGCTTCTTGCATGTATCTGGTTGATTCCTGTGGATGACATAATGTCAGACTAAATAGTTTTCTGGTATGATCCAGCAGAGCTGCTCTTATTTTACCATTCTCTTCGTTGGCATCAGTCAGAATCTCTGCCTTCATTACAAAGGGTTTGTTGCACAGAGTGACAATCCAGAAGGAAGTGTTCATGTAAAGCAGATTTGCCATTTTACAAGTCAAAACTATGGAGAGCCACAGACGAGCAGACCAGCCATAGACGAGCAGACCAGTTGTTTCAAGTGCTAGTAAATAATAGCAGTATCGTCAAGGTTGCTATATCTATTTTTATTTCAGCAAGTTATGTGGCATGTTAACTAAACTGTCTTCTTACCTAATCTTCAGGCATTGACAAAAGATCCCCAAGATTATCCAGACAAAAAAAGCCTGCCTCATGTTCATGTTGCACTATGGATAAATTCTCAAGAAGGTAGAAAGTTGAAGGCTGGAGATACTGTATCATATGTTATTTGTCAGGTAAATGAAATCAGAAATGTCCAAATAATCAATCTCCACTATTTTCCCCATTAAATGCAATAAGATAGATGTTGTCCATGATGCATTTATCTATTTTACTTTTTGGACAATGAAGAATCATGTTTCTCCTACCCGCTTCACTGTGTTCACCTGTTTTCTTTGTCTCTTCTTTTTGTAGGATGGATCAAATCTAAGTGCCAGCCAGAGAGCATATGCTCCAGAACAACTGAAAAAACAACCAAATCTTGTTATTGATACCCAGTACTATTTGTCACAACAGATTCATCCTGTAGTGGCTCGTATTTGTGAACCCATAGATGGAATTGATTCTGTTCTCATTGCAGCGTGGCTTGGTGAGTATTGCAATTTTCTAATTGGTTATTAGTAAGCATTGTTTTTAAACAGGTGAGCAGACTTTGAACTTGTCTTTGCCTTCATAATATTTGCAACAATACCATTCCCAGAGGCAGTAAAAGTGCGACTGAAGAAAACCATCTAGTTCACACTGTTGGGGTAAACAAGGGAGACTGAAGACTCTGAGACGAAAGTGAAGTATAAAAGATAAACTTGATCTAAATCTCTCAGGGAAAAGGGTAAACGGGATAGTCCTAATAGAACAACAAAATGCTAACAATACATAACAAACATACCAAACAAAGTAAAAACAAGTAAGGTGATGGCAGCTCAGGCAATGACTGACAAAGCTACTTGGATGAGTAGTGAAACATTTTGATTTTACAAGAAAAGAAGTCCAGTTGCCATGATTCATTTTCTGAATAACTTCACCTGGATGACTGTGAATTTTCACAGACTTAAGAGCAACATGGACAACAATTCATTATTCAGTCAAATTTGATTGGTAGCATTCAAACTTTCTGGAATACAGAATCCCTTTTAAAGATTCCTTTAGTTAGGCAAAGGTTGGGAGGCCATCTTAGAAGATTGAATTCAGGATAATAGATCATAAGGTCTATCAGCAACCAAGCCAAACAAGTACATGTATTGATTTGAACAAAATGAATTGCAAAATGTATAAATGTAACAGTCTGTTTAAGGAAGAAAGAATTAGATGTGTATAGGAATGACTAGATTGATAGCACACACAAGAAGGATCAAGGGTTCTTCGTAGACTGCACCAACATAGTTATAGTGTCAGCTTGTTCTCACCATTAGACCTTATCTCTAGCCACCACACTCTAAAAAGAGTGATGAGAAGCTTGAGTATGTACAGTGGAGAATGACCATGATATTAAACGGTTTTGATAGCCAAGCCCTATGAGAAGCAGCTGAGTGTGTTTAGCCTGGAGAAAAGAATATTGAGAGGAGATGCGATAACCATCTTTCAATCAAGGAGTGGTTTTATTAGTTCACATACACACACTGGAAGGTCTCACATCCAGGTCTCCTGAGTGCTAGTTTGTCACTCTATCCACTGCAGCACAGTGCATGAAGATATGTACAAATTATACATCTTATAACTGCTGTCTTACAACTCTCCTTGTATGACATTTTAAACATAAATGAAACAAACCATTCGACAGTAAAGAATAACATGAGACGAGTATTCCGAAGCTTTGTCTGAATTCTCCTGTAGGTGATACTCCTGTAGAAATGACCCTGTTATAAATCTATAGCTGATTGGCCACCTTAGGCAAAACTTCAAAAGTGGTTAATCAAGACTGCATCTTGACACTACTGTTCCATCAATCTATGTGTAAATGGTATGGTGGAACATTTCTCAAAATTACACGTTTCTCGGTAAGATTAGGTGAATAGGCCATTTTGATGCTGGTTTATTCAGATGACAAAATGTTAATACCTTGCGCTGAAATATACCTCAGAAAACTACGGAGATAGGTCAGTGTCAATTGCTGCAAAAACAACTTACCGTAATATAAATTAGGAGAAAATGTCCATAATGATTTTCAGGAGACTTGCTCATCCCCATTAAACAACCAATGGATGGAAAGCAGAACAAGTGTCTTTTTAAAAAAGTGTAGGAGTGGTGTTACATTAGCTGGAATCATAATATTGATTATGCTTAAACAGAAGCTTAGAACAACTATGTTTGACATCCGTAGATTCTATGATTTTTATCTTCTTTTTTCTAGCTACAACTAGAATGAAGCCACTTGAACATATGGAACCAAATTCCTGCTTATTCAGTGGGCCTACTCCAGTTCTGGCTTGCTTTGCTAATAGATAGGATTTCAACCATTAGAACAAGAGGAAGTTCACCCAATTCTAGACATTTTCAAGATGAAATAACTCCCTCAGAGGGAACAATAGTTGAGAGTCCTGGAGACTCCTCTAGAACCCACACCAGATAAATTTGTCTGGTTTACTTTGTTAACCTCTGTTTCAACAAACAACTATCAAGTATTGGCTGAAAATTATCTTTTTTTATTCCTTTGGGTTTTCCAATATTAGTATATGGAGAAAGGAAATTTAATGTATAGAGGAATGTTGTTCTGAATTTAATTGAATATAAGTTCAGTTGGCTCTGAATAAAACAAATATATGTATTCTCGAAGATAGCTAAAACAAAGATGGCCAAATCGGAATAATGTTCAGAGAGATGTAGGATTACTAGGCATCTTGGGAACATCTTCACTTTAGGAGTGGATTTCTCACCTCTCTTTGACTCTTTCCTTTGCATTTTGCTGAGTTTATATAGTTTTATCATAGAAAACAGTAAACTAAAGCATATTTGAATATGTTGCAACTTTCTGCGATGGAAGGCTGTTTTCTTAGGACTTCATATAATGGAAGAGTGAGTCATGTGCCCACAGGTTTACTGAATACTTGTTACATGTGATATTTATGTGTGGTTGAGCTTGAAAGGCTTTTGCGATATTCTTTGTTTGGAAATGCCTGCCAGGAAGTCCAGAACTGGATAAACTAATGCTGCTGTAATCAGATAAATACATAGTTTTCCCATTCTGAAAAGAAAGGTTTACTTCTACAGTTATAAAAATAAAATCCACATTTCTTGATGTAAACAAGGCTCACTATTAGGTTAATTGCTCTATTCTAGGCCACTTGATTTGGGGCACCAAACTATTTAAATATACAGTAGTTCATGTTGTCATTTTTATTATTTTTAAATATAATACATGGACACAATGTATTTTTACCAAATATTGAAATGCTATTGAATTTTTCCCTCTTCTCTTTCTTTCTTCTGGTGTTTTATTATACTGTTTATTATGGCTTGGGTATTATAAAAATGATGAGCAATGTTCAGTACAGCATAATATCTGGACTACTATAATGCTAATGGAAAGAAGCTGCAGCTTATCATAGCAGTTTTAATGAGCTTTGAAATTTGGTCAAATAATTTGTAATCAAATTTATTTCCATCATTATTGTTAGCTTCCAAATATGTGTCTCCTAAATGTGTTATTTAGATGGTCAAAATGCTTGAAGTATGAGTGTCTGTGGTCTAAGTAATCTGTGTCTAGCAGCAATGTTGATGGAACCAAACACTTAATTGCTTTTTGAAAAGATATTCTGATTTGAAACCTCTAGGTGGCAGCACTAGATACTACTTTCTTGTATTTTTCAAAAGCTTTCATGAATTAAGCTGTGATTAACTTTGAAACTTGCATAGCCCTCAAGTTAGACTGGAATGGGTGTGTGTGTGTTGTAATCTCTCTTTTTTCCCCTGGGTGAGTACGGTATTGAAATTGTATTTTGAAATGATGCAACTAACCTCACTAACCAATGCACTTTCATTTTTGCTAGAAAAAAATTATGTACAAACAATTACTGCAAACCTTTAACCACATATGTTGTAATTAACCTATCATTATATAATAGCTGTAACTTAAATTTTGCATTTCTCCCAAGAGATGATTGTATCAAAGCTTATTAGGTTGGAACTGCCGTTAACAGAATGTAATGGCTTTTCAAATAAGATGTGTGTGATCTGAGATTCTTCTGTTTCTATAATTAATTTTCAGAATTATAACTCCATTAATTATAAGAGTCTTTATATGAGAAATTAAATTGGATTTCATTTTGACAGGTTCACACTTAAATAAGGGAGGTTAATTCAGTACAAACAAATCTTGGGTGCTCCCTTTTACTACTCCAGTATGCATTAGATATTTAAAATTCATTGCTAATTGTTTTATCATGACCTTTTGGGTATTCAAACATTATGTAAGTTAATGGTCAAAGGTGGGTGAGTTGTATGAAACACTAGTCTATGTGTCAAAAGAGTGGCTGAAATTATGTTCTGTGTGATGTGTCATGTAAGGCTGATGACATTATGCTGCTAAGATTATCTGGAAAGAAAATGTTTCTGATTTCCCCAACCAAAGATTCTAAGGCTCCCATGGAAGCTGGAGGTGTGGGTGGGAATCTTTTAATTTCTGAATAATCACCCCTGGGAGGAAGGCTTTGCCAGTAGTGGTGGCTTCCAGATATTAAACTTCCCCTGTCTTCTGGCTCCAAGAGAATTTCAACCATAGTCTTCTTAATCACTGTATCTATTATAAATTGTGTCTCTTAAGTAGATTTCATTATTGTAGGTATAAATACATTACAGAATCCAGGACCACAGTTGCCAATATTGTTTCCATACAAAAAAAAACCATGATTATTGTGAAAGTGAAAGCAGATGCAAATTGCTGTTGATGGAGCCCTATTCACATTAGTACAGCTCTGCTGCACAAAGCTGTTTCTTAACTTCTTCTTAATGGACACAGAGGGTTGCATGTTTCCCTTCTAATATTTATTTAACTTCCAATATTTTTGCTTTTTTAATATGTAAACTACCAAGTGCCATGTCATCAATTTCATGTACTAAGATTCTAGTTTAGTAGATCACAAGTAGCATTATAAATAAGTGTTAAGCCTTAATTCTTGAAGGCCTGAAGAAATGTGATGACCCAAAATAAGACTTTTTCAAATAACAGAGTATGGCAAAGAGTATCAGAACTTTGAAAAGTAATTTCTGATATTTTTATTTTTCCCTTCCTTTCTCATGTTTAAAATATACACCAAGAATTCTGACCTTCATAATAAAATCAGATGTGGCATATGATACTATGATAGCAAATGGTTTCTACTGCATATTCATTTCTCTTTTTTTGCTGTGGTGTTGGTATGGTGTAGTGTTGGTATACTATTTTTTAATCTGCTTGCTCTCTATGTGTTGTAAATAGTTGAGGATCAGAATGTCTAGCCATTTAATGAAAATACTATTTTTAAGGCTATAGGTTAGGTTATCTAGGGAATATTTTCCTAAATCATTAGGAAGCTAATAATTCTCAGACTTGGATCTGTTGGTCACTTTCGAAGAGCATCACAAGTTGTAGTGATAAATAGAGAAAACATGAGGATCATGTCTCCAAGTGTTTTTTTAATTTACTTTAGAGTATTTTTGCCCCACCTTTCTCCTTGGAAAAAGCATCCAAGGCGGCTTACAGAATGAGGGATACTATACAGTCCAGTACAATTAAGACATGTTCAAGTATTGAGAACAGGGAATTGAGGGACATTTTACAGCATTAATAGACAACATTACATTGAACACGAGCAGATAAAGGGGAGTAAAGTTCCATGTGAAGTTATTAGTTCTGCAGCCAGAAGTTTTAATAAATATGTGAAGTATTTCTAGGTGAAAGATTGTCCCACTGATCTTTATGTTATGCCAAAATATATATAGAATTTTTATCGTAAAAACAAGCCAATATTGTCAGAGTAAATGCATGAAATTAAAACAGATGCTTGTTTTATTAGTGATGTGCGTTGTATCCAAGTTATTTTTTTAACATTGTAAAAAGCATCCTGTTCTTTTAGTACTTATTAAGTAGCAACTTTATATCAATTAAGTAGTGTCAGTTCCATTACTGTTATAAATTAAGATATACATGAGATACTTTTGTAGTCATGCAGATAATGAATGTTCTTGGACTTTCCTTCTTCTAATGATTATGTTATATAGCAGTTCTGACAACAGTCAACCTAATTCCTTTTTCGGTGCTTGTCTATTAAAATATTAACCTTTATGTAACACCTTTGATGTGATCTGCTGGTTAAAATATACTACATTAGTGTTGCAATAAATAATAGAGATGGGGGTTGCCCATGTTAGCATTGCTCATATTTCTCAAACTTTCTAGGTTCTGATAGCCAGAAATGTTTTTTTGTTTTCAATTCTGATTTTTTAAATGCTGCTGCTGAATCTCAATGACTGCATTAGATTGAAACTGCATGCTGTTAACCACTGAGCCAAAATGAAATCGACCACTGTATTGAAGTCTGAGTTGGCAGTTGTGTACAGTCTTGAGCGAGTGGGTAATAGCAGTACAACCAGGTTTCTTTTAATGGGGTTTTTATGTTCTCTTTTTCCTTTTAATGATGCCATTTTGGCTTAAAGACTCTCCTAATAAAGATGCACAATTTTATTCAAACATTCTCTGTGTAACTTAAGAAAGTAGCAATAAAGCTATTCTCTAGGAGTTGTATCTCATAAACAGAATGTTCTATTGCACACTCCTCATGATAGGTAATGCATTGTGCTTGTTTTATTTATAAAGCAATTTTGTGAGAAAAGATAAGTAATTTCTTCATGTTATTCCATTCTTCATCTTGGGTTAAAAATGGAAAAATATGTTGTGGTTGTTTTTTAAGGCATCTTTTCCTGAGGTTTGATTTTACTTTGGATTTTTCAGCTCGTATTTGAAGCTGATTTATCAACTCAGATGAATTGCTTTCCTTGAATGTTGAATTTATATTTCTTATTAATAGGGCTGGATCCATCACAGTTCAAAGTCTCTCACTATTATCATAAAGATGAGGAAAATGATGATTTGCTTGGTGGCCCAGTTCAACTTACAGATGAAGAGAAATATAAAGACTGCGAAAAATTCAAGTTCGTTTGCCCAAAATGTGGAACAGAGAACATCTATGATAGTGTCTTTCATGGTTCGGTTAGTATTTTGATGTTTATTTTGAGAATGGATTATTTCTTTAAGAGATGCTCTAGAAAGGAGTTCTATTTATGTTTCAACAAGGGAAACATGTTTACGTTTCATTTATCTACTGATTACCAAATCCACTTTTACATGCTGTTCTCAGGAAAGATTTGTCACGTCCTCCTGGCATTCACAACACTCTTGAATTTTCCACATATTTAGTATCTTAGAACTCCCCACTTAGGAAAGTCTCTTCAGTAACATTTAGTTACCCTAAATCAAACTAATTGGAGGACAGTTTAAAAAAATAAGGTTCTGTTTTTTATTTTTACAGCCCTCTTCCCTTTTGTATAGAAGCTGTTCTGTCTTATCTTTCCTGCTGTCTTTGTACATCAGACATAAAAAAGTCACCGGGTACATTCTTGTCAAGAAGTGCTGCCAAAAATGTATCTGTGACCTTGGATCAGAACTTGAAAGAAAGCCAACTATTTAACTCTACTGCAATGTTATACATGTACTAGTTATTGGCAAATTAGCAGGCGGTGGTGCAGTGAAAACCTTGAAAGTTAAAGCAAATAAATTCTTTATCTAAATTAAAAGTAATTATTCCAAGTTAATTTGGACAAACAGCAGATGTCCTGTGTTCATGGAATCAAAACAAAGTGGGTGTTGGAAGCGAGTAAGAGGGAAAGGCTGACACAGATCAGCAATACTTGGTAAATCCTTGACTTTGTTTCATTACAGCTGTAAATAAGATAGTTAATTGCATGGAGGCTTGACAACTTACAGATGGGCTAAGTGTAAGAAGAGCGGATGTCAAGCTCTGCAATCTCTTCCACCTGGAATTGCTTAATGTTGTTAGTGAGGGAGTCGTCGGATTGGATCACAGAACTATGAATTTTTAAGCAGTAACAAAAAGCGGAAAGAGTAGGAAGTTCTCTACTGCTGTGTAGTGCCTTTTGTTATTATGGAAAATTTACATGGCTTGATTTTATCATTGCGCAGATACTATGCATATTTGTCACTTGCAAATTGGACAGTGTATTGTTCAGTCTGTTCCTTGAAGTGGGACATTTTAGATTGTTTATCCTAGACAGTTAAAACAGCAAAAATACCATTACATTTTCATGCCTTGGTTTAAACTGTGTGTTTGGAGAAGTAGGGTAAAAATATTAAGGTACTTTAAAGATTAATAGATTTATTTTAGTGCAAATTGTCATGGATTACAATCCCTTTTCCCAGTCACATAGCAGGCCTATGGTTTGTATGCAGAGTGTATATGCTGCCCATTCTTAGATCATGAATTCTGAATACATATACCCCTGGCTTAGAAAGTCCACGAGACTTAGAAAGTCGGTTGTAATTCATGGAACATTAGATAGAAATATTCAAAATAAATAAAATAAATAAATCTATCAGCCCTTAAGGTGTCAGGGTACTTTACTTTAAATTTTTGTTATGCATGCTGAAACAACTTAACATGGCTACCTGTTTAAAAAACAGTTGCATATATTTAAATAAGTGCATTGAGATCATATTTCTTTATTTTTTACACATGTAGGATCAGATGATCACACCCAGTTTGACAGAGTGTAGCAAAAAAGAATGCAAAGAATCCCTTTTGATCTACCTCACACAGATTTGCAACAAGCTGATTTTGGATATAAGAAGTTTTATTAAAAAGTACTACACTGTAAGTAACCTATTTTTAAAGATTGTTTCACTTCTTGATTGAATTAAATTTTCCTTTCCTACCACAGTTTCCAATGAGACTTACCTGGGAAAATATATTAAAGTCTTACTCTGTACCATGATGTGAAACTGGGATCTAGTTTTTTCTTGAGGGGGCAGTGCAGAATCTTTAGTTTGAATGTCACATGGAATTATGGTTTGAGAAAGCAAGAAACCTCCATGGAGGTCCGGTGCTCCAGTGGGAGATGATGATGAGCAAGAACTGCATGAAAAAACATTTTATGAGATACATCACGGTTTTAATATGAATAGAAAGCGAAAGAAATGCCTTCCCTCCTTTTATTATATGAAATAGAAGGTGGATTACAATCTTACTTCTAGTGTTTAGAGACTATAATTGGCAGCCATTTCTCTAGGATTTGCCCTGGAGCGAAGGATAGTCTGCTTTCCTTTTCGTCTGATAAAAGTTTTTTTGATGTGTGACTTTCTCTTTTTATTGTTCTTTAGCAGAAGACTGCTTACAAAGAGCAGTAATTAGACAATCCCCACACTTATTGATTCTACATGTACAAGCTAAAATAAATAAACATTTGTTTGCGTGTTTTATTTCTAGGTTGCCTTTCTCCCAATAAGGGGACCTACGTGGTTCTCCTGTTAGGTGGAAAGAGGAGGAAAGGGACAAATTCAGGCTTTGGTGATGAGTTTAGAAGTTCTAACATGCTCCTATATGGCAGAAAAGTGTGAAGGTGACTCTGCAGCTGAGTCTTCTCTGCCTAATGTATGGGGTAGTTCTGATGTCCCCCTTAGTATTATATTCTTTCTTGAAGACCAGAGGAACAACTTCCTGCTGACCTTAGATCCCTTGTTTAATGAGCAGACGCCAGTAGACTGCTTTTTAGGTTGATCTAGGGCAACACAACTTCAGAACTCCATCAAATTGCAGACATATGTAGATGTACCGGATTTATTTGGGAGAGTATATTATCCTTTAATATAGAAAGATGTTTGTGAAACAGATGGCAATTGTGCTCATCATTATCACATCGCTACCTATAGTGTTCAATAAAAACTAGGTGTATTCTGAAAATAGCCTTGCCAGTCCTTTACATAGTTTGAAGAATGTGAGACAAAACCATAAGACTCCTAATAATTTCTATCCTGGTATAATACACCTTCTTTTTATAAGGAGAAATACTCCTAATGCAACGAAACAAAAAATCTAATAAGGTAGAACTTTTGGGAAACTGTATAACCTCTAAGGAGTTTTGAGTACCAAACCAGTAGTGGTGATCAAAAAGTTTTCATTTGAACATTAGGAAGAACTTCATGACAACTAGAGCTGTTCAGCAGTGGAATATGCTGCCACGGAGGGTGGAGGAGTCTCCTTCTTTGGAGGTTTTTAAGCAGAGGCTGGATGGCCATCTGGTGGGATACTTTGACAGGGATTCCTGCATGGCTGGGTGTGTGTGTGTGTGGACTGGATGCCCTTGAGGTCTCTTCCAACTCTATGAGTCTATGATTCTACTTTGTTCATAAAGATACTTGTGCTTCTCAGAGTTTTAGCAGTTTAGCCAGTCATTCTCAACCTTTTTTTTTGGCCACGACCCTAATCGTAATATGGAAGACATATATGGGCCTGGCCTGCACAACTCGTCGACCACAGTGCAGTTGGAGGTCACCACTGGGTCCCTGCTGGTCTTCCAGCATGCTGCCTGTGGTGGCATGTTGCGGGGGTGGGGGTTCCCCCCTGCTCACACACTGGCAAGGCACACAGGAGCCCGGGCGGCACTGCTGATGCTGCCGCTGCCAGGCTCTGCCTGCCCTGGACGTCCACCGCGGCCACCTCTGCCTGATGGGGCCTGGCCTGCCCTTCACTGCCCCGGCCCTCCAGGAGGTGCTGCTCTTTGCACCCTCCCTGGGGGATCTTGTCCACCCCCAAGCCTAGTGGTGCCCGGGGCTGAGGCGGTGGCGTGGCCAGTGCCAGGAACCTTGGGGGGTGGGGGGCAGAGCAGCGGCAAGGATTGCTGTCATGCTCCGCTGCGTCCACCACCAGTGCGGGGGTTCTTGGAGGGTGGGCAGGTGGCCGAGGCTCCACCGCTGCCAGTGCTGAGGACCTTGTCGGGGTGGAGCAGCAGCGAGAGGTGCGCACACGCACACACTTCAGAAAGGAGTCCACTGGGACATGCTGCAGGTAAAAGGAGCCCACAGTCTGTTCAGAGTTGGACAGCCCTGATATAGGCCAAGTCATGATTCCATAAGTCACATAAGGAACCTTATACGGTAGTGTGTGAAAAAATGTTTTCAAGTCTGTGGCCCCTTCAGATATGCCAGGACAGGGGTCTATATTGGCCCCATAGTGAATGACTGGTTTTGATTGTGGCCTGAATCTAGTGTAGCAAAAATAGCAAATCTCTTAGGTTCCCCCACATAAAAAAATAACCATAGACATTTTCAGTTACATAATCAGTTGTATGGCTCATTGTGCAACTGATAACATCTATGGTAATTTCTTAAATTAGGGTAATTTGCCTCCAACAGTCACTCTGTTTGCAGATACACAAGAGAATTTTGAGCAGTGTTTTCAATAGTGGCCTAATGTCGCAGGTGATATTTGGAAGATTCAGTATGAGGTAGTTTAAACAAATAAAACAGCTGTACATAGGATTGTGGGGAACTTTGTAGGCTTAAGGGGAGGATTTATGAGGGGCTGGGATAGTTACAGTGAAATAGGGGTAACTTAATTTCATCTGGTGTCTGTACAGCCAAGCTGATTCTGACTTATGGTGAGCCTTCCCAGGATTTTATATGTAGAGAATACACTGAAGTGGTTTGCCATTCCCTTCTTGTGGAGGCCCTGTGGGATTGCACTGTTTGCCCAAGAGTAGAAAGGCTGACTCCTCCCGGGAGGCACAGTGGGGAAGTCCATCTCCTAACCTCTGCCTCCACAGCCAAATATCCAACTCACTGAGCTATCAGGGCAGCAGATGGTGTTTAACAGTTTCTTTTTGCTTCTCAAATGTTTGATTCCATTTAAGATATATTAGTGGAGCTTACACTAATAATATATCTTAAACTGACTTCAATGTGTGAGAAGCATACAAAGAAACTGCATTAAATATGTAGAAAACTATGCAAGAGAGGCTTAGTGTCTGTTCTGTTGCTCATATCATGATGACACAACATATAACATTTCTATATGCCACTTCATATTTGCAATCCAGTAGTCCCCCGGCACATCAGAACTTACATATCGTGGTCCTGCTATATTGCAGGATCTACCACCATTCTGAAGCTCCCCTGCTTTTGTCCCTGGTATCCCACCACCCTTGTTGCCAGCATCATTTTTGTCCCTGGCACCCCACAACCCTTGCTGCCCTCTGCCACTGTTGCCCCGCTGCTGTCATCTCTGCTGGCCCTGCAACCACAGCTGGCGCCATCTCGCTGCTGTTGCTGTCACCCTCCAAAGTGGCTTTGGAGAGGAGGGGCGATGGCGGCAGCGGCAATTTATTTATTTATTTATTAAATTTATATACCACTCCATCTAACGACATGGCTACTCTGGGCGGCTGGCGTTCGCATATCGCTGATTTTTTTTTATCGTAGGTGGCTGGCGAACATAACCCCCATAATAAATGAGGAACTACTGTATAATCATCTAGTCCTGGAAAAGTGAGTTAAAGTTTAGTAGTATTTTATCCAAAATTGTGACACATAAAGAGCAACTGACTAGCATATTATCATTGTGTTTTCATACATGTCTTCACATGAAGCAATAGTGTAACACTGCAGTATCTGACATCACATTAGTGTGGCAGGAAAACACTGTGTATGTATTCAGTTCTTATCATAGAACATGTTTGAACTCAGGTGCTAAATGAGTGTATGCTAACATTTTAAGGAACTTCAATGCCAGCATTGTAATGCTACTCTAAGAGTTGCTGGTTGTTTAGGGATCACTTCTTAAAGGTAGATATATCATATTATTTTAATATAGTTAGAAACAGGATTCTCTGAAAAATTTGTCCCTGTAGTCTGAGTCCATCTAGATTGCTCCATTCCATTGAATCAATGGAATTCACTTAATTCTTGATTTCCAATTCAGCAATTTTTAAAAACCAAACTGACCTCAGACTGCATGTAGCCATTATTTCTCACTTGTTGCTTGAAAATTATTAACAGAAATTATATACTTAATTTTAAAGCTATTGTAGAATATTTCTTCTGTGATTTTTGTCATTCTTCTCAGTTTATGAATAGCCAGATGTGTATTCAAGAAAGAGAAGGCAATTATGCTTGTGTTGTGAGACATTAACAATTGCAGAATGATTTATTGTGCAGTTTAGTAGTTAGTGTACTTATTTAAGTGTCAGCTTTCCAAACTAGCTTGATAACAAATCAGTGATATATTTTCTATGGTTTTCTGAAGGAGAGAGTTAGGGTTATTTTTTTAGGACTATTACATCACCTTACATTGCTGAAAGATAAGGCATAGGAAAAAGCTTTGCCTAAGATAGTGGCAGAAATCCTGTTGCTCAGCATAGTAAATCATAACTAGAGTAGGCCTGTTGAAATAAGTTGGGATTTGGTGAGTCAACTTCTCTGCAAGTTTCATTGATTCGATGGGCCTAGTTTAGTTGCATTTACTATGACAAGCTACAACTTCCGCCATAATGTTAATGCATGTTCTTTGAGTAATCTAAGTGTTTGGCCATGAAATGGGTCTTATTATGTGCTCTCATCAGCTCCCAGCTACATTTGTGAAGGATTGTATTCTGGTTCTTTAATTTGTGTCTACTCTGGTTAACAGTCTTCATTTGTGTTGGAAGCAATTCAGTGGTGCTTTCAGAGTGGAAAGGTCCAGCGGATAGGGTGTTATTGTTGCCCAGGGGATGCTCAGATGTGTCCACATCCTCACCTCTCAGTTTCTTTGGGGTGCCTCCTTCCAGGTCCCCCTGGATAATAGTAAGAGATAAGTACTGGATAATAATACGGCACAGATAGTGCAATTTCTTGCACTGCTTGCTTTTCAAATTCACTTTGCGAACAGATAAAACATTTTTCTTTTGACGGGTTTATTTTTTTTTCACCTGCTTTAGTGATTTCTGATTTTGCTTTTGCTTTCTCACTCCCAGTTCAAGAATATGTGAGCTACATTCAGTCTCTGTAAGACAATACGGGAGGCTGTGTGAGTCAGTGTTCTAAGCCTGGGAGGGAAAAAAAGGATGAATAGAATGCTAAAAGAGAAGCCGTAGGAAAATACCTGAGAGTAAATAGTGACTGTTTGTCTGATCTTTGGGGTTTTCAGGAGCTTCATGGTGAAAGAGAGAAAAAGTATAGAGCAGCTGCGGGCGTCTTTCTTTCATCTTGTCTTTTTCCAAGAACTGAGAAACAAGCTGAATTACAGTAAAAAAAATTGAAATAACAGAACATTAACTTAGAATACTAAAATGCAATTGAACAAGTTACTGTATACTACTGTTAATGAACAACTGAGTTACACTTTTAAGGCACCTAAATTTAAAAAAAAATAGAAGTGCACTTTGGTAAAACTCTGTCCTCAACAGTCAAGTAGCTACTGAAGATCTACCTAGCTGTCAGGGGGCAACGGGAGGAACACCCTAACCTTTTTACAAGGGAATTTAACTGTTTAGGAGCTGCTTCTGAGAAGGTCTCATATCTTCACCAAGTATGCCTGAGAAAGGGCTACAGATCTCAGACTGGAGCAAGCTTGTGTGGGATAATACAGTACAGTAATCTGCCATTTATTGAGGTGGTTAGGTATGTGATGCGACCCACGATAAAGGGAAATCCGTGTTATGCGGGTGCTGGGTCGGGTCATGACTGGAGGGGCTGTTTGGGGCTCATATACTGTGGTATATGAGGCCCGTTGGAGGCCTCAGAAGTGGTTTCTGGCGAACTGGAAATCACTTTCAGTGTTTCGGACACCATTTCCAGTTTGCCCCAAACCACTTCTGGGATCTCTGACAAGCCCAGGAAGCCCATCAGAGGCCCAGTCGGGGCAGCACTAGGCCTGGGGTAAGTGCAGGAGGCCCCAAACAGGCCCACACAGCTTGTACCAGGAGCCCTTGCCTTCATGTACTGCAGCCCCGTGATATATCGGGACCGCAGTATATGAACTACAATATAGCCAGGGACAACTGTATTATAGATACTTTGGACCCATGTCATAGAGGACTTCATAGATCATACTGAGACCTTATACCTCTGCATCGGTAGCTGCTGTAACAGAGAGATAGATTCTATATTC
Organism: Phrynocephalus versicolor; assembly: GCA_023846285.1. Classification (NCBI taxonomy): domain Eukaryota; kingdom Metazoa; phylum Chordata; class Lepidosauria; order Squamata; family Agamidae; genus Phrynocephalus; species Phrynocephalus versicolor. Next base: position 3,465,988 of record JAHTLZ010003399.1, read on the forward strand.
ACTGTGATAGGCATTAGTCAACTTTCTAGCCATAGTGTTTTGGATGTTGATGTTTCCAAATATTCTTCAAAGGCAGTCCCAAGTACAGCGTATTACAGAAATCCAGGTGTGTCACGGTGAGCAGATTACACTAGGCCAAGAATTGATGCGGCTGCTACAGCACAAGGACTCTAGGCAGAGGTGAAGAGCTTTGTTAACCGCCGGTTTACAGTGACAGCTATGTGCCAGCTGCCTCCCTGTGTTCTGTGTCTGGAAGAAAAACTTTGTACAAGTATAGAGGAGTAGAGATTGTGGGAGTGTTCAGATCAGCAATTGAAAATGGTGTAACCAATAATTTCTTTATCTTTTAAAACCTGAAGTGCTTAATTAGTCCTGAGCAAATAGTATGAGAAAAAAATTCTCATAGCTATTACGTCATCATTTTAGCTTACTAAGATCTTCCAACCTACCTTTCTTCCACTCAAATAAATATATGTGTGTATTATTTACTTATAGCCAGCCTTTCTTCCTATGCATTGTGTATTGTGTCCTATCCTAGTTTAGCCTTGCACTAATAATGACCCATCTAGCCACAGATCTTCATAGATGAGTGGAAGTTTGGCCTTAAGATTTCCTCAATGTGTTGCAGTAATCTGTGCTCTTCACTCCTCTCTCATCATTATAAAGTGGTACCTCAATTTATGAGTACCTTGGATTGCGAGTATTTTGCAAACTGAGCAAAATGTTTTGTAAAATTTTGCCTCAGTTTGCGAGCGTTGCTCCGGTTTACAAGCAAGGCTTACCTCAGCACAGACCCTGTGCTGCCTGGGATGGGCCTTCAGAGCTCATTCTACACTGTGTGGTGGGTCTGTGTGGTGTGGTGGCTCTGCCTGGAACTGGCCTCCAGGCTATGTGGTATGTCTGCACCAGGCTCCCGGGCCTCGGCACAGACTCGGCACTGACTTTCAGAAGACCGTTAATGGCCTCTGGGGCTCTCTATGGGCCCAGTGATGCCCAGAATGGGCCTCTGGGGTGTCCTGTGGGCCCACTACTAACCAGAAGTGACTTCTGGGCCATGCATTGGGCCTTTGCTGGGCTTCTGGAGCTCTCCCCAGGCCCAGTGCTGCCTGGCTATGGCCTCCACAGCATGCCTCAGGCAGTGCTGGACCCACAGTGAGCTCCTGAGGCCACTGTGGCTCCTGGCCAAAGCAGATTTCCCCATAGTAAATTATGGAAACTGCGACCCCACAATGGATCAGGTAAGTTTCCATTATTTCCTGTGGGGAAATTTGCTTTGATATATAAGTATTTTGATTTATGAGCATGCTTCCTGAGCAGATTATGCTCATAAACCAAGGTACCACTTGTACTTGAATTTCAGTGTAAAGGAAATGATGTGTCTTATCCCATATTAGAAAGCCCAAATAATCAGGGAAAAAGAATAAAAAATGTACTTCGAGCTTAAGCAATGCAATTTTTTTAAACTGCACTGAGCTTGGCATTTGTTCTTATTATTAATAAGTAGGTATTCACCAGTTCTTATGCTTTATTTTAATTTTATTTGTGGTCTTGAACAACATTAAAGGACATTGCCATTCTCAGATTTTCTGTCAAAATTGTAATTTAATTGCCAACTAAGCGATGGAACCTTGATTCATTTTCAGATAATACTGCTCTGATACACATACGTTACATGGCCATGAAAAACAAGAATAATTTTATGCGACTGTGTGCATACGTAACCCTAAAATGTGCATCAAATATAAGTTAAAATACTGTCTTCACCTTGGTCTAATCAGGGTAACAGCCTTTTCTGATCATTCATAACTGCTAAGAAGAATGAAATCAAATACTCTTGACTACCTGATGTGGTTCTCCCAACTCTGAGACCAGTGTATGTGTGTTTGTGGGCATGTTTAAATAAAATGTATGCGCAAAGGTTCAGTCTTAGATACTATCAGGATTACTAATGATAAAACTCATTTCCTTCTTGACTACAATCTTTTGGCCATACATCCTTCTATATAAGCTTTATGTCCTGATGTGGATATCAGGAGAAATATAAGCACTTGAGATGTGAAATGACAATTTCACTTGTACGTGAGATGTAGAAGAGAGGCCAGAACAACAGTTGAAGAGATCTGTAGAAAGCGCTTAAAGAGTTTATCATTTCTTTGTGATTTCTGTGCAGTTCCATATATAGTCTCTATATGAATTACTCCATCTGTGCAGAGCAAAGTTTAGAACTTGAGAGCTAGGGAATTGAAAAGATTTTTAAGTGCAAGCCTTTTCGTATTATTCAAGTCACATGCTTAACTGAATGTGGCAACCATTTTCTCATTCCTTTCCTTCTTGGCCTCAAGCAGATTTATCAGAATAGATAGTGAGTAGTATCTTTGGGCTGAGGAAATGAAAGTTACCTTTTTGTACTGGTATTCTGTTGTTGCTGACATAATTTACTGAATTAAACTGTTGTGATGTGCCATACAATGCTGCAGATTAAAAATTGCTAGATTGTATTTGTACAATGTTCTTTGTTTTTGCAAACTTAACTCTTTAAATAATACAGTATCCAATTTCTTAGAACTATTTAGCTTTTCTAGGGATAAATCCCTTAATATTACCCATGTCATTCAAAATAGTTTTAACTATTTATTTTTACCAACATACACATTAAGCTTTCTAAAATGTTGATGTCCTATGATTTTTCCTCTATCTTTCTGTGGTTGCTTTAAAAAAAAGTGATCTAGGTTTTAAACAATTTGTGCAGGAGAACAAATAGAGAAAAAAAAGATACTAGCTAATCTAAATTGGCGAATGAAGAAGGCTTTTTAAGCATGAAAATTTCATCATCTTGTCAGCTGGCAGAATGCCTGCTGTGTGGATTCACAAAGGCTAAGAATTACACTTTCATGAAATTTTCCTCACTAACTGCCCTGGTTAATTTGAAAGATAACCCACTGTTCTAATTTATCCCTCAATTGGGTGGTGCAGGTTTTATCTTTGATCTGACAAAGCATTTGTGTTAATCGTTTTGGCCCTCTACTAGACACTCTTGGGATTGTGCTTTTACAATAAATGTGTCTGTGATAGCTCTTTAGTCTATTATACTTACAATAGATCCATAGAACTAGTAATTAATTCTGTGCTGCTTTGGAAATGGGAAGAATAGGTGTAGCTCTGTCAAGTGCTACTGGAAGTTTGTTTAGCTGGTTCATTTTTGAAGTGTTAGCCTGAGGCTTCAATAAAACATGTATGGTTTAGAGTAGCTTATTCTGAAGTGCATGGGTGTAAGTGGATGATATGTATCCTGCATGTACGCTTTGTGGCTTCTGGAACTGATTTTCTTTGCAAAATGGCATGCATACCCTTTTTTTAAAGAATTATGCTTTAAATAGCCATTATTTTTTAAAGCATGAAATGCAACAATTTAGTTTTATTTGTGTCTGTGACTAAAGAAGAAAGATTAGCTTAAGTTCACGTCTGCCTGCATTAAATAAGATATGAATCCTTTAAGAAAAAGAAATGTATTTGTTTAACATAAAGTGCCCTTGAATATGAAGTACTTCATCTTGAGAGTAACTACAAGTACTCATATTTGTAGTGTTTGTGTGTGTTGTTATACATCTATGGAGTTTTCATCAGATAATATATCCATGTGCTAACTTTGTATTGTTAAAAAAATGTTCAGTGACAAGAACTACAAGCATGTTGGATCCATGTAGGTTCAAATTTTCTAGGAGCCTTTCCATGTTAGCTTTTTGCAGGGCAAACCAAAAGAAGACTTGTGGCAACTTGAAGTCTGGCAGGTTTTGTTTGGCATAAACTTTGGTAGACTATACCCCATTTTCTTAGATGCATCTGAAGAAGTTGTCATCAGTGTGTGAAGACTTATAACAAATAGAACATGCTAGGGTTTAAGGTACCACAAGACCCCTTGCTGTGTTTATGAATAGATGTTTTCAGTGAGGTAAAAAGCACTCCAAAGACATTCATTCTCCCCTTTGCTTATTTTTATGCTGTTTTGAACACCGAACTATTCTTCACATATAAGAACAAATTAGACCATTGAAGGCTTCTAGATAACTTCATTATTCTGTAAAAATCCCATGTTCTATAATCCCTTAGGCTTTTTTGTGTGTCATTTGTGGTGGACTGATGCAGTTTTTGTATACTGAGTGGAATGCAGTCTATAACACCAATTCAATCTTAAATGAAATTGTTTTTGTTACTCCCTTTCTATAATGCTGTCTCTAAAGATATTGCTTGCTGAATAAAAAAAGGTCATTTAATCAGCCATTCCTTTTCGAAAACTCCCCATTGTATATGCTTTGTTGTGTTTTGTATCTGACACCAGGGAAGAATATATGAATTTTGAACATAGTTATTCTGTGTTATGTCTGATGTGCGCTCAAAAATCCACCATTTGTTAATTTGTTTAATTTAATCTTTCCAGAGTAAAGAAAGGAGAAAGATACTGATGACTTAGAGCTGATCTACATTGCTTATTAACCAGTCAGTATGCATAGGAGTTGTTGCTGCGCTCTAAAGTCATAAGACAAGTCACATGGTATACGAATTGCTCTCTATGTCTCCTTGAGATAGTAGTTAAGCCATTGCATTTTACACTACTTTTCTTGGGGAGACTGCTAATTATTCCAAAGCTGTGTTGTATCTTGGTTGAGGGGGCTACACTGGCTTTTAAACTGGTTCATTTGAGTTTTGCCCACTTTGCCCTCATGCTGGCCACTCACTCCCAGCTGTTGTAGTGAGGGAAGAGAGGGAGAAGTGAGGGCAAAGCTTGGATGATTCTGTCCCTTTAAGAATGCTCCAGCTGTTCCCACAGAAAACAATACACAAATCAGGGGTGCCTGGCTTTAAAGTGGGGCAAAAACCCTGATACATACATGGTCCTCCAGAATTCACATGATTTTGATGTGGAATTTGCCTCTAAACACTGTAAAATCAAAAGTCCCAATTTGTATCTACTGAATACAACACAGAAATGAGTGAGGGGGCTGGGAGGTGAGTGATCGTGCTTGCAGGGAAGGCTTGAATAGGGAGGGCTAGTGATGGGATAGGAGGCAAGGTTAGAGATGTAAAATTTTCAGAAATTTTGAAGCTCGGAAAAAAAACCATCCCTCGGGGATGCTACATTTGCACTCCCCCTCTTACAACTTGAAAGCCATTCTTGTTACTTTAGGAGCATAAAATATGACTATGGTCATCATGGTGGGTGGTTGCTGTCTGGCCCGTTTCTTTTCTTTATGGTCTTCAATTGGGCAGAACGATCTCCATCTCCTATTCTACAGAACAAATCAATCATGCAAGGTAATTGTTTTTAAACAGCTGGGTGGAGAAGCCTCCATTGCGGCTGCAGCTGGGGCTAGGGACCTGTACTGGGTTTGAAGGCCTCTGCAAGGGCCAGAGGCTTTCCAGCATGGAGACCAGGGTGGTGGTGGAGGGGAGCTTGTCTTCCCATTTTACTCTCCAGCCATGCTGTTCCGGGCCTCCCAAGAGCAGCATGGCTGGAGAGTAAACTGGGGCTGGAACTGTATTGGGACTGCAGTATGTATGTGTGAATATACGGTAGTTTTTCACACATACATACCTCTAAAAACTAGGTGCGTCCTATGGTACACGAAAAATATGGTAATCAGAATCATTTTTCTTTGGAGAATAGCAGCACCTCCTAAAAGAAGAAATACATCTTGTTCTTTCACTGGAGATTATCACTTTGTAACCTAGGACTTGCTTGTCCTCAGTGCACAAAAATTAGAAATAATCTGATACTATGTGTATTTTTTAGAAATGATTTCGAAAATATCTGAACACCCTGTCTTAAAATATTTTCGTCATCATGTTAAAATAATAACATTTCATAATCATTTTTTCTTTATTTTTTTTTCAATTTTTCCATTTTTTCAGGGAGAAAAACCCAAAAGGCTTCAGGAAAAGAAATGAAAAAAATGCCCCCCCCATTTTTCCAGTTTTCCCCCCCAGGCCTTCACATCTCTGGACAAGGAGCAGGGTGACAGAGAACGATTTGGCCAGGAGTAATTTGTGGTGGGAGAGGAGGACACATTGGGCCATTTGAGGCATTATACCATAATGCAAGCTCTGAGCGAGAATAAATGACTCTGAAAGGAGGAGGCTAAATGACCCACTTTTGAACACAATAATGCAAGTTGGGGTGGTGTGTGTGTGAACACATGTGTGTGCGAATGGTACCCATTGTGCCTTGTGTGATCAACATTTTTAACATCAATGCAATTGCAGATGAACATTTTCATATACCAGTTCTTCTGTCAATGTAATCAGTACTTTAGTTGATTTATCAATTGGTACTTCAGTTTTCTTTACAAATACCCTGCCTTTCAATCTAAAACTTTTCCAGAGTGACTCACAAAATAGTAGCTGTCAAAGCAACAACAGTATCAAAAAGAAAGAACAGTAAAACAATAATGATGAGTGAAAAGTGCTAGTACTAGAACCTATCAAGATGTTTTTGAAATTTGTTCCAGCCTTTAAAAGTATTAGCTGTTCCACCCAGTTTTGTGTCATCTGCAAATCTGATAGGTGTTTTCTGCACTCCATCATCCAGGTGATTAATCAGAATATTGAAGAACACTGGTCCCAGGACTGAGCCTTGTGGTACCCCATTTGTTACCTCCTCCCCGTTTGAGAAGGAGCCATTGATAAGCACTCTTGAGTAAGATTCTGTAACAACTGTGTACCCGTCTGACAGGTCTTCTTTCCAGGCCTCACCTTATCAGCTTGCTAATCAGAATATAATGGGGCACTTTGTCAAAGACTTTGCTGAAGTCAATTATTATTTCATCTACAGCATTCCCACCATCTACCAGGGAGGTCACCCAATTACAAAAACATAAGATTAATGAGAGAGGATTTGTTTTTGACAAATACATCTTGACTTCTAGTTATTACTGTATTGTTTTCAAGGTGCTTCCATATTAGGGAGGAGTGTTTCCTTTTAAAAACCACAGTTCTTTGCAAAATAGATCCTAGACAGGATAGGTTTTTATGTTGGCTTGACTAACCTCATCACTAAATAGGGACATAGCTGGCATACCATTACTTCTGAGACTACTTTTTGTGGATTACAGTAAGTACTGTATGAAGAACCATGTGACAGTAACTGCCCGGTAGATAATGGCCTATGAATCTGGAATCTATTTCAAATAGTTGCCATTTCCTTTTTAATAATTCTGTGTGAAAAATCCGAAATATACACCGTTCTGAGCAGGATAGATGTGGGACATGTTCATCATAAGTTCGGGCAGGATATTGTAACCTCAAGTTATTTGAAAGTAGCTTGGTATCTCTTCAAAAATTGCAATCTTTGGCTCAGATCTATTTTATGAACAGGAAAAGTACCCGTTTCTTGGATAATGTTCCTATAAAGCTTTCAGCCAGTACAGTGCCATAGCAAGCATTCCAAGAAGGCTTCCCCGAGTTAGACCTTTACCTTAAAATAGAAGCTGTTATCCCTCTAAGTAAACAGCCTAGCTATAAATTTTGGGAAGACATAGTACAGTGGTACCTTGTATAAAGGAATTAATTCGTTCCAAATGAAATTATGTTAAGCAAATTTTCCTTTATACAAATTCCCATAGGAATGCATTGAAAACAGAATGATCCCATTTTTATGTTGTACGGATTCTCCCCATAGGCAATTATGTTAAGCAGATTTCCCCTATCTCTGGAATTTTTTATGTTGTACAAATTTTATGTTATGCAAGCTGTTTGTTATACAAGGTTCCACTGTATAATTAATTTTCTGGTCTTTATCAAAATGTAATGAACAGTCTGTTCCTCTATTGGTATATTCCAGCAATATATTTATCTGTTTAAATATTCTGACCAATCTGGACAAATATTCTGTCCAAAATATTTTGGGGAACTCATAATTTATAAAAAGCATGCTTTAAAACAGTATAATACAATCAGCTGGAAGATGTCCATACTAATCAGTGAATCCAGGAGGGGAAAAAACCAACCTAGAATTGGAGAATATCCTTCATTAGAACCCAGCAAAATGTCATAAAGATATGGAAGCATTTGTGTGCTCCAGAACTCTTCATCAAACTTGGTAATAAAAATTAAATTAAATTAAAAAGTGGGAGAAGGGTTCAGCATTGAAACAGTAATGACCCAATATTGCCCTGGGTGCTGTTGTCATGAGGTCTGCAATTCAACTCAGTGGCAAGATAAAGATTGTTTTCTTAAAGAATCATTGATAGCTCTGGAGTTTTAAAGTTCAATATGGAACAAAAGTATCATCTATCACTTTGAAAATACAAACAATGACTGCTGCTCAGGAACCTTTAATTATATATAGCCAGAATCTTACTGGTATTTGCACAAGGTTTGTATAACTTGCAGTTGCTAATTGATGAGGTATCAGAATCCGTCCTGGTTGTATAATTGGCCATGTGACAGTGATGCACATTGGTAATCAGCTTCAGTGGGAAAGCCGCATGTTTTATAAATGCAAATAATTTATTTATTTTATTTATTTATATAGCTTGTATGCTGCCCACTACCCAAAGGTCTCTGGGCAGATAATAAATAATAAGTCACATAAATCTCATGTTAATATTAGTTGGGTTCTGGCCATTATGTATCCAAAGACTTAAGAAGAACCCTGTTGGGGCTTATATTAGCAAAAGGAGCCTCTGCAATCAGTGGTAATATATTGCCAGCACTTTACCTACAACACAGGTAGTAGAAAATAATGGTTAGAGTAGTAACAATTGCTATCCTTATAGAAGGGCTGTTCAACTTTGAACAGGGAGGGGTCTACTTTTTCCAGCCCAAAGTGCCTGAGGGCCACTACACTAAAACCTCTACTTACGGATTTTATCCATTCCAAGCATATGCTCATAAGTAAAAAAAAAATAAACAATATCCACAGCATTTCCCCTCATCCACTAGGCCTGTAATTCTATCAAAGAAAGAGATCAAATTAGCTATCAGCTGGTACTCCCTGTTCCTTGCCTCAACAACCTTGGACTCCTGAAGCTTTGGCCCTGTTACCTTGATCTTTCCCGGAACTCTGCTGCCTTGTAAGTCTTACTGTTTGGCATTTCTCTTCCTCTCAGATTGTGTTTGTGTGAATCTTGGACTGGTTGACTATGCTGTTGACTTCTGGCCCCCTTGCAGATATCCTAGTTGCCGCCCATGCCCTGGCCATTATACTTAATGCACTTTTTCTGTTCAGTCTGGTGAAATAAAGCTGTTTGTTTCAGACTAGTTGGCCAACACAAGTTCTGGAGGGCTTTTATTGGTCATTGAAAATTCATCCTTGCTCAATGAAAGCATTCAATTATGGTCTGTAGCCTGCATGCCCGGCGATTGGGAAGATTGGTTCCATTTTCATGGAAGAGGAATGTACCAGAGCTGCAGTTGATCAAAATGTTTTAGATGTTCAGACAGAGACAGCTTAGCACATTAAAAAAGACTACTGCTCCTATTAGTACCTTTCCACCACCATCAAAATTATTTGATTATTGCTATCTTTCCTGTGAAGCTTGCAATTCAGCCAACTTGAATTTTACTTTTCTTCCACAAAAGAATCAGTGTATCATTTACAATGATATTTAGGTATTATTTGAGAAAGCAGAAGCTGCATTATCAAGTGGTAGTAGCATTATTTGATTGTTCTTTATTTAGTATAAGTTGATCTTCTCCATTCTACTTCTCTAAAATCATTGAAGGAACCAGTTTTCTCCTAGACAAAATCTTTTCTGTATGTCATATTTTAAACAGACCTGAGGTGTTGTGCAGGAGGAGCTGACACAAAAAGGAATTAATCTTTTCATTTTTGACAAAGTTAGTAGTAAATACAACATTTTAACTTTTCTGGGAAATTACTTTACCATTTGAATTACAGAGTAATGCATTGCTTAGACAAGATGTGCTAGGCTGCTTGTTCTTTTTTTTTCTTTTTAGATAGTTGTTAAAAACCAGTCACCGTTTTAAAGAACAAAATACAGCTAAAGATACCAGATTGTAAAAGCTTTGCTGCTCCTTCAGAGCGCCTTGGGGCCGTCCTCTGATATGTAATTGCTTTTACATCAGTCACAAGAGAAAGTCAAGAATGCGTTTTCCTTGAACTTAACAGTTTGGGCAATTTTCTATAATCCAGTAAATACAAATTGTACTCTGATTATCCATCTAGGTCTGTCAAGCAAATTTTAATGGATGAATGAATGAGTCAAATCTGTGCATACAAATATATAAATGTGTAAAATATGGGTCTAATTACAGGCAGCTGAATTTACAGAAGGTCAGGTAAACAAGGCACTAGTGTAATGATTATTAATTGTTAATAATGCCTTTGGGGAAACATCAATGTTTGTTTTTTGAAGGCCTAATCGTTTTTGCTTTTTTGATAATAAGAAATCACCAACCATACTAGCAAAAAGGATTTAATTTTACCTTTACTGTATTCTACCTTGGTAGTTGCCTTTATCTTCGAAACAACAGAACATACAGAGAAATCTCTCGGTTAGGGTTGTAAGGCGGTCTGGAATTATGTCTCCTCCTTGTAAACAGTAGGATCTATAGGATAATGGCATCCCACAGGAGGCATCCTGTGTCATCCAGAATGGTTGTATTTCCTTGGTACTGTAATGGACAGAGTTTTATTGGTCTCCTAACTGAAGGGAGCCACAGTGAGTTAGCACGGGTTTGATCTAATTTGTATTCCGGGTTGCATTTTTGCATCCCAGTACATCTGAGGAAGGTTAGACCCTTATATACGGCCATATTTTCATGGTTTTAATTAGAATAAATTGGATTGATAAAACTGTGAAGTGTAACTTTTACACACACATAGCCATTGTCCATCTAAGAAGCCTATTCAGACCAATGTGGAGGATAAATTGGAGGTCTCCTACCAGCCTTCCTCAGAGTGAAGAAGCTACTTCGATTAGTAGCAAGACATTTCAACCTAACAAGAAAAGAAAGTACTGTTGCCATGACTCAACCTCTGTATAACCTCACCTGGATGACTGAGAATCTTCACGGATAAAAAATTTTGCACATGAAGAAAAAGTACAGTAGGGACACCAAATCCACTGATTCATTAACCACTGATTCAGTTATCCACAGTTGGCAGAGGAAAAAATTAAATAATTCAGCAGCCGCAAAGCAAGCTACTGTCAAAAACAGCAGCTGTTAAGCAAGCTACTGTTGAAAAACAGCTGCCATAAAGCAAGCTACTGCCACAAAACAGCAGTTTTGGTTTTTTGGGTATTCTCTCTTATCCATGGTTTTCATTATCCATGGGAAGTCTTGGAGCCAATCCCCTGCAGATACCAGGGTCCAGCTGTAATACTAATAGTTATACTTTTCGATTATTTTCATCTGCACCTAATTTTAATCTGCTTGTCAGTCACCTTAGGTCTTAGTTTGGAAAGGCAGTACGTATATCACAGAAACAGATGTGATTTGTCCAGGAAATAAGATATTATTTTTCTTAGCACCTCTCCCGCTTGGTGGTGGGGTTCACTCTTGTGGTTTTTGCCTTCCACTTGGCATGGTTGCGGACTACGTACGGGTGAACCTGGGACAAGTTGATGTCATTGTCAAAAGGTGTTCATCCAGCACTGTTTTGGTCATCCCCTAGGTCAGGAACTGCCGGCCTCCAGGGTCAGACCCTTTTTGCCCAGAGTTTCATCATCGGCATCCATACCAATGCAAGCTGGGTTTCATGCATCTTGTCAGTGGTTGGTGAGGTGCCATATTTAGATCAGACGTCATCATTGCACACATGATTGTATGCAATGTTGGAAAAGGGTTGGGGCATGATTGTTAGACAGTCCAGCAAGAACGGACTTGTGTCCTCCTGGCCTCTCAGATGACACTAAGGACAAGATAGGAACCTTCCATTTCATAGTAATGAGCTCTTCCATACCAGAATTAGTGAGGCTATGAACAAAATCCACAAGAAATGTTCCACAGCCAAGCATATGGATCTCAGCACCAGCAAATACACTGTTTAAACATAAAGCACACAATTACATGTCTGGATTTAAACATGTTTATATTTAAAAATAAGAAAACATGCATATATGAAGAAAGGGTTCTAACATAGCTTTTTTTCCTAACATATTTCTACGTGATTTGTGTCATTTAAGAATCTACTTTGGGTACAATCAGGAAAGACCTTTTCCTGATGGCATCTTAGTTACAGAAACAGCCAAATTCTTCTTGCCAGCTTCTCAGAAATATCCCATGGTATATTTGTGCCACAGAATATTTTGCAACATGTTAGTTAGCTCTCTTTTGAAGTATCTGAAAATGTTGTTGTCCCTTTCAATGTCATTTTGTCTGAACATAGAAAAAGATAAACAAACAAATTAAAAGATAGACTCAAAATACAATTGGCATAATATTTGGAAGCAAGTTACTGTAAGTTAAGAAATCTCTGTAGATATCTGTTGCATGCTGAGTTGTGTAACTTGACATTCAACATATAAGCTCTATAGAGAATTCATAACTTTTAGGAATACTCTGAAAGTTATATTGTTAACTAGAGGAACTAAACAAGGATACGGTAACATTATGTACAGAATGTTACCATAACCCAGATGCATAATAGCAACTAGATCAATTTTCATGGGAGCTGGACTGGTGCGACATCCAAAGCTGGCAATAGCACTTCTTTGCCATTACAAGCAGTAAACCTTATTTTTCAAGCCTACCTAAACAGGAATAAATGAGAGGGGCTGGACAGTGATCCATAGGGTCCCTTCCAACTTTGTGGTTCTAAGGTGATGGTGGTATTTATTGAATAGTTGGCTAAGAAAGAAAATATATACATTTGTGTTTTGGAATTGGTTTTATGACTAATCCAGGTACTTCTGATTGTTAGTTTCTCCCCAGGTATGGGAACCTACCCAAAATGCTATATTTCTGGATGAGGCGGTGTAACATGGGTGCTTCCACCTTCTTTAGATTAAGCTTCCATGCTTTTTCCTGTGCTCATCTCATTTCTTCTTCGTGTAACACTGGCTAGTTGGAGGGGACAGACACAGCACCCTGTGAGCTGCCTGTTGCTGAGTGAACTACAACACTCTGGATGATCTCCGCCGTGGTTTCACACAGTTGCTAAAGCTGTGTAGTATATTACACTGTTTGACCTGCCCCCCATGCCTGTTCATCATAAGACTTTTAACTTCCTCAAGTGGATTGGGTTATCCCTCCTCTTTTCAGTTCCATCAATTGCTGATAGTAACTGCAACAGTTACTATTGCCATCATGTATTTCCCCGCATTCCTGGTATTTTTATTATTCTTATTGATTGAAGATTCTATTGAAATATATTTAGAACCCTGTGTTCTGTGGCAATCACAGAAGTCAGTGGGAAGACAAGAAAATTGTATTGGGGAAAAATGTGTGCATGTGTTTTAGCATAGATTATCTCTGCCAAAATAACAGCTGTCATTTTGCCCTTTTTTATATTAGTGAGTTGCAGCTTCCCCCACTAATACTGCGGCTACTACAGTGACCATTTTTGCCTTGGTTTGTTGCTGTTTGAGATTAGAACAAACGTTTTTGAGAGTTTAAGATTGTGGAGCCTTGTTGTGCTAAATAATATAAGTTCTCTTACTGTTTCAATTAAGCGATGCTTAAGCATGGCACTGGTAAAGCATGGGGACCTTAACATTCAATGACTTTGAAACTTGAGCTCTGCTTAGAATTTCATGTCATGTGCATCACAGGAGAAAAAGATGGGAAAAAATGTATACGCTGAGCCTATAGGACTTCCTGTGGTGCTTATTAATCTTTTATGGATCATTTGAAATGTTTCTAGTTTATTTAAGCTTTGCTGCTTGTATCAGATTGTTCCTGCAAAAAAGAAAAAGTGATCATGCTTTGAATTTTTAAAAATGATCTCACTTTCAAGCAAAAGCACTTTTATGCTCCATTAGAGTTGAATTTGCCAAACTCTTACATCGCATTAACACAAGCTTTACTGGATAGATAAATGTGTTTTTCAAAGGCTGACTTGAACTTTACCAAACAGTATATTAAGATTTTGCTGCTTATAATTTTTTTAAGCCTAGCAAATTTTTGAAGTAAACACACAGAACCAGAAATACTTTACAATTAAAAGAACAGTTATAAACTTACTGTGAAATGTGGTGAGAATTAATTTGTGTATTGAATATCAGTCTTGTTGATAAATGGGATTTGTTTATAGAACTAATACTAAGTTGGCGGTTTTACATCTGGCAATCTTTATATTTCTCGAAGGAAGTATGAGTTCCATTTCCTTGGTGCTACGTCAGGAGACTGAGCATCTTGGGTAACTCAGTTTACAACCTTATCTTGGGCCATTAAACTTAATGGGATCTTTAGTGGACACTAGTCCAAGCCATTAGGGTTTTGTCCTGCAGTGAAATCTGCAATCAGGGTTCCCTGCTGTTACATCAAGTGTGAGTGACTGGCAAACTCTACAGAAGCCTAGGGTTCTGTGTTACCAGATCAGCTGCATCAGTGGTTTATGTTTTGTCTGTAAGTCTTTTAATAGTGTTTGCATGTAATTGGTACTGCAAAATTATATCCTTGTTTTTGTTTTTATTGTCTATAAGTGGAGCTAGTACACTATACAAGTGGTATATCATTACCATCTACCATAAATAAATCCAACAAATAGACATGGCAATGTGTTATTGCGTTCCCAATCTGTTTTATATTAAAAAAAATATGGTGATCATTATAATTGGGTTGTGTGCAGGGAACTCTTACTGAGCAATATTTTAGAGGGCACAATGTAGGCATGTACACACTAATGCGTACGTTGTTCTGTTAGTAGAGGTAATCTGCACAGTTTCTGGAATACAGAGCATTTATGTTCTTTGTGGCATATGTGATTCAGGCACATACGCTGACCTGGAGCATGTGTGCCCCAATGCAGCTTCTACTAACTGTCTCAATGCCATTTTCATCCACTGGGTCAACAGCACAGTTTGGAGCTTGCTCTTCAGAGTGCTGTCTAGAGAGGTGAACTCTTTGCTTTTGCTTTTAGTTTTGTTTCTATTTCTGTTACATACATCAGTAACAATTCTTTCTATCTTTGTAGCTAGTTGTACATTATGAATCTATGGACAGTTGGGGTTTTCTTTTTAAGTTGTCCTTTCTTAGGCCTGTAGTATCAAACACATAATATTAAACATGTTCTGACTGATTGGGGAAATTTTCCCCACCAAACTAGTATTTGCTTTGTTTCCTTTGCCTTAAGTCCCACAAAGCTCACACTTGCTCACATCAAATCTTTATACTGTACTTGTTGTCAGAAGGAATAGGGCTTCATGACTGGAAATTCTTCATTGGCAGCATGTGCCAATGAAAAATGTTTGAGAACACTGCCAAAAACAGGCCATTGTACAGTACCTGAATAGTGCTTTATTTATAGTCTCTTTCACCTGTGGATGACTTATCGGTCTTGCAACTGCCACTGAACTCAGTGCTCTAATTGAAGCTGGCACTCAATTTTCAGTTTTGGAGACAGTGACCTGTTGTCTCAGTTTCCAATGTACCTTGTATGTTTCTCAAGACTATTAAAAATCTAAGGGAAAGAGAGAAAGAAAAGCAGCCAAAAATCAAATAAAAACAAGACAAAACAAAAGACACAAAACATGCAGCACTTTAAAGACTAACTTTCATATTTTAATGTAACATTTTGTGGACACGTCCACTTCTTCAGACATATATCGGCAGAATTAGTAGGGTTTGGATTTTGAACATGGATAGAAACACATGTAGAAACTCAAAACACCAAGGCACCCAAAATGGAAGGGGAAATGCTTGGATTCTGTGTGTGATGTCTTGTTGGGTTATGAGCTGCCTGTGTGTACCTCCCTCCAATGCCTCCTGAGTGCATCTGGTGTGGAATGTGGATGCCTGTGTAAAAGCAGCAAGTTCCACTGAGATGTGTATCACTCCCTCCCCCATTGACACCACCAGCCTTCCTCCATCTCTCCTGACCACCTTCATCCTCATGTTTTGTGGTCCAGGCCGTGCTTTGCTGTCAGGCAGTGGGTCTCAGAGGCTACAAAAGAAGGAAAGATTTCTTACCTGTGATAGTGGTTCCATGAGTGATCATCATACCCAAGCTGAAGTTTGTTCTGGTTGTATTGCTGCAACAATGTAGGTCTGTAGGAAGTTTAGGTCTGGAACATTCATGTTTAGAATAATTTACATAAAGACTGGGAGTTTTGGCTGCAAATTCCATAATTCTCTATTCTGGTAGTTCTAAATAGCTGAGAGACACCTAGCTTTCTATTCAGAAAGAATCCTGCAAACTATCACAGAAGCAGGAATAGGAAGCTTGCTTACAGCTGAGTCTTTAAGTAGTAGGCCTGAAAGCCTTCCGGTTTAGGCCTTTCTCCCATATGAACCACATTTAGGTCTTCACAAATGACCACTCAAAGAAACAGAGATAAACAGCTTGTGTGTGTGTGCCCATATATTACTCAGTTCTGTCTGTTCAGTTACATTGGGTAGAATACTGTTGGGACAGCTGTGTGTGCATAAAGCTGTCATCAACTGGAACCTTTTAATTTTAATTAAATATTTCCTGACCCCCTCCAATTACAGATGCCAAGGCTTCCCAGGGATCTCTTTTAGCCTGGTGAAGCCTTTGGGGATCTTGCAATGAGAAGAGCTATGCTGGTTTACCACTGCCCCAGGTACAATCTTTGTCTTGGGGTAAAGAGTATGCATAGTGAATGGGCATTAATTCACCACCCATTATTAGAGAGATTGAATCAGTTCAAGCTTGAACTGTATTTACATAAGTTACACTATATATTCAATTTATTCGTCTCTTACCCTTTGGAGTAGATTTGGCTATTAAAAAGTGCATTCATTGTCCAAGGACATCAGTTGGTTCTATTGGGTAAAAAGAAATCTGAATCTTTGCTTTTTTCAGCTTTATTTTTGCATTCCATTATATCGAATGTTGTAGTACATTAAATCACAATGTACGCAAATATGAAACGATATACTTTAGATCTGCTCTGTGCTACTGTTTAATATTGTGTATGTATAGAGTGACATCCAGTACTAAGTTGCAACTAGAGTAGACTCATTGAATCTGTGGGGATTTGCTGAATCAACTGCTCCATAAATTGCATTGAGTCTAAAGGCCACTCTAGTTGCAATTTGCAACTGGTTTTTAGCCATAATATAGTTGAGAGAAGCTGACTGGATAGTGCTGTGAGTTATAATTCAACTCCCTGCTACAATGGTTCCTCTTAAGACAAATGGCTCGTAAGATGAAAAACTTAGAAGAAAAAAATTCCAGAAATAAGCATGAGCATGACAAAAAAATCAATTCCCTGTGGGATTCTTCACAAGACCAAAACAAAAACAAAACAAAAAAACCCTTCTGCATGTACCCAGGACCCCCCCCCCCGGGTTATTTTTGTCTTTATTTTAGCCTCTGGAATGGATTAATCCATTCCCAATGCATTCCTATGGGAAATAATGATTCTTAAGACAAAATGTTCGTAAAACAAAGTGACCTATACACTCCAGAATGGATTAATCCATTTTCAATACATTCCTATGGGAAACCGTGTTTTGTAAGACAACATTTTCTGAAAACAAATTGACCCGTAGAATGAATTAAATTTGTTTTAAGAGGTACCGTTGTATATGTCCAGAAGAAGAACCAGCATATATAGCCTTAAGAACATAAGAAGAGCCATGCTGGATCAGGCCAAAGGCCCATCTAGTCCAGCTTCCTGTATCTCACAGCGGCCCCACCAGATGCGTTTGGGAGTGCATGAGACTAGATATCTGTCTCCTGATACCACTCCCCTGCATCTGGCCCTTGAAGTACCCTGGTTTCTCCATCATGGTTTGTAGCCTGTGATGGACTTTTCCTCCAGGAATCTGTCCAATCCCCTTTTGAAGGCATCCAGGCCAGATGCCATCACCACATCCTGTGGCAGGGAGTTCCATAGACTTACAACACGCTGGGTGAAAAAATATTTTCTTTTGTCAGTTCTTACTCTCCCAGCCCTCAATTTGAGTGTATGTCCCCTAGTTCTGGTATTTTGGGAGAGAGAGAATAGCTTCCCTCTATCCACTTTACTCATACCCTGCATTATTTTGTATGTCTCAATCATAGCCCCCCTCAAGCACCTTTTTTCCAGACTAAAGAGGCCCAAATATTTTAGCCTTTCTTCATAAGGGAGGTGCCCCAGCCCAGTAATCATTTTAGTCGCTCTCTTCTGCATAGCCCCAAGGCACCCTGAGTAGAAGGGAAAGTAAATCCTTTCTGAATATTTGCTATCTGAGAAACCCTGAAAAGGACCACTATGTCAGAACTGACTTGATGGCATGTAATCAGATTTTTTGTTGAGAGATAACAGGAATGTTGCAAATATTGAACCCCAAATATTGATCACAGCATAAGCAGAGTCTTTCCATCAGATGTTTTGGTATTTAAATTGTAAATTAATTTTAGTATGCACACTTACCTAAAATTGCCAATGCAGAAAGCAGCTTTCTGAAATGCTAAATAGTTTCTACTTAATTGTCTGAAGTAGAACAGCTGCTAATACTAGAAAAATGCCATCTCATCATTAGGCCCGTTGTGTCCAATAGGAAAAACAATCAGACAAGACTGCTGTAGCAACCCTGTCTGCTTTGGCACTCGTATTCTCTCTCACTCAGGTTTCAGTGTGTAATGAAGAGCTGGAGGACAATATTCTGTAATTAAGGATTCCATTAAGATGAAGAAAAGAGCAAATGGGGTTGGTTGGTTGATTCTCCTAGCAGAAGGGGAAAATTGTCTGGGGTGGGGGATAGTGGTAGTGGCATAGTGACGGGGAGAGGTGGGTGGAGGGACCAAGTCAGGGCTGTTTGTTGAATATACTGTTAAGGACTGTTACCATCCTAATTAATCAAGTTAGAAATTACAGCTGTAGTCGGTTTCCCCCCAATTCTTGTTATCAATTTTCTTCTCTTTTGAGACAAAGCAAATATAAATTTTGTGTTCATTTGTCATTCGTTCTTTGACTTCAGCATCTCTGAAAATAACAATGTAGCACAAAAGACCAGTATTTACCTAGTTGTAATGTGGGTTGCCATGGTGTTTTGCAAATTATTGCAATTATGTTCACCATGCGAGTCGCCCTTGGTAACTGGCGAAAAAACTGATAATCCTGTTTTGAACAAAAGGTCAAATTGCTGAATAGAAAGTCTTGATTAACTAAAAGATGTACAAAGTGGAATTATTTCCTACCATTCAGAAATAGTTCTTGATCGGGTTTGGGGGAGGGGGTGAGTAAGTACATCTGATTACTGAAGTACAAAGCATTGAAAGGATGTTGTCTTGAGCCTTTCATGTAGTCTTAATGGTGGCTTTTTTGTCAAATTTACCCATTTGCGGCATTGAAAGAGGCAGCTGCATTTAAGCTGGAGAGATGGTGCTTTTTCAAGAGTTTAGTGCATGGAAAGTTCTCAGCAGTCTCTGCAGTTTACTATTAGTCTGTGGTCTATTAAAACTGATGTGCTGCATTTGAGCCCATTGCTCTCAGTGCTTGTGAAACCCTTCCACTGATGATCTAATAAAGTGCTCTTACCGGACAATCTCTGATCAGATACTTGAAAAAAAAGTCACAAGTTTTTTGAGTGGGGAGAAAGAAAGAAAGAAAGAAAGAAAGAAAGAAAGAAAGAAAGAAAGA
>JAHTLZ010003399.1:3492201-3505380 GCA_023846285.1 Phrynocephalus versicolor
AGTAGTAGTAGTAGTAGTAGTAGTAGTAGTAGTAGTAGTAGTAGTAGCCTTAAGCATTTCCATGAACATAATACAAATTTGTTCACCCAAAGCCAGCCTTCAACAAACCTTGGCACAGATTTTTGTTTCTCTCTTCTACTAGTACCAAAACCCCAAGGGTTTCATTCTGTCTTCCCTTGAAGTTTGCCTAGTGGTGATCTCAACCAACACTCCACACTTGCCTGCTTCCTCTTACTCACCCATACATCAAAGTCCTTTTAAAAGAATTGAACAATATATTTAACCACCTCTCCCCATTGTGTCTTCCTGGAGCCTCTCATTGGTCCTGTCTAAGATGTCCACCAAACTGTTTAATATCCTTGGCATTTAGAGACCTTCACCTTCCCTCCATGATTGCCTACTTCCTAGTTGCTCTGACTTCAGGTGGGACACAGATCCCAGATTTTGAGGTTTCCATAAGAATGAGGCAACTTTCCTCTCCAAGGTGCTATCTTTCTTGAATTTATCCTGCAACCTTCTATCCCAATCCAACAGCCGCCATCAATAATTCCATATTTATTTATTTATTTATTTATTTATTTATTTATTTATTTATTTTGGATATTTTTACCCCACCTTTCTCCTTGGAAAGGGACCCAAGGTGGCTTACATTAATACACCCTAGATGTTAATAAAAGTTCTTTTTACAGCTCCTTTCCATCACTCTCTGCAGCTGTTTTATTGCCCACTCCGAAAGGATTTTAGTATAACTTCAAAGACTCTCCAGATGCATCACTGGCACCCTCAAATGATGTTATGAACTTGCTAGCATTGTTCTTTCTCACCTTGTTGAAGTCATGGTCTTCTGCTTTATTAAGTAATATCCCACTGTCAGGAATATATGGGGCTGTAACCTGGTCTGATCCATCAACATGTATACAGCTCAGTGTGAAAGAATGTGAGTTTTAGAAGAGTTGTTTTGTCCACAGTCCTCCACAGACATTCACTCCTCCAATGGTATGCTGCCTGCAGAGACCCTGAAGGAGGACAGGTGGCTTTCCTGTAATTGTGTTTCTTCAAATGGCCGTTTATGAAACACACAACCCACCATTTTCCCTGTGTGGATGTCAGCTCCCCCCACTTCCAACTCCACAAACAAGGAACTGAAAGAATAGAAAGGAAATATGCATAATCGAGTGAGTGTGGCTCCTGCAAAAACTCTATAGCTCAGCTTGGAAAGTTCTGGGATGGAACTACTAAAGAGCAGAAAACCCATAGCTGTTAGTATGACCATTCAAAAATACAGTTACAGGTAAGCTGCCTGTCCTCCTTGCTGCCACTAGACAAGAATCTAGGAAGTTGTTTTTGCTAACAGAAGTGATTTTCTGTTGTGCCTCTCAGGAGAACTGCTTCTCTTTAAAGGTTTGAGGAAGCTGTACAGTCTCAGAGCACCCACAGAAAAATGAATCCCTGAAATGAAATCCAACATTTGTTGGTTTCTAAGCATGTTCAGGCCACACTGGACTGAGCAGGGAAGGTGGACTTGCCCTTATAATTTTTAAAAAAGATTGTTTATATGATTACTGCCTGAGCTGTGGTTCAACAGCGGCCTCTAAATTGTTGTTTAGTTTTAATGATGCTTTCTAGGAAGTGATGAATGAATTATACTGGAGCAGAAATACAAAAAAACAACTTTTTAAAAAATCCATTAAAATAGAGTTAGAAAAATTGTAATTCTAACTCCAGTGATGTAGAGCTATTTATATTATAGTCTGCCCCATATAAATAGCTTTATAATAAGGTTTTCCCTTCCTCCTGAGTCACTCTAGCAGAAATTGGTATGGTAGCCTTTAATAAATCTCACGATTGATCTCTGTATCCACACTTAACTGAGTCTGGGATTGATACTAAGGAGGTGTTGGGTGTGAGCAATTTTGTAAAGTGCAAGCTGGTCTAGCATAACACATTCACATTTTTTCACATTTTCTCCACTCTCAGAATAATAGTTCAGTGGGGTGGAGGCAGGAGAAATAGTTTTCGAGTTGCTGGGTACTAAAGTTGCAAGTGTTTCCATCCCAGACAGTTTCATTTTATTCTAAACCACTTTGTTCATACTGTACAAATTTTAACTGATTTTGGACACTATCCTGTTACAGTAGGACCCCTGCATCCACTGATTCAGTTATGCACGGTTGGCAGAGGGAAAAATAAATAATTCAGCAGCCACAAAGCAAGCTACTGTCACAAAGAGCAGCTGTAAAGCAAGCTACTGTCATAAAACAGTAGCCGTAAAGCAAACTACCATCACAAAGAGCAGCTGTAAAGAAAGCTACTGTTTCAAAACAGCTGTAAAGCAAGTTACTATCACAAAATAGCAGATTTGGGGACATTTTGATGTTCTCTCTTTTCCACGGTTTTCATTGTCCACAGGAAGGCTTGGAACCAATCCCCAATGGATACTGGAGTACTACTGTAGTGTAGTGCAGCATAAATTTGAGTGGTGAATTTTCAAATGAGTGGTGATAATTCAAATGTGTAAGCATTTGCCTGTGACTGCTTATTCCCACTAAGATATTTGCTAGAGGTATTTCAGTTTTTCCTTTTGGACTAGAACTACAAAAGCCAAACCAAATGCCACACGAAGAAAGAATTATAGCACACTTGTTTCTCTTTAAAGACAAAGCAGTTGATTAAATAAAATGCCTCCTTGATTGATTAGTTGCTCTCTTCTCTTTGTTCTAAATGACACAACTCAGTGGGGGTAAAGCATACAGAAGGTTCCAGGTTATGTTCCAGCAACTGAACTGAAATATTATCTCATCAGTCAGGAGAGTGGTCAGTGTGGTCTTTGTGTCGTGTTGCCTCCAACACAATGCTATGTTTAGCCTTGCATCCCAGGGAAGAGAACTGCGAGGAAACAAAGGAAAAGAGAAAGCCCTCTGATTCCCCATCTACATGTTCACCTTGACTAGCACCTATCTTTAGGACTCCATAGCTCTCTCTCAGGCCTTGGTTTCTGTTCTTTATAGGCAAAAAAGGAAACTGCTGTGGTGCTTCTTGGGAGTTAAAGTCTTACTATATATAGCGCCTCCTGAAGAATTGTAACACCCAGGAAGAACCACATCGGTTTCTTTTCTGGTACACTGATGACATGAAACAACACCCAAGATAGTCATGAAGACTTGGAGATGGGTCATGGTCCAATTGAGCAAAATGTTTGTAGATGTGGAACTGTGAGCAGGACTGAGAGTAAAGATTTCATGTATTTTGCTCTCTTAGGCAAAAAGAATACATCTCAACAATTTTTCGGAGTTGGCAAGATTAGAAAAGGTTTTGTGCATTTTTAATGTTGCGAAAATAGCTAAGGGAAGCCAAAACATGGTAGATTGTCACCCTGATAGCACAAAGGGACTTTTTGAGAACTTAAAACAATTGATGAGCAGTCAGCCCGTACAAGGAATCTATTAGCCACGCATTTTAGAAATCTTATTACCACAGCGAGATCAGCAAAACAAAGGGACTTTTTGAGAACTTAAAACAATTGTGTGTGGGGGGGTATATATTACTATTGTATGGACTGCATTTGATTGTTAAATCATGAATTCTGACTTAATAAACCATAGTATGGTGGTCTATAAAGTCTCTTCTATATGGTTCTTTTTTTCTGTGCATGGTTGAGGAAATAAATATTTTGAAACTTCAGTCAAAAGCACAGCTTCTTATTGAATCTAAATCAGATACTGTGATTATATGAGCATGAAATGAATTTTTATTCGTTTTGTTATTCATTATTCATTTTGTTAGAGAACAAAATGAAAAGAGTAACGAAAGAAAAAGAAAAACGAAAAGGAAATTTCTGTTTCATTCACTCCGTTTTTCCCCATAGGAATGCATTGAAGTAATGCATTCCTATGGGAAATAGGCAGTGGTCTCTCCCCCCCAACGTGGGGAAATCCGCAGGCTCCCCCCCCTGCCCGCTGAAGCCACCACTGATAAGCTGGAGCGTGGGGGTTCGGGCGTGATCGGGTGGGGGTTTAAAAATTAAAAATTTAAAAATTAAAAAAACGTGCTGACCCAGCCTGCGGGTCAGCTGGTCGGTGGAAGTAAAAAAAAAATAGAAATGCTCCAACTTGGCCCGCAAGCTGGCTGGTCGGTGTGAGTGGAAAAAAAAACCAAAAAATAAACGCGCTGATCTGGCCCGCGGTCATTTTAAATGAAACAGAACAATAAAAATAAAACAAAAACAAAATGAAATGCCATTTTGGCACCCATCTCTATTTGCTTACAAAGAAGCTAGGATTGGAAGCCAACTTAAGACCGTGGTTTAAAATTGGTTTATCAATCTTGGTTTGTTGCAGCCAAGTAACAACCACAGTGTCTTATTTGTACAGCATAGGTAGCTATCTTGAATTGCAGCTTTCTTGTTTGTTTCCCACTGACATAAAGGGAAGAAGAACATGATAGCAAGTGAGCGATGTGCAGTACTATAGTGGTTGTGCCCATCATGTTTTATTAAGTCAGAATTTGTGGTATAATGTTACATTTGAATTTAACTTGTATGAACTTGCCTATGCTTCAAAAGCCACAGATGGTGTCCTAACCGTCTACCTCTGGAATGGAGAAGGCTCTTCACGATTATGGCTATACTAAGCATTCTCAAAACCTGTATCCCAGATACCACTGCAGTATACTGACACCAAGTCAGTATAAACTCCTTATTTTTGCATGTATTGGATCATGCCCAAAATGTCTGTGAAAATTCTCAGCCATCCAGGTGAGTTTATCTGGAAGTTGAGTCATGACAACTGGACTTCTTTTTCTTGAGAGATTGAAATGTTTCACTGGATGAGCAGTGAAACACTTCAATCTCTCAAGAAAAAGAAAACCAGTTGCCATGACTCAACTTCCAGACCATGCCCAAAAACAATTCTAACTTGCTTATGTGCAATGAATATTTCAAAATTTGCTTTTGAACCATGGGTTTCAAATTAAATTCTGTTTTTCAATTCCAACTCTATAATTTGGTTAGTGAACTGTAAGCATATTATAATGTGAGTGTCCGTACTAACTGATAAAAATATTGCTGTGCATTTTTGTTAGCGAGCTGCTTAGAACTAGAATACTATTCCATTAGTTATAATCCCACTAGTCTTATTTAAACCTCATTGATGTGTTCTGTGCTCATGCAGGTGCAAAGTGTATTTGCTTTGAAATGAATTGCAAAATCCTTTGGTTATAGTAATTATAATAAAGGTAATAAAGACTTGGCTTTGTATAATTTTCAGAGACAATGAATATTTGTCAAACAGGACTTAACAATAATGCACTTCTGCAGTCACTTGAAGTAGTATCTATGTTTGATAAAGTTTTATTTAAAGCAAATCAAAACCAGAAACTTAATTATAAAATCAAAACAAGAGACATAAAGAGCTACATATTTCTGATATGGGTGGTTTTGAAAAATAGCACTGACCACACATTTATCTACA
This sequence comes from Phrynocephalus versicolor, assembly GCA_023846285.1. Classification (NCBI taxonomy): domain Eukaryota; kingdom Metazoa; phylum Chordata; class Lepidosauria; order Squamata; family Agamidae; genus Phrynocephalus; species Phrynocephalus versicolor. Next base: position 3,497,670 of record JAHTLZ010003399.1, read on the forward strand.
TGTTCAATTTCCATGCATAATAACACCAGTTCTTGTTATCAGTATATAAAGTGATTAACAGATAGTAAGAACAAATAGACACAAATAAGAACTGAATGAAGAGGTGACAAAGAAAAAAAGACTGTTTTAATGTTAATTATAATTGCTGGGAAGTCAGGACAGATTACATTATTTTCTACATGAATAGAAGGGACACTGGGTATCTCTGTGAAAAACGTAGTTAGATACTAGCTTTACCTTTATTTATGTGCCTGCCCCCCGTGCTCTCTTACTTTTAACGCACCGTGATAACTGACAGAGATATGCTTTATGAGCAAAACTTTTTCAGCAGCATAAAATGTACATTTCTCAGATAGGTAGGTAATGCTAAGATAACAATTTAAGCTGTTTTATAATGTTCATCAATAAAAGGGAGAAAGCAAGCAAAGCTTCAGTAATATCATGAACTGTGACAGATCTTGCAATTGGGTGACTCATGCCAGAATCTTATTTATTGTTTATGCTGATGTTAGAGCAATGATGTAAATTGCAGCACTAAATTGCTGCTATTTAATAAGTTTCTGCAGGTATTCCTAATTATGTTCAGTTGTATAACTTAGTGTTCGGCAGGGAAGTGACTCCTTATCTAGCAGTAATTTGTTGCTGTAGCTGACACCATGGAACTAATGCTAGCATGTATAACCAGCATTCTGACATCATAGGATTGAATATATGGTACTGATCTAGTTGAGTCGTGGCAACTGAACTTCTTTTCTTGAAAGACTGAAATATTTTGCTGCTCATCCAAAAAACTTCGTTGGTCTGAGAAAAGCTAGTTGCGAGTCCTCCATTTTATAGTTCACTTTGACCTCTTGTCACCCTGGTCTGAAATAGGCTTATAAGATGAACAATGGAGTCTATTTCAAATTTCTGCCCCATGTAACACACCGCGTCTAACTACACCTCTGTTGCATCACTCACATAACTCTCACTCTCACTCTCTCTCTCTTTCTCTCTCTCTCTCCCAGCCCTGGTGACAGACAGGCAGCGGACGACAGAGAGAGAATGAGAGAGATAGAGATTGGGGGCGGGGGGAAGAGGAACCAGCCAGGAAGCAAGCGCCACCGAGAGCAGGCCATGGCTCCCCTCCTCCCTCCCTCCCTCCCCACCCATTGTGCAAGCAGCTGTTTGGCTTCCCAGAGTGCCAGCCGTTTGTGTCTTTTTCTTCACCGGCTCGCGGCAACCCCTATAAAAGGGTCATTCAACCCACCCAAAGGGGTCGCAACCCCCAGGTTGAGAACCAGTGTCTAGTACAGTGATGGCGAACCTATGGCACGGGTGCCAAAGGTGGCACTCAGAGCCCTTTCTGTGGGCACCCGACATTGCCCCTTCATAGCCACCTGTATACAGGTTAAATTACTGTATTGGCAGTTTGCAAAAAAAAAAAAAATTAGTGGGTTTTGAATTGCAGTTTCGGCACTCGGTCTCTAAAAGGTTCACCATCACTGGTCTAGTACAAGAGATAGAAACAACAAAATTCAATATTGAGCTAGCTTTTCTAAACTTAACAATATTCTCGGTCCCAATACTTAATTCTTCATTTAACTAAGCAGCTTATATTTAACTAACTCAGTATATAGTAAATGTATCCCAACCATAATCTATCTATCTTTACTTGTATCTATTTTCATCTAATACAAAAAATAAAGACAGCAAAATACAATATTAAACTAGTCTGTCTAATCTACAATATTTAATATATGGTAGATATCATCAACCAAGTATGTTTTATCTACTCTTCTAAAAATTACCTAGTTAAAGCCTTGTATAACTAAAACTAGTGCTTAATGGGCTGCTAAAAAAGTGTTGCATCTTGGTCCATCGATTTCACATTGCATATAAAATTTCCTGTCTTTGCCTGACTACCATGATACTTTTAAAGATCTAACAAATTAGAAATTCAGGCTGGTTTTCACATTTCTATTTTCCATTTTTCATATCCCGATAGTCAGTTAATACCTTTAGACAATACAAATACAGAAAACAAACTTCTACATTAAACTGGCCTATATAGTTTTGACAGATATTGAACTAACTTAACAATAGTCTTAGCTGTTCTTAACAATATATTAGCTAAACAACTTAAAATAATTTTTAACTAACTTAATAGATGATATTTCAGGCTATTTCCCACCTTTACATTATCCCATATCCTAATGAACAATTAGTAGTTTTAAACAATCAATCTCAGCATTGAACAACCCTGTCAAATCTTAGCAATATCTTCAAACCTAATAATGAATCTTCATTTAGCTAAACCACTTAATTTAGCTAGACTAATACAGTGGTACCTCGGATAACGACAGTAATTCATTCTCCAAGGTTAGTCGTTATCCGAAACACGTCGTTATCCGAAACGCGGTTTCCCATAGGAATGAATGGGAAACCGTTTAATCTGTTCCAGAGCCTAGGAAAAAAGAACAGACACCTATTTTTTGCTCAAAACTCTTTATAAAGTGCACTTTAAAGGTACAGGTGCAATGCCACCCAGGATAACTCTTTTTTATGATGCATGCTGGAAATTTGTTATCCGAGGCCGTTCATAGGGAAAATTTGTTATCTGAGGTAGCCTATAGGAAAATTCGTTATCCAAGGCAGCCCATAGAGATAATTCATTATCCGAGGCAGACCCATACCTAGAAATTGCGATTCGTTATCCGAGGCAGCCCATAGGGAAAATTCGTTATCAGAGGCAGTTCTAGACCTGGAAATTTGCAGTTGTTATCCGAAAAATTCGTTATCTGGGGCAGTTGTTATCCAACGTACCACTGTATATAGTAGATATATCAACCAGTTATATTTTTGTGTTCTTCTAATAGATACAGTAGTGCCTCTACTTACAAGCGTCTCTGCTTACGAGCAGTTTGACTTAAAAGCAGGAAGTTGGCATTTTAACTGCTGCCTTACAAATTTTAGATATGGACTGCTCTACTTACAATTTTTTATTTATTTTTGGATTATTTATTTATTTATTAGATATGGCTGCTCTACTTATGAGTTGTTTGACTTATGAGCATGCATTCAGAATGGATTAAACTTGTGGGTAGAGGTCCATTGTACATAGTTTCAAAAGCTTTCTATCACCTAACTATGTCTAGCTACAACTGTTCTTTTAGGGATCTAACAGACCAACACTATATTTCAGGCTGGTCTACACATATCCATTATCCATTTAACATATCATTATAGTCTATTGATGAGTGGTGGTGGACCTTCGGCACCCCAAACATCCAGAGTGCTGAAGGCACACCACCGCCTGCTGAGACACTCAAAATGCAGAGACAAGCATTTTACGTGATTGATTCGTTAAGCCAGAGGTTCTCTTGTTGGATTTCCTTCTTTTCTGATAAGTCCATTGCCTTCATAAGTTGTCTTCCTGTCTTGTCTGTTGATTGGCTATTGAAAAGTTCCCAGACTCTTCTTTCCTCTAACACAGATTCACCTGTCCTGATCTTCTCCAAACTTGACCTATCCACAAGTCAATCCTGTGATGCAGAAATCTCCCAAACAGAGCTAAACTCCACATTCTCCACACATTCGTCTTGCATATTTCTTGTTGTGGTGATTTGTAGATTCAGATCAGTGTTCTGTTCCAGCTCCATGCTCTGATCAAGATTAAGGTTAAGACTCCTCTGTTTCTATATTGAATTCAAGAAGCAGCTCAATTTCAAAGAATCTATCATATTCTGGATTCTAAGAAACAAGTCTGCAAATTGCTGATCTGTCATTGATTCCCAGCTCATTGTACTGAATTATAGTTCGCTTCAAAGGGTTAATATCACTTATAGTTATAGTTCTACTCAGCTTCCAGGAGGGAGAGGAGTAGAAAAGAGAAAAGCAAAGGAGGAGGAGAAAGGGGGGGGAGTTCCAAGTCAGTTATCTGGCAGCTTCTTTTGGAAACATTACAAACCATCCAAGGTCAGACGAACACTGCTTTAAAAACAACAACATTTTCACCAATATTCTCAAGCTGTCTCCTTATATCTGTTGAAACAAAAGGAAAGGAAATTTCCTTTTCCTCAGAAAGTTCTGCCAGCCAGAAAAGCCAAAAGCAAGGTAAATCCATGTGCAGTATCTAGTAGTCACTTCTGTAATAGCTCTGTCTTTTAGCTATTCATTTCCCACACATTTGTAGCTGCATTTTCAGAGGGGGGGTGATTTAATGCTTATTGAAGGGGGGGCGCCTTCCAAAATATCACCAAGATGAAACTCACATAAAGAGATAAGGGAGAGAAAGTCTTAATCACGGCAGTAAAATTTCAAAATATTTACAGCTATTTACATTGTCTGGTGCCAGCAGCTTGAGCTGTCGCCATGATATGGTGGCTGGTCTTCCTCCAACAGGAGATAAGGCGATTCCTGGACCTATGAAGCTTGCCACCGCGTTCCTCTTGGTCAACAGGTGCTACCTGTCTTTGCCCCCCCCTCCAAGGGGGCTTACACTTTAGGGTCCATTTTATCTGGAGAAATTCAACCTGATAAGCCAGAGAGCTTATCAAGTCACTTTGCCGTGCAAGACCATAACCGGAAGTCTCCATCTGGTTTCATTGTTCAAATGCCTGTTCATTTAGCTCTGCAATAAAGTTGGTAATGAATTATCACCAAATCATATATATATGTCAGTCTCAAGGACTGAAAAAGTCTGAAAAGGAATCCTATTCTTAAACCATATTGCTATTTCTCTTTTTAGTGTTGGCTGAGATGTGAAGAACAGACATGTCAGTATCGTACCCGTCGGCTTCCCCTGCGCTTTTCTCGGAGTGGTCCTCTGTGTCCTGTCTGCAAGAAGGCCATAGTTAAACGAGAGGTAAGAATGAAAACCAGCTGTTGAAACTTTTTATTCTATAAGAGCTGTAGCAATACTCAGCCATTCATAGAAAGGATGATCCCTTTCCTGTTGAGTGAAACCCTACAGTGGAGGAGAAGAGGATAAAGAGGAAACTGTTCATTTAGGATATATAAAGAGGAACAAGTGTCTCTCATGTTTTTGTTGTCTCTGTGATTCATAAATATGGGAACCTCTGTGCCTGCACAGACAATCTAGAACATTCTAGATCTTTCAGCCCTTCTCCTCACCTAGTGTGCCTGTTTCACTCAATGGTCACTCTTTGTTCCCTCTAAACGCCATTCTTATGGTGTGTGGGGTGCATTTTAGAGCTTCATTTGCCATAGAGTGTTCTTATTTTCACTTTTGACTTACCTGCTTATCTTCCCTTCCTATGTTTAAAAGCAAAGCAAAGTTTTCTGCTTATACTGTATACCGCGGCATAGCACTTCAGGTACTCTGGGCGGTTTACAGTTTAATTATGCAGGTTACACATTGCCATCCCAGCAAGCTGGGTACTCATTTTCCTGACCTTGGAAGGATAGAAGGCCGAATCAACCATGAGCTGGCTGCCTGGGATTGAACCCCAGGTCGTGAGCACCGTTTTTTAGCTGCATTATAGGCATTTAACCATTGTGCCACGAGGCACCTGTTTACTCCATTTGTTCCATATTTGTGGTCTAAAAGGGGGTTAATAGATGCCATCAATGGCCTCAAGAGCCCCTGTTTTAATTCTGTGTGTTATGCAGTGACAAGATAACATAGACAGCTATCAGAAATGCCTATACTGCCTGGGTGAGGGTCATCATAGCCAACATTATTCAATTTTTCAAAGCTTCATAAATGTTGCCCTTAAGAACAGACAGCCAAGACTGAATTTGCACCTGCAGGAGCAATAACTAAGCCACTGACAAACGCATCAAAACCAAAAGCTTCAGCAAACACATCTAAACCAAAGCAAAGTGTTTTGCTTATATACCACCCCATAGTGCTTAAAGTGTTGTCTGGGTGGTTTGCAAGTAATTGTGCAGTCTACATGTTGCACATATCCACCCACAAGCTGGGCACTCATTTTACTGACCTCAGAAGACTGGAAAGCTGACTAAACCTTGAGCCTGCTACCTGGAATTGAACACCAAGGTATGAGCAGAGTTACGGCTGCAGCACAGCAGTTTAACAACTGTACCACAATGCTCCATCATCTATAAAACTCCATCTAGAACCACCATAATGGAAACTAGAGATGGGCACGACCAGAAAAAAATATTTTTCGAGTTGTCGTTTGTCGGGACGGGTCCGTTTCGGGTCGTTTCTTGTTGTGAAATTTTTCAAAAATTTGTCGTTTCGTCATGTCGTTTGTCGTTACCACCGCGATTTAGCGCGACTTGACTTCCCAGAGCATGGGGTTAGGGGGTAAGGGCTAGGGTTAGGGTAATGGTTAAGGTTAGGGTGGGTTAGTGGGCTGCACCCCTGGGTACCTCTGGCCCACTAAGAACACAGTGTACTGGCGTATGGGTTAGGCTTAGGCTTAGGCTTAGACTTAGGGTTGGTGGGCTTTTTATGCCCTCTCTGGCACATCCAGAAGTCTCAGCAAAGCCTGGCCATGCGATTGGTGGAATGGCTCCAAAAATTTGCATGGTCCCATCCCATGGCCAGCCCATCATTGCGCGTGCGCAGGTGTAAAAAAATAAAAATAAAATAAAATAAAATCAATGGAGATGTTTTATTGCAAGAAAAACCCACTGCTGCTACTGTAAAAATTCAAGCATTTAAAATAGCTAATTTTCGCATGCTTCTGTGGTGCATTGGTGGGTTTTTGGACCACAATTTCAAAAAAAATATTGCGGTCGCCATTTTGGATCCCCCCCACAACTTTTTTCTGTGCCGCTTGGCATCACGCGATCGCTGCGATGCCAGGAACGACAACGACAAATCAGACCCAATTTTTCTTTTATCGGTTCGAGTTCGAGTTCTGGCGGAGTAATTGTCGTTACCGTTTCCGTTACATAATGGAAACGAGGAACAGAAACAGAAACGAGAATTTCGCCAAGTCGTGCCCATGTCTAATGGAAAGATTAAAGATGATACACTGCCCATCAAGAGAGATATAAAGACCCCATGTCAGCCAGTTTTGATACTGAACCTTCCATAACAATCTTGGAACCAAACTTACCACAGAAACAGCACTCCGTTTCAAAGTCACCAGAATTGTCAGCATGATCGTCTTTGGCACCAAAGAAAAGAAAGAAGGCACTTTAGTCTATGTTTGCAAAATCTAAGAAAGAAAGAGACAAGAGGTAATTGTCATCAGTAATTGGATCGCCCATCTCAGTTGTGACATATGGCTTTCTTGAATCAAAATCTGAAGAGGAGGCAGGCCCCTTGAGGAATGAAGTTCAAAATTCACCAAGGATGGATTTCTATATCTTTTCTACATTGTGTCACATCATCAGTTCACGTGATGTGGAAAAAACTATTGTTGAACCCGGCCAAGATGTGGATGTGAAAACACACTGAGCCTCAGCCCATGGACCTTGATTGTTTTCATGATTGCCAGCTACTAGGAGAGGCACAACTAAGAGGAGATGTTCAAGATCTCCTTCTATAGAGAGTTTCATCAGAGAAGGTAGACCAGTGGGTTTTCCATACCAATTTATTTGCCCTGTCACTTTTCTATGTAGATGCTGACCTGCAGTCCCTGATACTCATTACAATGATTGCTGGTCTTGGAATATATTTTGAACCTCTTTCAACAGATGGCACAATCGAGATCTCCCTCAGTAATATTGAGCCAAAGCCCATTATTATTATTATTATTATTATTATTATTATTATTATTATTATTAT
>JAHTLZ010003399.1:3505390-3507890 GCA_023846285.1 Phrynocephalus versicolor
ATTATTATTATTATTATTATTATTATTATTATTATTATTATTATTATCATTATTATTATCATCATCATCATCATCATCATCATCATCATCATCATCATCATAAATTTCAATTTATATTCCACCCATCTGGCAGAAAGCCACTCTGGGCAGTTTACAACATAAAATAAACTAATTACAAAATACAGATACAAAAATATAATAAAAAGCAAAAATACTACAAATGAAAACATAACTAAACCAACAACATTCATAAAAATAAAGATAAGCTAATGGCGGACAAGGTTAGGTCACTAAACCAATAAAGCCATGTAACAGTTAATAACCAGGAAAAGCATATTGCAATAACCGAGTCTTCAATCTTTTCTTGAATATCAACAACGAGGGGTTTAGGCAGATCTCCAAGGGGAGTTGGTTGCAGAGTCTAGGAGCCATCAACAAGAAGGCCCAGTTCCTTGTTGATTACTTGTGGGCCTCCTTGGTGTTAGCACCCTCAGATGACCTACCTGCAACAAAAGAGTGACATGGGCAGAACTCTGGGGTAGGAGCCGCTCTGACAGGTGGGAAGGTCCCATACCGTTAGGGCTTTATATGTCAACATTAAGACCTTGGAGTCAATCGACAGCCAGTGCAATGCAACCAGAGTCGGGGTAATATGATGGAATCTTTTAGTACCTAATACTAGTCTGGCCTCAGTATTCTGCACCAGCTGGAGCCTCCACATTAACTTACAAGGCAGCCCCATGTCTAATAGTGAGACTACCAGTGCATGGATCAACGTAGTGAGAGCGCAGGGGTCCAGAAGGTGTGCAGCTGCACAATCCACCCAAGGTGGTTATGCGTGGTATGGACCACTGACACGACCTGGGTCTCCATAGTGAGCATCAGGTCCAGAATTACACCAAGACTGCACACCTCATCCCGCGCCGGGAGAATCCACTTCCCCCTCCAAACTGCGGGAGTTTCCCAACCCACCAACACCAGGCAGCCCTATCCGGAGGACTTCGGTCTTGCCTGGGTTCAGCCTCAGTATATTCACTCTCATCCACTCCAGAACAGCACCCAGGCAGCAATCCAGGGATGAAATAGCATCCATAGCAGATGGGGGGAAAAGAGATATGGAGCTGGGTGTCATCAGTGTAGTGATGACACAAAACCCCATACCTCCTAACAACCTCCCCCAGTAGTTTCATATAGATATAAAGAGCATAGGGGAGATTATCAACCCCTGAGGTACCCCACAATTGAGGGACCAAGGGGTGGAAGTCATCTTCCCCAGCTGCAATCTCTGAAGACAGTCCCCCAAGAACAAGCCGAACTACTGTAATCTGTGGTCATCAGTATCAAAAGCCACTGAGAGGTCGAGGAAGACCAACAAGGATGATTTGCCCCTGTCAGCCTCCCTCAACAGGTCATCTTGCAGGTTGACCAATGCTGATTCCATGTCTTGTTCCGGCCTGAATCCTGACTGGAACGGATCAAGAGCGTTAATCTCATTCAGAAGCCCCTGAAGCTGACCCACCACCATCCTCTTTACAACCTTGCTAATAAATGAAACATTAGTGACAGGCCTATAGCTGTCAATTTGGTCTGCCACCAAATTTGTTTTCTTCCGATTCAGGCTCCAAGAATACTTACCTAATTCTACTGCAAATGTCTTAAGTAGGAATCAAATGCAGACTCACATATGGGAACGGTCGGACAAAGTTTACAAAGGCATAATACTGAAGTGGGGCTTGCCACAAATAGACATTTTTGCTACTAAAGAGAACAAAAAATGTTAAATATACTGTTCCTGGGCAGGTAAGTGACACAATTCAATGGGAAATGCAGTTGTGCAAACTTGTGCCCTGGTATATGTTATCCCCCATTTCCCAATGATTCATTAGATAATTGAAAATCGAATGGGAGGGTACAGACATCATTCTACTGATTTCTTGGTACTACAATTTCAAGGGCAGCACAGAGAATCTTGTACTCGCGGATAATAGTTCAGACACCACCGTAGCTGTGCCCAAGCTTTGTGTGGCAGCAATGAAAATTTGCCAGCCGTTTCTGCAACTGAGGTGAACCCATCTGCCTAGCAAGGTGTGCCGACCACCCTATATTTCACATGTTACCTTTAGGAGATAAGTTGGTGACACCATAGAGTTTATTGAATTATTCTGTAGAATACCTCAGCCTGTTGTAACTGAGTAAACTATTAAGTTTATTCATATTGTAATAGCTGTGTTTAGGTGACATCACTGTTAATGTAGTATTTTACTGAATTTTTGTGCTCTTATATTAAATGTATGTACCTGCTGGTCAGTGACCATAATAATAGTAATGTAAAGACTCCTTGGTGGCCAAGACAGCTGTGGTTCAGATTTGTTGGACAAGTCTGAGACTGCCCCTCACCTCAGACGCTCTCACATGCCACAACAGGCAGATTTGTTACATGGAGATACTAGTAAATTGACAGCAAGAGTATTAGCAAGAGTTCTTAGGGAGTCTAGAAAGA
>JAHTLZ010003399.1:3512890-3530390 GCA_023846285.1 Phrynocephalus versicolor
AGCTAATGGCCCGTTCTCAGGAACTCGTTAAATCATCTCTAAGCAACTGGAGGATAATACACTAGTTATTTTTGCTGGTATGTTTCCTAAAAGTGAGGTGTGTTGCCCGGAACCCAGAGTATTAAAGGATGGTCTGTGGTGAATGTATATTAACCTGTTGTAACAAGACAATGTGCCTCAGTAACATTATCTTGTAGTTTCAGGCCAGCCACTCTCACGGTTTGTGTGCCTTTTTTTCCTTTGGCATATAATTCTGAATTTCACAATGACTTGGCATAATTCAGTGTAGCTGCTAAATATTTAGAGGTACAAAGCAGAATTTGTTCCTGTGGTATGTTTTGGAGAAAGGGTACTGTGTTCAAAACCATATATTACCATTTAAGCAAGGATTCCTAGAATCTCTAGATCTGTGTTTTATAAGATAATGCAGTAAAAATAAAAAAAGATAACCACTAATGTAATGTAATTTCTGTAATGCCATTATTGTGATTGCACCATACAGTAATGGCCCAAAATGTAGCTTTCAGCACATGATTCCATATGCCAGAAAGAACTGTTAAAATAAGGACCAGGTGCATTAAGGTCCACAATTAATCATTCAGTTATTGGCATACTGTGTAGTTTCTATGTTGTTGTTTTTTAATGATTTATTTGGGAGCATATGTTAACATATGTCATAGGGTATAAAACTGCAAAGAGTACCTTCACTTCACAATGAACACTAGATATACCTAAAACATCTTAAATTTATTTATTTATTTATTTATTTATTTATTTATTTATGAGTATTTTTACCCCGCCTTCCTCCTTGGAAAAGGGCCCAAGACGGCTTACAGTAAGGAGAGACAATATGCAGCACATTACAATTAAGACACATTCAGTTTGAGAAACATGGGATTGAAGGGTATCTTACAGCATTAGAAGGCAATATTAAAACTCAAAACAGATAACATATGAACAAAGTGGGGGGGATCTAGAATTTGATTTGCTTAATACATGGGGAATAATATCAGGTACTAGCCATATTAACATTTATGTATTGACAAATCACTAGTTCCAAAGCATAGTCTCAGATCTCCAGGGGACCTTGCTAAAAACTTATTAATGCACATGGTGCACTAGACAGCCATGTAGTTCTTTGGAAAGCTTGTAGCATGTTATCTGGCTCAGGTAATCTCACAATGAGAGGTTGCCTAGGTCTTTCTCTAGACCAGGTAGACAAAAGGAGAATGGAGCCATCCAAATGACTCTTTTGAGGGTTAAAGCAGCTTTTCCTTGAGCATAGACAACTTCAGGCTTCCATTAGCAAGTTAGGTTTGAAAGAAACTTAAAAGGCATAAAACATGTTAAACTTAGCAAGAACCTCTTCCTCTGTTAAGAACAGAGGTTCATCATGAACTAAATTTAATTGAGCTTTAAAACAATAAGCTTTTTAATTAAATAAAATGAAAGTACAGTGGTACCTCGACTTACGAACACTTTAAAGGCAGGCACTCTGAAAATTAACTCACCATTTTTAAAATTTGTTCTCTTTGGTTTTCAGGGTGGCCATAAGGTTGTGTTATGGGTTTCTGAGCAGGTTTAAATTTCTTTTTCCATTTTTTCCTTCCTAGTGATTGTGATGTCATGACACCATGCCTCACCGTTACACAACACTTTAAAGCATCACGCATCACTGTTTTGAATATGATAAAGACACTTTAGTGCAGTTTAAAGGCAGGCAGGTACACTCAACATGCCTCTCCCTGTGCCAACGTTTTAAACGCTCACACATCACAGGTTTTGGACATGATGCAGATCAGTTCAGTGCAGTTTAAAGGCAGGCACTCTGTAAAGGAACATGCCTCATCCAGAGGCAACTTTTTAAAGCACAGTTTTGAACAGGAAAAAAACCTATACTTTAAACTGTAAACAATGATCAACTTTGAAAATTCCCAACCAAAAAAAAAACAGTTTTGGGAAGAGGAGGCAGAGGATGGCAACTGGGCAGAACAGGAAGGCTGTTCCTCCTGCCTAGCCTGTTTGACCATGAACTGGTCCATGGTCTGCTGCCTTTGTCTCTTCCAGAGCATTGCTTGCCAAGGGGCAATGGCCACCTTATAAAATTCATCCACAACTTCCTGGGCTTCACCCTGAATCTTGTGGTGCTCATTCATCAAGGTCTGCAGCTCTCCCTACGGTTTGCCAGCCCTCCTCAAAACTGACGAAGGCACCTGCCTTGGTTCCTCCTCCTGCTCCTCAAGTGTGCCATGCTGCAAACCTTGCTGCTCCTCCTGCTACTGGCCCACCAGGTCCTCTGTGGAAAGTTCAAGGATGTATCCCTCCACCAGCTTGGTGACATCCAAGTATACACCACCAAAATCCACAGCCTCATGACCACCCTGCAATCCAAAGAGCAGAAAATGGAAAAATAAATGTTAACATGCTCAGAAACCAAAAATCCACAGCCTCATGGCCACCCGGAAAACCAAAGAGCAGAAGTTTTAAAAAGAAATTTGAACAAGCATGCACCACCAAAATCCAAAACCTCATGGCCACACAGAAAACCAAAGAGCAGATTTTAAAAAATAAATAAATAAATAAACATGCATGGACCCTGAATTCCAAACTGGATGCAATTTAAAAAGATATCTAAACTGCAAAAATTCCAAAGAGCACAGGTTAAAAAGAAATCTTAAACATGGCATGGAAAGAACACACACACACACACACACACACACACACACAGCCCCCATGCATGCAAAAAAGAGAAGAAAATACAGTAATCAACCTACTTTTCCAGCAGTAAAGAATTGCACGAAAAAGCTCTCCAAAACAAATGGCTCCAAATCTTTCCAAAAAACTCTCTCTCTCTCTCTCTCACACATGCACATGCACACACACACACCACTCCATACCTCCTCACTCCACGCCTCGTGCAACCCACAGAAGCATGGCACAGGTGTTCCCAAAAGCAATGCTCCCTGAGAGAAGCATTTTTCGGAAAAGAAATTGTCAGTCGAGCAAAATGGACCCCTTTTTTCATAAGTCAAATTTTGCCTATACTAATTGTATAGTCGTAAGTCGAGGTACCACTGTAGTTACACACATCTGGGAGAGGTTGAACCTCTTCAACAACTGACTTCTTTCATATACCTGTTTCCAGTACTTCCAGCTTTTAAAATCGTGGACAGACTGCTCCTTTCCTTGCCACAATCATTTGGATGTTTTTACTTATGACTGTGGAAAGTGAGGGGAAAACAACTGAAAATGTTGAACATGCAAGACAGAAAGACCTTGAAGCAGATACTAAAGCCCTTATAAATTGGCAATCTGGTTTGTAAATCTTTATTTAATGGCATTCTACTCCCATTCTTTCATCTTGGGGTTCCTGGACCATTTTACAGGTCGTGTAGCATAACAACAAAACTTTGGAGGGAAGGGAGAAAAAAGAGGAAAGAGAATTATCTTTTGCCACTTTAAAGACCAACAGATTCATTTCAGTATAAGCTTCTGCAGGTCAAAATAAATTTCTACATGGACCAAATCTGACATTCAGGATGACAACAGAGAGAAAACAGTTTTATTATATCTTAGCCTTCCAGGACATTCTGTTATGGATCTCAAAGTGGTTATTTTAGAAAAAAGAAAGAAAACCTGAAATGGAGACAGTGAAGATTAGCTACATAAGCAAATTTCAGAATATATTTAATGCAATAGAACATCAAGATGTCCTAGCTCAATACGTTTATTTATTTATTTATTTATTTATTTATTTATTTATTTATTTATAGCCAACCTTTCTCCTTAATCAAAAAATATAAGTAACATCAAAAATACATTCTTGGCAGCCAGTATATGGGATGCTTACCTAGAGAGAAAGGTCATTGCCTGCACAGTGATGGACAGTAATGACATGGCCAGTCTGGTTTCCTGTGGTAGAGAGTTCCAGAATTTGGGAGCAGCGACAGAGAAGCTCTTTCCCAAAATCCTCACTGAACACACTTTGGGAATGTGGTGATATAACATCTTAACTCCCAAGCAAGACTCATAAAGGGAGATGTCTTTTAAATAGCTTTCTTTTTTTTTCTTTTTTTTCTCTTTTTTTTAGTTTCTAACACTTACTTGGGATTCTGCTCAAAAACAACTCGGCAAGCAATCCATTATTTTAAGTATATAGTCTTTTTCCTTTAACATATTGGCCAACATAACTTTTAGCATTTGTGTGACAGACAAGTCTTCCTAAGACAGCCCAAGGACCTGGATTATAGCAGGGCCTAGGGGGACTCACAGTGAGAGAGAGAGAAAGAGGGAGACAACATACCAGCTAACTCCACAGGAGATGACAAAAGCATTCAACATGCTAGTCGGGGGGGGGGAAGGTTCTTAATCAATAGGTATAGAAATTTTGGTGTATTTTGGGGGTAAATTAAATTAATTCCTGGTCACTGCCAACAAGAAAATTTAAGCTTTATATGATACCATTGAAATACCATCCTGAAATTTGGTGTGATTGGCTACAAGATATGTACATTATCTTTAAGTGTGAATTTTTGAAAATTTAAAAAAAAATCCATTTTTTCAAAAATTCAGATTTTATATTTATTTAAATATGTGTTTTTTTTAAAAAAAACATACAATTGGATCATGATGTATATTAAATGAAAGCCCTACTCATAAACTTTAAAATGACACCTCTCCCAGGTCTGTAGCTATCACGGGTATCAACATTTGAAGTTATGGTAGATAGCGAATTTTGGCATTTCTTTGCAATTTTGAAAATGCAATATCTCAGAAACAAGTGGATCAAAAAAATCTGGAAAAAATATTTTTTAAACATTTCATGGTAAGATATGTACCAAAAATGAACCAAATCAATGACATCAAGGTTCCATGCATTGGTTGATTTGACATGGAATGACCCTTCTGTTTTGCTCATTCAAAGACAGAGATTTGCTTCATGTTTTCCTGTTGCAAGCTTACAAAGAGGCCTTTGGCGGCTTTATCCAATTCAGATGGGAAGAGGAACCAAGGCATTTCGTTGAAGAACTGCCAGTTAATGCTGCTGCTACTTGCACGTCATGTGGAATCAAAACTTGATTCTGTGTTGTTGGTGATCCAGCTTCATTACATCTGGCCCAATCTTAGAACTGTTTTCTCTAATTCCTAGTCTTGCACTTTAAAACTTTTCTGATGAAAAGTTTTAAAGAGCTAGAAAGGTCATTTTATAAATTTTAGTGATAACGTTTTAGAATACCTTTTAGTAATTTGATTTTGTTTATATGAATGGCCATTTTTTTTTTTTGGTTTTGCATATGGTGGATGTCAAATATAGTATCTCTCCCAGAGAAATAAGTGATGGAATCTGGATGTTTTGTTAGTGGATGGCAACCTTTTCATTATGGCTATAATTCACTGACATTATCAGTGAATAATCTCAACCCTCCTTCTTCGGGGGGATTAATTATGGAATGAAAATTGTGGTTTTCTAACTGTACCCCTTGCTGGAGACCAGTTTGTGGTGGAATACCTCTGATCCAGTAATGTATTTCATGTAGAAAATTGTTTAGCAGCACACAATCAATTGGGATGTGTGTGTCTGATTTCAGAATAGCACCTTCCAGTATGCCAGACCTATATCTTGAAATAAATAAATTCAAATATAAACTCTTATTTGGGGCTCTAAAAAGTAGGGGGCATCTAATAAAAAGCGGCATCTAGTAGATGGAAAAATATGGTACTAAATACTGTTGGAGAGCAATTCAACCATAAATCTGTTTGATTAGAGTGTGATTTCTGCTTGGCCGAACACCTGTTTCTGATGAGAATAGCCCATCTTAAACATTCCTCCCAGGCTAGGCTGCTAAGGACCTTGAACCTTAAAAAGGCTTGGAAAGATAAGACCAGGAGTTGGACCCTCTTGGCAACTGCTCCTCTTCTTTGGAACATCCAGCCACCCAAAATCTGCCTGACCCCGTTCACAGGGAATCTTTAAGCAGTCCTTAAAAACTTGGCTCTTTAGGCAGGCTTTCCCAGAGTCATGAGACCATGACACAAACACACAGTGCTGCTCAGCATAAAATGTTCTTGGTTCACCATCTGTTTTTATAGTCTTTGATTTAATTTTGCCATTTTTAATTGCCTTTTATGGTTTGTTTTATATTTATTTATTATTTATTTATTTGATTCATTTATATACTGCTCCATCTTCCTACTGGAACTCTAGGCAGTTTACAAAATAAAAACAACACAGAGAAAAACAGTACAACCCAAAGGAGGGAAAATTACCCTCGGCAAGTTGAGGCAAGGACATACGGGGAAGAGGGAGGGGAAAAAAGAGAGAGAGAGAGAGCAAAAAAATCAGGATAAATAAAATTGAAATTAAATTACAGGTCGCCATATGCCTCCTTGAAAAGATTTATAGTTAATTCAGATCTGAGTTTCTTTCTTGTTTTCTTATTTTATATATATTGATGTAAACTGCCCAGAGTTAGCTCTGTTTCCAGGTGGGCAGTATATAAATCAAATTTAAAAAAATAACCATTCTTACTATATTAACTCAAATGGTTATGTTACTATTATAGCTTTCTCTTAGCGTTGGTTGTTGCTTCATTTGATTTAATAAGTAATAGATGTGTCTCTATTAATTAGTGAGTTCAGAGCTTTGTTCTCTGTGATAGGAGTTTTGAATTTGTGTAAGCGTGATCATGTTCTCAAGACCTAACAAAAGTAACCAGTATATTTATTTGAATTGGGTGCAAATCAGGTTGTTTCAAACTTTAGTCCATTTTGATCACCAGGGCATGTAATTCAATTATTCAAAAAATGTGCACTTCATGAATGTGGATTGTGTTGCTTATCTATCTATTCACATTGCCAGGGAAATTGCGCAACATTGCTGTAAAATATTATGCAGGCAGAAAGAGGTGTGCCTAACTTTACATAGCAAAGGGTAATTTGAATGCTGACTAGTGATGGGTTGGCCTATTTTGTAATGTGGTGGGGTGTTGCAGTTTATGTGTAAAGCATATGGCTTGAAAACCCTTTGTCCAAACTTCCTCAGAGGTGGCACAAAGGAAGACCAGAATTTCTGCCACAACTGTGTCAGATTTGATGCTGAATTAAGTCCAGTTTGAAAGTTAATATACAGTAGTACCTCGTATAACGGAGGGTTTGTACAACGGAAAATCCGTACAACGTAAAAAAAAATCTGGAGATAGGGAATCCTTCAATAACAGTAAGAGTCTGCTCCGACTCCCATGTCCTGGCAGGCACCTCACCTTCTCTTCCTCAGTCTTAACCAGCCCTCTAGGCAAAAACTGCCACAGAGCCGCCTCCACCTCCACCTCCTCTCTCTCCTCTCTCTCCTTTTCCCCCTCCCTTCCCCCCTCCCTCCCACCCCCCCACATACAGCCACTTTCTTTTCCTTCCTGCTTTAACTGCCCAGCCCTAGCCCGACAGCGCGAGCAAACGAGAAGCAACGAGAAGCGGCAAATGAAAGGGAGAAGGGCGAAAGAGGAAGAAGGGGGGAAGCGTGCACCAGCAGGCACCACGCGCGTGCGCATGCATAGGCACGGAAGAGGAGGACGGGCAGCCTTCCTCCCAAAAACAGCAGCAGCAGCAGTGGTCTGGGGGCTGCTGGGGGCCATCCAGGGCGAACGTCACTGGGAGCCCGAGGCATTTTCCTCAGCAGGAGCAGCAGCGGCGGCAGCAGAGAGAAGGGAGCCTTGGCGAACCAGGTTATAAAAGCCCTCGCGCTCCTGCGCTCTCCCTTCAGACCCTGCCCACGACGCCTGCCTCTTACCTTCTTGGAAGAGATAAACGGGGAGCCTGGCTGACTTGGCACGGCGTGCCTTGCTTCACCTTGCTTGCCCACTTGCCTCCTAACCTTGCAGCAGCAGCAATGGTGGCCAAGCTCTGACTCCTTTCCTCCTCCCCCCTCCCAAGCATCACAGCCAGGGCAACCTCATTAGCCTTGGCTATGCATTGGAACAGGTTAATTCTGTTTTCAATGCATTCCTATGGGAAACTGCAATTTGTACAACGGAAAATTTGTATAACATAATTTCATTTTGAACGAATTAATTACGTTGTACAAGGTACCACTGTATATATCTTGTTTGGAATGGTCTCATTTCTAAAATGGCCTTTCAGAATGTTGATGCTCTGACACTACAAGATAATTGCTGCACTCCCACTCAGCAATAGTACATTTCCCATATCTTTGTTTCTTGCGATGCTACCAGCAAAAGCCACAAAGCACCTTCTATAGCACTGGGAATAACGTCAAATAAAGCATGTTCGTTTTCAAGAAGCTACAAGACTTTTCATTGCTTTGCATGTCAAAATGTCAACATCCTGAGACTGCAGTTAAATGACTAGGCAATAACAAAGAGCTCTTCTTTATTCCTTCTATGTTGTCCGTATGATCTGAAAGTTCTATCATAAATAATGAAGTTGAAAGCAGATAAGAACTTTGATACATCCTCATAGGCCAAGATTGTTGGTTGGTGGTATCAACACAAATCTCAATTTTGCCCTCTCTGTGTTTTAAAAGGTTAATAGAGACTTTTGAAGTATCATTTCAGATTTTGTACTGTATTTTCCAAATAAAAAGGTAAAAAGGTTCTCCCCTAGAGGTGGCACTCTATGGGCGGCAGTCATCTCCATTTCTAAGAAAAAGACCCAGTGTTGTGCAAAGTCCATGGCCATGGGGCCGGCATGGCCGAGTATTCTCTAAGTAGCCGAATCCAAAAGATATTTTCTCAGCTTGCTGAATGTACCGGTATATAAATACAACATGTTACCTGGTTTTATTAGTAGGAAAGTGTAATATCCATCTTCCAGTTTCTGCACACCATGAATTAAATCTGGAAGAAATTGTTCTGCAACACAGATAATTTCTAAAATTTTACTGTTCAAAACTAAGGAGACTAGTGAATTATATGGAGACTTGGAAACTGTTCTCACCATTCATTGTAACCGTACAAACCAGAGGAACAACTTTTCTGAATCAGTCCAAAGACCAACCAAATCCATTGCTATTTTACTGTGAGCAGCCAACTAAGTATCTCTGGGAAGCCCTTCTTATCCTAGTATCTTTTCATCGATATCAGCTATTGTGACTAAACTAATCACTGTTGATAGGGTTTTTTTGTCTATATATTTGTGTGATCCATCTGAGGTAGTGGTCATTGTCATATGGCAATGAATTCTATAAATTAAACAGGAATTATGTGCAGAATCTATTCTGTTCTAAATTTACTAATACTAAGTATTAGTATTATAGAAGAGGGTAGAAATGCTTTTGTAGTTACTTGTCCCAAACCATGTGTTTAGGCTTCTTGATTATGTACAAAACATTGTTTATTTCTTTGTTTAAAATTTGCCCTTTTGTCCTATAGTAAAAACCAAAAATACCATCTTCCCTCACAGACTGGTGGTAAAATTAGGGGGTTTGGGATTTCCACATTCTATATGTATGTGGATAAATAGTTTTTGGTCCGGACGTAGTCAGAGGGTTAGAGTAGGTAAATATACATCTACGGATCTGAGTCTTAGTACTGGCTCTCCACAGGGCTGTGTGCTGAGTCCACTGCTCTTTACTCTTTATACTTATGATTGTATTCCCGCCTATCATAATAGCATTATAGTTAAGTTTGCGGATGACACCACGGTAGTGGGGCTTTTCTCAGAAGGAGATGAGTCTGCTTATAGGGATGAGGTGGAGTGGTTGATTGAGTGGTGCAGAGAGAATAACTTGCTTCTGAACACATTAAAAACTAAGGAGCTCACAACAGATTACAGGAAGAAGAAAACAGATCTTCAACCACTATTCATCAGTAGGGACTGTGTAGAAAGGGTGACAGACTTCCGTTTGTTAGGAGTCCATATTGAGGAGAATTTAACCTGGAGTGTAAACACCTCTGAGCTGCTGAAAAAGGCCCAACAGAGACTGTACTTTCTGAGAGTGCTCAAAAAGAATAACATCACTCAGAGACTATTGGTGTCTTTTTATCATTGTATAGTAGAAAGTGTACTGACGTACTGCGTATGTGTGTGGTATGCCAGTTGCACAGTGGCTCAGAGGAAATCGCTCCAGAGAGTTATCAGTATGGCACAGAAGATCATTGGATGTCCACTCCTCACACTGGAGGAATTACACAGCTCCCGCTGTCTTCAGAAAGCTCAAAATATTGTAGGAGATATTTCTCATCCTGGACACTCTCTGTTTGTATAGATCTATTAGAACAAGGACAGAAAGATTCAGAAATAGTGTTTACCCTATAGCAGTAACCATGCTAATTCTGTTAAAAATTAAGTTGACGGGTAATATTAGTGTTGAATGTGTTACATATATATTGTATGGGGGATTGCGGATGGCTGCTTTTTTTTTAATTGTAGGTTTTATGGATTGGGTATGAGTATTGTCAGGTGAAAGAGTGTAGGGCTGTGTGTGTATGTTTGGTTTTTATGTCAGTTTTAAATGAGTGTAAGTGATGTTTGGCGTATGAATGTTGGAGTATGTGTATGGATGGTTTGTTCTTAAATTGTAGATTTTACGTCTTGGACTTTTATGCTGGGGTGTGAATGGCTGACTGGATGGCACTTTTAATCTCGTTGTATTTATGCAATGACAATAAATTCCATTCCATTCATGCCATTCCATTCCATTCCAAATTACAAACCCATGATGTAATAAAAACAACATAGGAAAAGAGTAAAATCATAAACACATAGGATAATAGAATATTGAAGTTGGAAGGGGCCTACAAACCCTTTGAGTCCAACCCCTGTTCGATGCAGAAGTACAAATCAAAGGATATCTGCCAGGTGGTTGTCCAAATTTCTCTTGAATGCCTCCCACATTGGACCACTAAACACCTCTTGACGTAATTGGTACAGTTGCCATACTGTTCAAGCAGCTAGGAAGCTTTTCCAGATATTCTACCCAAATCTGGCTTCCTGTAACTTGAGACCATTGTTGCATTTCCTACGTTCTTGATAATTCAAGAACATATATAGTTATGGTAAACAAGCAATAAAAGACAGCTGCAAGTAGTAATAATCTTTACATGTTGCTAAATCAATTCTGACTTTTCACAACCCTTTCTAGGGATATCCAGGTAGAGTATACACAGAAGTGGTTTACCATCCCCCTCCTCTGGGGACACCCTGGGACTAGACAGCTTACCCATTTATTTATTTATTTATTTATTTATAGAATTTTTACCCCACTTTTCTCCTTGGAAAAAGACCCAAGTCTGCAAGGGCTGGTGGTTCTCTCGGGAGACACAGTACGGAACCAGAACTCCAAACCTCTGGTTCCCCCGCCAGATAGTTTAACCACTGAGTTATCCAACCAGCTCCAACTGTAAAAGACCTTCCTAAATGGGAAAGTCTTAACACTGTGATTGAAGGCCCCTATGAAAGGGCAAAACAAAGTATCCTAGGGAAGAAGTGTCTGTTATTATGCCCAAGCTTTGAAACAAACTAAGAGACCAGCCAAATACAGTGGAAGACCTTAGTGCAAAAAGATCACGCATGTCTTACTTCAAGGCAGAAAATCTCTGTGGGTTAGTCTTTTAGGCAAACTGCTTATTGTTAGCATAAGAAATGGCAAGCTAAAACAGAGTCCAGGAAAATGGTAGATCAAGGTAAAGGCGCACCAGAGAGCACCAAACCAAAGGCAGAAATCAGCCATCCAAAATTGGCAGCCTGCAGGCATTAACAAGCGGGAGGAGAAGTGCAAGACCTAACAAGAGACAGTCCAGGTCACTGACAGCAAAGTGGCAACAAGATTTCAGTCAGGAAGATTTGGGCATAAGGAGCCCCAACTGAGTTAAATGCTTGTTCCTCATACAGATCTTTGCTAAAGCAAAAGCTTATGTGCTGTTTCTGTCAGGAGCCCCCTCTGAAGCTTAGCTGTGTGCCATTCAAACTTAAGCTCCCTGTGACTACATATGGCTCACAAGTTTACTCACCACTTGCTCACAGAAAACTCCCAATCAAAGCCTCTCCCTTGCATCCTGGTATTCTATCCAATGGCTTTATGTCTTGCCTGAGCCTTTATATAATTATATAATTAAATAAATTGGACAATCATCTGTCAGATCTGCTTTGATTTGGATTTCTGCATTGAGCAGGGGATTGAACCTATAGGCATCTTCCAACCTTGTGATTATTTTACATATATAAGGGCTATATCAGCAGTACTGCAGAGCGATGTAGGGTAGGAATACACGTATGCCCTAGTGCAGTGATGGCGAACCTATGGCATGGGTGCCAAAGTTAGCACTTAGAGCCCTTTCTGTGGGCACCCAGCATCACCCCTTCACAGCCACCTGTATTTAGGTTAAACTGCAGTATTGGCACTTTGTGAAAAAATTAGTGGCCTTTGAATTGCAGTTTGGGCACTCAGTCTCTAAAAGGTTCACCATCACTGCCCTAGTGGGATGCATGTTGTGCACTCTTGCTTTAGACCCTGGAGAATCACTATCCAGTCAAAAATACTGAAATTGGGCCACTGTATAAACTAGCTTCAGCTGTTTAAAACAGAGGCTATAATGTTCAACTATTACATATTGCCCAGGAGAATAACGATTCGAGTCCTGTTGTTGTCCACCCACTGAATTCTTCTTAGGACCCATATACACAAAAAGACATGAAATGAAGATTTTATCTATTAATTCCTGTAGCAAATTTCTCTCTCTCTCTCTCTCTCTCTCTCTCTCCCCATATGTATATACCGTATGTATATCTCTCTAGGTGAGTTGAGAAATTGCATGCTTCCCAATTGATTCTGTTAAGACTGAGTAGACTAGCCAGTTGATCAATTTATTGTGTTAACTAGTTGCTGTTAACAAACAGTATTCTGCAAAATGTATTGTAGCATCTTTATGTGCTCTTCTGTAGGGTTTTGCTTCTTTTCTGATATCCGTTTTAAGCTGTCTGCTAACTGATTTCATAGCCGTGTTATTCCCATAAGTGTGTCAACTAGGCCAGTAGAATATCTTTGGTTGCTAATAACAGTTATCTTGTGTTGCTAACTATCATGAAAAAGTTTTAAAGTGAAGCAACAATAGAATTCCGAAGATGAGTAATTTGAATGGAAGTAGGAAAAAGTATGGATTGGAGAATGAAGGGAGAACTCAGAGGAAATGTTGTTGAGTAATCTGCTGCAGCTGTTTTGGCACAATGAATGCACAGTGGCTCTGTATCCATTTACTATAATAGCTCATTAACAGAAATGTTTATTTCAGGGTTCTCAAACTTCAGAAGTGAAACTTGGTAATAAGATACTTTATTTCACCTCAGGTTAAATTCACAAGAGATGTTCAAGTGACAATATCATTTATTAAACTTTTATTTAAAGTCTGAAACATGTCCCATTTTAATTTGTTTTTTAAAGTGATTTTGTTAGAAGATTCAGTTTGTGAATGTTCACTGAACACGTATCTGCTTTTCAGTGGCCCAAATCCTATTACTTATATATGCTGGCATAAGTGCAATGATGTAGACTATCATGGTGAATTAGTACTACAGTGGTCCCCCGCCCTTTCGCGGTACATATATTGCGGTCTCGCTATATCACAGAATCGCAGTATATGAAAAAGGCCCCGTAGGGTAAGGGGGGAAAGTCCTCTTTCAAGCCTCCCATACTTACCCCATGACTAGAGCTGCCCTGAACAGGCCTGCGAGGGCCTTCTTGGGCCTTCTGGAGGCCCCAAAAGGGCTTCCCTGTGAACCAGAAGTGACTTCCGGATCACTGAAAAACATTTCTGAGACCTCCGAGAGCCTTTCTAAGCCTGTTGGAGGCCTCAGAAATTATTTCCAGTTTATCGGAAAATACAAGCGTCCCCAGCTACACTCCCCCAGGCCTGACTCGACCTGCATCCACATATCGTGGATTTTCAATTATTGAGAGTCGGGTCAGGTCCCTAACCCCAGCGATAGGCTGGGGATCACTGTGGTTAAGGAGATGACACCCCTCTGTCCCATCTTGGAACTAATTGGCTACAATCAAAACAGATAAGAAATGTTGCAGTGAATTTATACCAAACACAAGGCCCCATTAGACTATTAACAAAGTTCAAACAATGTTGTGTTGAAAAAGATAAGAATGCAAATAAGGGATTAACTTCAATAATATACACGTATTATAGACAAAGTATTTATCAAACGTTTATGGTCTAAAATTGTCTTTGAAACAAACCTAAACAACACTATACCAAATGAAGTATGGACAAGGATTTGGACCAGGCACCCTTATAAATCAATCTCAGCCAAGCTAAGAAAACAGTTTTAACGATAGTACATAGATGGTACTTCTTCCCCACAAAATTGCATAAAATTAACAGAAGGATCTCTGATGTATGTTGGCGTAATTGCATATGTGGTTGGTATGGCCAAATATAGAGACATTTTGGAATAAGGTAATTAGCTGGATAGAGAAATTAACTAAACAGAAAATAGTTCCAAATGAAATGTTATTATTCTCATTATTTACTGGGGGAAATGAAAAAATAATAACAATTCTTATGGGCATGGCTAGAATGGAAATTAATCGTGATTGGAAATATGCCCAGGATCTCTCACAAAATTTGTAAACTGAATATGGGAAGTTGCAGTTATGGAAAAAGTGACTAGTAGGTTTAAACTATATAGGGGAGATATAAAACATGATAAATTTCTGAATATATGGCATCCTCCATTAACCTCAGATGTTTTACAAAAAATTAAATGGGATATATCAGAATATGGATTGGACTGTTCGGTAGTTTAACAATGTTTAATTTGTTGTGTTATTCAACATTGTTTGTATAATAAACTTGGATGGGATGTATTATAATCATGTGGATTGTCAATGAAATTATTTTTTTAAAGGTTAAGGAGATGACACCTCTATTCTTCATGTTCCATGTCATCCGACTCACAAATGACAAAGAATATGATTCTTTAACCCATGGCAGTTTATCACTGCACTTTTACTCCATTGCACTTCTCCAAGCATATGTTAGTAACAGGACTCTGGCTAGTACGGTAATACTAAAAATATGTTTTGGTGATAGTGTTCTTAATGTTGTAGGTAGATTTTCTAATACTGTGTAACCTTGTTTTTGGTGTTTGTGTATGTGGAAAAAATACATCCAATCAGTGCAGCCAACATTTTATGGCTTACACTGAATCTCTGTCCATCTGTACTCCACTTAGTGCAGTGGTTCTCAACCTGTGGGTCCCAAGATGTTAATGGACTGCAACTCTCAGAAGTCTTCACTAAGCTGAGCTGGCCATGATTTCTGGGAGTTACAATCCAGGAACATCTGGGGACCCACAGGTTGAGGACCACTGAGTTAGGGGTATTTGATGCTGGCCTGTGCAACATATTCTACAAAGAAATATTTATTTTGCCATTGCAGAAAAAAGTGTGCTTCTTTCTTGCATAAGTTACCGCTAGAGTGCTGAGCCAAGAAATTCCCTTGCTCTTTTAAACACGAGGTGTCATCTGTACAATTTCCTAGATTACTAGATTCAGCTGAAACATTTTGCTATTGACTCATTTGATAACACACTGAGATTTTTTAAAAATTGTACAAGCATGTATTTCAGCAGGATTCTGTCTGGGATCTATTAATATTTTGAGGTCATCATATAATCTGCTTAAAAGGCCTTTTGTTATAAGACTCACACCCCAGTCAAAAGCCTGCAGAATTTAGTAAAACAATATTAAAACTTTTTCAGTTTTTTTGTAACTGACAGAATGGCAAAATTAAATCGGTACTCATATGTGGACATATCTTCTATACCCTGAATATTTATACCCAGAACATAGCTTTTGATCTTGCTTTATGAGTAAACTTAATTATAATAAATATAATTTTATAAGAAATATCTGAAGGCGTGTCTGTATTTTCCTTTTTCCCATCTTAAGAATACTGTAAGTAATAGTCATGTGTACAGATAGTGATCTACTGAGTTTTGCTTTTTTTCCTTCTAAGATGGAAATTGCAATGTCTCAAAATGTCATGGTAATAAATGAAGTACATCTCTTATAATTTCTAAGTGCAAAGTGAAACCAATGATACTTCCACAAAAAAATGGAGGGGGGACTCTCAGAATTTGCTGCACATTCATATTCAATTTCATCACAGCAGATGCTCATTAGTATGTTGTTATTAATTGGCATTCACTTTAGGTTTTGTTTAAAATGAAGATAATAATTAGGTTTTAATGACTGTGCCTTTCAGGGGGAGGGATGGGGAAGGGTAGAAGAACATCTTTCAAAACACCGAAGTATTTCCTGGAACACTAACTCTGTTCCACACACTGTAGAAAAATATCTCTTCAAGAGACACAGTTATCTGACAAGAACTTAAATTATTTTTAAAGAACCTGTCCTAAATTGTCTGCTTGATGGATGTGCAGAATCAGAAGATAATGTGAGACACCATTCTTTCTAATCAAATTACCAAACGACTTCTTATAAAAGTAAGTCTCTCTAGCAGTTGATTAATGAAGTGGTGCCACTGTTTTTTATTAGAACTAATTGAAGTAATACAAATAAGTTTTGTCTCCAGCCTGGAAAAATTATCTTCTTTGCAAAGCAGTGTAATAGAGTTGGCAAACTATCCTTTTTCTCTTCCCATTATATGATTCATAGCATAAAACAATAAAGAAAATATATTAAAAGGAGAGGAAAAAAACATATGGCATGGGCAGTTAGAGAAAGTAGAGATTACAGAGTCTTGTCATGTGACTGAATGTATGTAATGTAAGAAATGATTAGTAACTCTCGGACAGATTCATAAATTAATGTGTTAATCTGAATGTTTTTATTTAACATAACTTTCATTAAGTAAATAGTGGCCGAAAAGCTGTTGCTTAAGCATAGTAAGGTACATTGGAGTAGGCCCACTGAATAAGTGGGGATTTGGTGAATCAACTTCTCCATAAAATCTGTTGATTCAGATTGGCCTACTCTTATTTATTTATTTATTTTTAGTAGATTTTCATACTGCCCATCTGGCAGTGGGGCCACTCTGGGCGGTTAACAAAAATTAATCAATACAATACAACACAGGATAAATGTATACAATAACATAAAAAACAATAAATGCAATAAATATAATAAAAAATTAAAATTATCATGACTTAAGACACTAAAGTGAGTCTTAACAAGAGTAGGCTCATTAAAATTAATGGACTTTATGCAGTCCATTCATGAGTTGACTCATGGATCCGCATTTCTTCAGTGGACCGTCTCTAGTGAAATCTACTATGTTAATCAAAATCTCTCTCTTTTTTGTCATTAGAGGTATGACTTGACTACATAATGATTTCAGTCCAACAGAAGGTAACTTCACACACTGTGTTGCAACTATAAGTGTTTTTTAAACAGCATGATCAAGAAAGCACTGCATTTCTTCTATTAGCAGGAATTTGGAACCAGAACATTCCACCAAACCTTAAAATTTTGTTAGTATTTGTTTATGTAATCTCTTCTGAAAGATCTCTTTTGAGA
>JAHTLZ010003399.1:3532890-3580390 GCA_023846285.1 Phrynocephalus versicolor
TAGACAAAGTTGCACCATAGAGCTTGGATTCTATTGCATATTCTGGGCAGGGGAAATTGTGACATGTAAATGCATATATAATTCAGCCACTTTCTAGTGCTGTGTAGTGCTTATTTGTCTCTTAGGTTGTTACACTTCCAGTAATGTCCTGAAAGCACAACTACATCCTTTTCAACACCACATTTTATTCATTTTGTTAGTGGTCAGTCTTTTTTCCCCCCTCAAGCATTTGTAAGACGAAATTAAGTTTACTGTACTAGTATGCATATGTCTGTCTTTGCTTTGTTTTGAGCTATTTAATGTTTCATTCAGGCAAAATAATGCAAGAAGAACTAGACACTAGAGTATGCGGCCGGCAATCCATGGTGTGATGCTATAGGAGGCGTGCAAACACTGGTAGTAGGCTAAGAAATTGTGAAATAATAAAATACAGAAAGCAAAAAAAGTGTGTTCTGCTTATATACCGCCCCATACCACTACAAGTAGTCTCTGGGCAGTTTACAATTTTTTAATTACAGTGTGCAGGCTACACATTGCCCCCCCCCCCAGCAAGCTGGGTACTCTTTGGTGGATTAATGAGAAATGAAAAGCACAGATTGCTACATTCAGGGTAAAATAGAAAGAAACTTATGAAGGAGAAATGCTTGCTAAAAAAAAAACCCTTAGGGAATAATTTTAGTCCAAAACAAAGACACTGTAGAGAAAGTGTAAAATGAAGTTCAGGGTAGCCAATAAAGTTGTCCATTCTCTGATAGGAGAAGAACAAGAAGCAAAATACTGAATTTATAAGCTGACTAAATATCAACGTGTTTCAGCTGTATCGGTATAGTATTTCAAAACATCTATAACAGTGTGAATGAATGAGTTACCTAGCCTCATGAAGCAGCCGACACTGGCTAGCACTGATGGTATGATACTGGATCAGATTATTCACAAAGAGTAATTATAAATTGTGTTTGGCTTTTAAAATGAAAGTTAAAAGGAACTTCTAATGAGATAAAACAACTTCATTCAATTAGTGGTGCAATATCCATTGGTTTTGTGTTACCTAGATCAAAGGACTTAGCCATATTTACAATAGACAAAACACCAGCTATTAGCATTGGAAAGTTTTAGAAAAACTGGGGAATTCTTTGAAACAATATCATACCACACAACTCAACTTAATTGCTTCATAAACTACCTTGAAAGTTTAACATAACAGCAGATGTTTTTAGATGTAATAAGTAATAATAAAAGTATAATAGTAATTGTGTATAAATATTCAAACTGAACGTGCCTTTTTGTTTTCTTTGTTTTATTTACTTAAGGTTACTCATACTTATTTAACAGTACCATTGCATTTGTGTTCTTTTCCCATTACAGTACTCTGACAAGGCTCTGTTCACCCAACTATGCTTTTACCGGTACATTTTTGATATGGACTATGCAAAGGAAAAGCTTACTGCTCAAGAAAGAGGTACGTTAAAAGAGTGTGATTAGTCTTTGTGTTTTAAATAGACATAAAAATCAGTTCTGTTTTGTCAGTCCAATTGGCATCATTTTGCTAAGAGCATTTACACAGTTAGTTGGCTGCATACTTTCAGAAATTCTGTATATAGCAAGGAGCTGCATGTCATAGGAGTCAACTATATATCCCTTATTCTGTTGGAGGGGAAAACAACATCTACCTTTGATATCTTTATATGACAGGCATTACAACCTATGAATACTGCCATTTCTCCAAGTAAGGTCTTCAGAAATGTCATAGTAGTTTTGAACAAGGTTAACTAGACATTCTAGTTAAACTGGAATGTCTAGTGAAATATTTGTTAATGCTTGTATTTGTAATATTTGTTAATGCCTATATAAACTTTCTCGTTTGTTCTGATTTATTCTATTCATTGTAGCTATTTAGAATAATCTACAGGATGCATATTTTGGCTGTTGTGGAGGGACAGATGCAGATTCATTCCATACTATACTATATATATAGATGGTATTTTAATCATTCTGAGATCATTGCAGCAGGACAAATTCTGAGATGCATTTTCTTTTCCCAGTAGTACTTCCTCTAAACTGTTGTGATGTAGCAGAATGTATGTGGACATTGTAGTTCTTATACAGAAAGGGTCAATCAAAGACTTCAAGGATTTGTACTGCTGTTGTAAAAAAACAGTAAAAGATTCATCTGACTGGGGGACAGTCCAAACAGGGTCTCACACAGGACTTGTGAAAGAGAAAACTCTTGGTAACAAAGGTCTGGGAGCAGGAGAGAAATAATTGAAATTATATTGTTTTTCAGGAATCATCCAATCTTTTTCTATTATCTAGTATTTTGTTTAGTAAGTCTTCTTTTCATGCTGAGATATATATCAAAAGTCTTTATTATAAAACTTGCTTCCTTGATGTATCTGAAAATATAGTGCAGTGAATACTTGTCTTCTCCCAGTGAAGGGACTGTAGCAGGTATTCTAGTTAAAGATAAAAGGCTTGATCTTCAACATTAAATTGGAAGCTAAGTCAACCTTTCACAACTTGAGACCTTTCAGATGGTATGGGCCAAACTATCCTCAACTTTAGCTATAGTCAGTGATGGGGGATACTGGGATTTCTGCAGAATATCTGGAGGGTACCAGCATGGGGCAGATCAAAAGTAATATTTTGTGTTCACGTTATCCTTTCCGTAGAGATTTGTATTTCCCCATTTAAAGTCTACTAACTTACCTGTGGAAGATAAAACGTTGTAAATGTTGGACTTATCTGATGATAGTGTTTGAAGATATTAGAATAGTACCAGAAAAAAGAGACGTTACGCTGAAATGTTGATTGATATAAAAAGTGAGATACTAAACGAATTGACTGTCCTTTCAGACTTTCTTTCACTGCTCACTGAGATCTTCATGCTATTCATTTTTCTACTGTGGATTTATAAAACAAACCAAATGCACATTCAGTAGGTACTTTTACACAGTTATAGCTGCATTTTATACTCCCACCTTCATAAAAATACTAAACATGCTCAGTTTGCTTTCTGGATGAATAAACTGTAAAATTGCATTTAGAAAAATGAAATGGTTAAGCTTCATGCCTTACATGCAAAACACAAAACCTAACTTAGAATATTTGTTTGTATCCTGTAATTTAAACATTGTTTTTATCCTTCGGTGTCCATAACTCGGTGTGCCAAATATCAGTGTAAAGTGATTTTTTATGGATGAGTTGCTAGAAAGCTTTACAAGGAGACTATTCATAATAGCAATATTTTTCAGAGTTACTAATGGGTGGATCGTCAACATGTCTCTGTTAGTAACTGATGATTATTCAGAGAAGAATAGTCAAGATGCTGTAGCTGTGTCTCAGAAGATAGCTGGAATGTAATGAACTGTTAACGATGGATGGACTGCTCTAATAGTCGAACATTTTGCTTGCAAGAAGCTTTCTAAGAACTTTGTATATGTTGGAACAAGGCAAAGTTACTATATGGTTGATAAAATGCTTATCGTGTTAATAACTGGAGTGGCTCTGAAGATAGCTTTTTGAAGTGTGGCAGTAATGAAACAAAAAGCTGTGCTGGCATAAATGGATGTAACACTTGCACAATAGCACAAACAACAGCATGTCCATGCAATCTCTTTTGATACCAATTGGATAACAGAAAACTCATCTGCATTTTGCCCTTGTGCTAATGCTGTGCGTCCCCAGATGTTCTTGGACTAAAATTGCTAGAAACCTTCACTGGTAGCTGTGCTGGTCAGGATGTCTGAGAGTTCAGTAAAATCTGGGGAACCAAGGTTGGGAATCACTGTGTTAATTTATATATGCATATGCAGAAAGGAAACACACATGCTAGTGTCATTACATTTGGGTGGATAATGCTCTATACTTATGCTTATTTTTTTAAGTCTACCCAGTTTAGAAGAGGTGACTCAGTACAGATCTTCACAATATGTCTGTGAAGATTCTCAGTCATCCAGGTGAATTTATCTGGAAGTTGAGTCTTGGCAACTGGACTTCTTTTTCTTGAGTGCTCATCCAAACAGATTTGTCAGACTGAAGAAAGTTAGTTGCGAGTCCTCCATTTTATAGTTCATTTTGACCTCTTGTCACCCTGGTCTGGTGATCTGCCTTCAAGTTTACGGGAAACCCACCCACACAGATCAGTACTTACTGTTTGACTCCCACCATCCATTACAACACAAATCAGGAATCAATACCCTAAAGCACAGAGCAGAGAGCATCCCCACCTCCACAGAAGCCACTTTGGATATCCACAGACCTTAAGTGCTGTCTTCAGGTGTCTAAGACAGCACTTAAGGTCTGTGGATATCCAAAGTGGGTATTCAACAAAGCAGTGTGCCGACCCAGAACAATGGATCAGCCTGAGACCCAGACCCAACGGAAGAACCTGGTCATTTCCTGCATGGCTGGAGTGACTGAGAAGCTTAAAATGATTTCTGGCAAACACTATATCCCTGTTTATTTCAAATCCACACACTAAGACAGAGACTTGTCCACCCAAAGAACGTGATACCAAAACACAAAAGGAACAATA
Source organism: Phrynocephalus versicolor (assembly GCA_023846285.1). Lineage (NCBI taxonomy): Eukaryota > Metazoa > Chordata > Lepidosauria > Squamata > Agamidae > Phrynocephalus > Phrynocephalus versicolor. Next base: position 3,537,425 of record JAHTLZ010003399.1, read on the forward strand.
TAGTATATGCGGTCCAATGCAATGAAGAGTGTGCAGACCTCTACATTGGAGAAACTAAACAGCCATTAAACAGAAGGATGGCTCAACATAGGGGTAACAGCTCAGGACCAGAACCATCACTTGAAGGACAAAGGGCATTCATTCAAAGATGAGGATGTACACATATTAGACAGAAGATATGTGGTTTGCGAGAGGGGTCAGGGAAGCCATTCATGTGAGCATTAAAAACCCCTCTTAACAGAGGTGGGGGGTCAGGCATAGTCTATCTGCCACTTATCACACTGTGATTTCAACAATACCTAGACTAATCAAAATTACTTCACGCCTTCACCACCAAAGCCATAGCTAATGACCCATATTTTATGGGTTTCAGCACTTTAGGCCATTGTTCACCTTAAAGCTATTGAGACTGTTGTCTACCTAACGAGCCTATTCAAGCCATTGTTCCTCTTATGAGCCTATTTCAGTCCCGGATAACAAGAGGTTAAAGTGAACTATAAAATGGAGGACTTGCAACCAGCTTTCTTCAGACTGACAAAGCTGTTTGGATGAGCAGCAAAACGTTTCAATCTCTCAAGAAAAAGTAGTCTCAACTTCCAGAGATCTTCACAATGTTCACTGGAATGCTGCTAGTTAAATCCTTACAGTAGACTATGTCTAAAGTTAAATCTTCCCTCCAAGTGAAGCAAGGGTGACACTTAGAAACTACCTAAACAACAATCCACGGATTAGCTAGTGGGAGATTCGCCACCACTGGACTAGGCTAAGCCAACAAAGCAATCAATTTGTAATTCTAAGGTTGCCCTTGCACACAAATAGGAAAAGCATGCAACCTCCTCAACACTGGCCTCACTTCTTAAGAGTGTGTATAATTTTCCTCTCCTGCTCTCCACACTGACACTAACCCTAGATATTGGGGCCAGCATTGCTTATTATCTCGTACTTTGGAGACCCTGCTAAGGACAGACATATACACTGCTCTCTGGGTGCAAGGAAACAGATGGTGCTCACCCTGCCACCATCCCAGCATCAGAACAATCATGCTAGAAGGACCATACTGCCCATGAGCATTTACATTTCTCTGATTCTGATGCAGAGTCCTACATCCTTCCCTTGCTACTGTCTGTAGCTTGCTTCTTTCTCTAAAGGAGAAAGGCCTCTTTTTCCACTATCATGGTCTACCTAACCAACAGTTGCTAATCAGCCAGCTGGTTCCAAGGTAACTGAATTTTTTAAAGGACTCAATGCTGAAAAAGAAATTATTGGTGATTACAAAATACATCCTGTGGTACTAGAGCACCACAGCCTCAGAGGTATCTTTCTTTAGTCCTGTACAAATTCATGCATGCACTCTTTGAGCTGGTGCACACAACCAACGTGAAGACAGTTATCCTCCTGGTGGTCATCTTGAGAAGGAGGGCAAGCAAACTTGCAGCCTTTCAGCTTGATCCTCCCTTCCTGCAATTTTTAAAGGAGGGTGTTGTATTCTCTGATATCACCTTTTTGCCTAAAGTAGCATCAGAGTTTCATCTTCACCAACCCATTATTGTCCATGTTTTTTTCCTGCCTTCATCTTCCTTAGAAAGAACATATTACTAATGTTGCTTCAATATGCTTTTAGTGGATTTGATATGATTTGGGGTAAAACAAATACTTTTGATTATTAATAAATTGCTATAATTATGTCTTATACAAATACTTGAATATCTTAATGCCTATACGATTTTTTATATTTTTCATCAGATAGTTGGTACTGTAGACTAATCACTATTTTTTAAATTTTATTTTTTTATTTTTATTATTGGTGGGAAATATAGTTTAAAGCAATGAGAGAGCATTTTGTAGATGTATTGTGGTTATGTCGTTGATAGTTTTTATTTCCATAATGTTTTTTACTACATAATTATACATCTTAATTATGTAATTACCATCATAATTATTATGTAATTACATGTAGTTCCACTAATTACAAAATCAGGAAGTATAATTATGTAGGGGGAAAAAATCTAAAATCTTATTTTGTGAACTGGAGATCATTTAAAAGACCAATTGGTGAACTACTAATGTATTTTCATTTCTTACATCTGGCATCCTATTTTAATTCTTGGCCGTCTTTTGAAGCGAGTCAGTGGCTGTGGATGTGGCTGGAACCTGCCTTAAATGGATTGTGTAAATAAAATGAAGTTCTTTCCCTTGCTGTGCAGTTTTCCTCTGAATTTCCATAAAGTATGTATTTGCTTTTGCTGCTGTTACTACTCTTATTATCTAACTGAAGAACAAGGTTTTACTTGATTTAATTTGTAATAACTGGGACAAACTGCAGATTTAAATGATTGGAAAGTTGTAATAGATCACTGAGAAGTGGAATTATTAAGAAGATAATAATTAACTTTTGATATGAAAGATCTGGATGGCCCTCATGGATTATCTGACTTGACTTTACAGGTTTCACTAGTAGAACTGGAATTCTTGAGAAGGGAGCTCAAGTTGAACACCCTGCCAAAACAGAAAATTCTTGTTAAAATAACCATGGCTGGTTTGAGACGTAATGATGTATATTTAAACAAGAGCTATATTTTAAATTAATATTGGTACATAAATTGCAGTTGCTGTCATTTTCACAAGCAATAATTTTTCTTGTAACCTCTAAAGAAATGTGTTATATTATAATTTCCTGGAGTACATGTGCAGAGTTGGGGAGGATTCTGTTACAAAGAACATATAAATTGGCGGGATTGGGTGGTATCAGCATTTCATTCTAAAGTATACCTGTACATAGCTTGTACAAAGTGATATACAGTGCTCCTTTTGACCAGCAATCTTTTAAATGAAAAATAGGCAGAATCCATTAAACTATACTAAGCACACATGTTTACGGGAAATGTTTATTTTCACTCTTAAATGACAAGTCTATTTCTGTATCACAATTTTTTAGAAAAAATAATGACTAGTGTAAGGACTCTGGACTTTGGCATAGATCTTTCGGGGGGGGGGGCTCCAAGGACCAGTGACTCAATCCACCCACCCACCCCAGGCACTGGATCTCCATGTTTTTCTGCCATCCCCATTTAGTCTTTCTCCAAACCACCAACACCATATCATGAAGGATGCTTCAGTGGCCAATCACTGCTTTTTCTTCAGTGCTGACATCAAGCCTGAAAACTGTCACTTTTAGAAGAGGTTTGCCTTGCCTCCTAGGATTTTTGATTAGATGGTAAATTTTACAGTTCTCCTATAATGGCTTGGAACTATGTGTTGCTTTTTTTAGCTAAGATATTTTCCCCTGGAGCCAATTCACAAATAACTACTTTGTCCATCCAAGCAACCCTAACCATCTGAGGTGTTCACAGCAAACATGCTGGATCACTGGAGCAGCTAGAAAAGTGCTTGAGTTGACTTTTTTAAATGAATGCCAACCTTTGTTTCAAGAGAATAGAAACCAGCAGAACCTCTGAATGACATATAATTCCTTACCTCTGAGGGAAGCATAGTTGAAAGAAATAGTCAAGTCTCTTCATAAGCTGATGACTTGTAAGGGCTAATGAGAATAAAGAATAAAGTGACATTTTAATATGTCCTGGCTTCCCTGCACCTGGTTACATGAACAAAAATGTACTTTTCTTTGAACTAATGATATGGGTCAAATATCTTGTAATTCTCTTTCCTTATGTATGCCACCGGCAGAAAAAAATAGTGATAAATCCTTCCCGACTTGAGAAAGAGCTGCTGCACGGTCATATTTTTCAATGAATAGATCAGAATTTGAGGAAGGCTAGTTGACATGAGTGCATCCTCTGGCCTAAGAGGATAGAAGTATAATACATTCTGCCTTGTGGTATGCAGTATGTCTACCAAAAAAGAATGAAAGAAATAAAGAATGTGGGGAGAAATGAATGTGTTGTTTCAGACATGTAAACATGGTCCATTCATCTTGTTGGCTCAATATTTTTTGCCCATTTTGACCTTATTTTTAAATAGATAGAACTAGCATTTGAATTTTAGGTTCAATATGAGATCTCAAATATAGTGAGACCTCTGATAATGAATTTAACTGGTTTCCAGAGGTAATTCGTTATCAGAAAAAATACTAATCTGAAACATGGTTTCCCATTGAAATGAATGAGAAACCAATTAATCCATTCCGGAGGTCCCAAAAAAGGCAAAAAAGCTGGGGGGGGGGGTTACAGACCTCTTTATAAAGTACACTTTAAAGGCTTGCAGTGCTGGAACATTCCCCCAGAACACCCCCTTGCAGTGCAATGCAAACATGGACAAAAGAAACCAGCAAGACTACCCCCAGCCTTTCCCCACCCAAAATGCAATTGAAAGCAGTTGAAAGATCAGTAAAACCAAGCTCCAAAATAAACCACCCAGACGTTCCCACCAAACACACAGGGGGAAAAGCAAGCACCTCTTCTGCAAACCCTAGCTCATCTCAGCACTTATTTTAAACTTAAAAGGAATGCAAGCAGAAAAAAAGCCAGGATCCTCATGTGCAAACCTCAGCTCAGCACTCGGAATGGAAAAGAATGCAAACAGAAACAAGCCAGCACCTCCTCTGCAAACCTCAGCACATTTCAGCACTCTGTTATAAAATGGAAAGGAATGGAAATTGACAGGAAAAAGCAAGGAAACCTCGCTTACGTACCTTTCAAAGTTCAAAAGGTCCAAAACTCTCCACAAAACATATCTCCAATGGCTCCTAAACCCCATGACAAAAATGCTCTAACTCCTACCACTCCACAAACTATAGGGAGTGCAATGCATTCTGGGTATGCTTTTCTTAAAGGCATAATAAAACATTCGTTATCTGGGGCAGCCCATAGGGAACATTCGTTATCCGAGGCAGCCCTATACCTGAAATTTCCATTTGTTAAACGAAAAATTTGTTATCAGGGCCATTCGTTATCCGAGGTACTGTATACATAACCAGGTTTAGTTTAACTCGTTATTGAATAGTTAGGTGTAAACTATTAATTTTTGAGAAAACCATTTAAGTATACAGTAAACTAAAATCAAAGTGATTCTAGTAATCTTAATTCTTCAGCAAAGACACCTTATACAATTATATAGTGTATGGGCTTTCTATAATGCAGGCAAGTGAACTTGAATAAACATAATCACCTTTATTAGAGTGAATGTTCTATCCAAAATCTGAAAGTTGGCCTTCAACCTCATTCTACTAAACATACCCTTAGGGCAGTGGTGGCGAACCTATGACACGGGTGCCAAAAGTGGCACTTGGAGCCCTTTCTGTGAGCACCCGACATCGCCCCATCACAGCCACCTGTATTCAGGTTAAATTGCTATATGGACACTTTGCTAAAAAAAATTAGTGGGTTCTGAATCATGGTTTGGGGATTCAGTCTCTAAAAGGTTTGCCATCACTGCCTTAGGGTGATTTAATCAGCTTTGGTATATATGTCTTGCTATTTCATGTTTATTGGGTTCAGTGAAATACAGGAATGTTTGTTTATTTTTCTTGCTTTTAAAGGAATTTTAACCTCTTTCTAACCTTATTTTTCACTTAAAGTAGATCTTTCCAAGATTCTATCTGTCAAAAGCTCATCAGAAGAATGTTTTCTTATCTTAAATTATTTAACTCCAAATCTAATAACACAATTATTTTGACATGAAATTGTTACATACTGTACTATTACTACTTAGAACAGACATTTTCATTTTATAAAAGATGTATGCAGTAAGACTAAAAAGAATAAAAGCAAATGAGTGACAGGCTGAGTTATTTTATTTACTAGATAAAAACAAATAATCCTATTAATGTCAAATATTATGAACTTGGAATTAAAATACTGAGCTATTTATGTGGCTGCTGTATATTTTTATAGCTGTGAGTGGGCTCTTACAATGGTATTAATTTAGTAGCAAAAATTGTGACAAGTGCATTAGGTTTTTGAAATAATTGATTTCAATGTCTTTAGAACTATTTTGCCATTGTTTTAGTTATGTCACCATTAGGTGGGATCGTTGTGAGGATGGAAAAAGTCACTCAACTTTACGTGGATTCCCAATGAAATGCGCCTAGTCTAATTGTTTGTGATGAGGCCAATACAGTATGTGAGTTCACCTCTAGTTTTTCTAACAATGCATACATACTTCTTGCTTTTTAAAATCGCTATGATATTTTTAAAAGATATTGTTAATAAATAAAAGAAAGGAGAAAGGATTTGATGGTTTTATCACTGAAAGTATAGACTAGTCACTAGGCTATTGTGCATCCTTCCAGTTGTATTCATAGTGTTAATTGCTTCTTTCTTCCTGTACCTCTTGAGAAACCTGTTGCTTTATTTAGAACATGTGCTTATGTTGGGTAATATTTAAATATGCAGGTGGGGGCCAAGTATGGAAAGGATGTATAGAAGGTCATGCCTTCTTCCCAAAATAACATGCTCCTTGTAAAAAGGCAGTGTTGGAGCTATCTAACCCATCAAGCTACTGGTAATTATTGGGGGAAATGTATTCCGCTCATCTTCTTGTAAGACCTGAATTGAAGGTAGCCAAATATGTTACTTTACTTCTAGAAGTGATATGGTTTACATGTAGCTGGTCGGTTGAGAGCCATTACACAATTATTTTCCATCTAGGTAAAAAGTACTGGCAGAATCAATTTCTTTTTTCTACAATACCTTTCGTAGCATCTGTAAACTTGAAAGCTACTATTACTCTTACCCTGAAAGCCTGCTGTGGGTGAAATTTAAAATCTTCTTCTCTTAAGAGTTTATTATTTTTAATTGAAAATTTACATTCTCTACAGGCAAAGTGTCACCTCAAGGGACAGCTAATGCAATTACTTTTATTTCAATGTAAAGCTGAATTCTGTTTTAACTCCAGTTTTATTTCATCTGTTCCTACACAATACAGTAATACCTTGGTTTAAGAGTAACTTGTTTTAAGAGGGTTTTTCAAGAAAAGCAAACATTTCTTCTAAATTTTGCCTTGGTCACTGTCTTGATATACAAGCACTGGAGCAGGTCACATGATTGCAAGTGAGCCTCCCCCCCCCTCTCCCTGCTGGATTATAGGTGATTGTCTGGAACAGGCATGTCCAAACTTCGACCCTCCTGATGTTTTGGACCACAACTCCCAGAATTCTAAGCTTAGATTGCCAATGGCAAAGAACTGTGGGAGTTGCTGTCCAAAACATCTGGAGGGCCAAAGTTTGGCCATGCCTGGTCTGGAACATCCTGTCTCTGGCAAGCCTCCAAAGCAGAGGGAAGAGAGAGGAAGGGAGGTTTTCCTTGCACCAGCCAGGAGCATTTTCAAAATCGAGCAGGGGTTTTTCTTTACATTACTATTTCTATTTAATTTGTTTTCAACATCGTTTCTTATTTTTCAAGCCATTTTACGTCATGGGGCAGCTACTCAAATCTACATAGGGCTACAAATTGCACTTTATTATTGTCGATTAAAAATGCAGAGTACCCTCAACTTCTTTAGCAAGGCAATGGTCATTTTGGAGGTGTGTTTGAGGTCGTTATGTTGGAATACTGTCCTGCAGCCCAGTTTCCAAAGAGAGGGGATCATATTCTGCTTCAGTATGTCACAGTACATGTTGGCATTCATGGTTCCCTCAGTGAACTGTAGCTCCCCAGTTCTAGCAGCACTCATGCAGCCCCAGGCCATGACATCCAGCCTCTGCTTAAAAGCCTCCAAAGAAGGAGACTCCACCACTCTCTGTGGCAGCATATTCCACTGCCAGACAGCTCTAACTGTCATGAAGTTCTTGTTTAAATTGAATCTCTTTTCCTGTAATTTGAAATCATTGCCCCGAATCCTAGTCTCTGAAACCATGGAAAACAAACCTGTTCCCTCTTCAATATGACATCCTTTATTTAATATTTAAACATAGTATGCTGTAAGTGAAGGACATACTGGCTTTTCTAAGAAACATTTCATGTTAGAACAGTGCTTCATTCTACATCATGCTGTTATAAAATCTGCTATAGGACCCACACATACTTTTTACATTTTTGCTAATCTTGCAGCTGTCTTTTCTTCTGCCATTCAGACATAACTTGGGTATAAATGTGAGAGCATTAACATTAATAAGACACAAGCATGTAGAGGAATGGATTAAATCTTAGGAGACCTGGATTTGAATCCCGACTTGGCCATGGAAACTCACAGGGAATGGGAATGGACTGGTAAAATCACTTGCTTTGAATGTCTTATTAAGGTAACTATAAGTCTGCTCCAAGTTGATGTCACAGAACACACACTACACTGATAAGAGACTACTCTGATTAATATATCTGGGTGTTGAGTAATGGCAACTGGACCTCTTTTCTTGTGGGATTGAAACGTTCCACTACCAATCCAAGTCTGAATGAAACAAACTTCAGTGTTCCCCATAGTCACTGAGTCTTTTAAAAACAATATCAAGAAAGGTCACAGGGTATTAGGAACAGTTGCACATCTCAGAAATGACACCATCAGAGCTTCAAAAATGGCATTATTTAGGAACAGCATACATATGCCAATATTTAACAGATTTAGGGTTTTTTTTTAATCCGTTATATAAGACTAGTGATTTTTTAATATAATTTGATTGACAATCTTTGGTTATTTTAACAACAACAACAAATCATCTTAGAATGGCACTACTGGAAGGAAGTATATGTTTCATTGAGCCGGACCTTTGTCAAGAAGGCACAGTGAGGAATCAAACTACCAACCTCTGGTTCTGCAGCCAGATATCTAAATCACTTAGCGATCCAGCATGATTTTATTAAATTTAAATGTGACTTTATCTATTTTTTAAAAAGTTTATTAGCTGCCTTCAGTGCTGTCTTTTTTAGCGGAATGGGTGACAGAGTCTGTGTGAATGAATGAATGAATGAATGAATGAATGAATGAATGAATGAATGAATGAATGAATGAATGAATGAATGTTTTCCCCCCAGTGGCAAAAGCTTCTTAAAACTTCTGTCCAAAAGCTACCTTAAGTTATGTTGTTAATTGCTAATTGAATAACTTATTGTATTTATGATTTCAGAAATTAGGTTTACTGATATCTGCAGTAAATTTATTGACTAAAAGTGTTCCTCAATTAAAAAGTCAGCTAATTAGAAACAGAGAAAACTTAATACAAGTACTTCCTAAATTGCAGGTGATGAGTAGCATCTTTGAAAGGACCTTGCCCCCTTTCTCATACATAAAGGAATGCCTTTTGTGAGATAATAGCTGCGTGTATCATCTAAAAGCAAAACATAGTATGTTTCTTTCTTTGGGAATTTTAATTCATTTACTTAAATGTATAGTATGTGTCAATTATATATTTAATCAGGCTTCTGAAGAAAAATCTTTTGATTGTAGTTTGAAAACCCTAAGTCCATATGTTATATAAGTATGAATAATATAAAGGTGTTGTACAGTGTTCCCCCGCCTATCGCTGGGGTTAGGGACCTGACCTGACGCGTGATAACTGAAAATCCGCAATATTCGGGTGCAGGTCAGGTCGGGTGTGGGGGCCCTAACTGGGGGCTCTTGTACTTACCCCCAGCCTGCTGCCCCGAATGGGACTGTGAGGGCCTTCCCAGGCCTTCTGGAGGCCCCTGGGAAGGCCCCCGCAGGCCCATTTGGGGCATCGCCAGTCCTGGGGTAAGTATGGGAGGCCAGAAACAGCCTTTGCCTCTTACCCAAGGGGGGCTTTTTTCATATAATATGGTCCCGCAATATAGCGGGACCACAGTATATGGACCACAATAGGGCTGGGGGCCACTGTATTACTAATTAATGTATTTTACATATAATACATTTCCAGATGTTCAGTCATAGAGGTTAATAATCCCAGGACAATTTGACTGTTTCGTACTCTTAAAGGATATTACACATTTTAATCTGAACCTGCTAAGACTTGAGTAATACGGTCCAGCTTTTCCTGGATCAATATTATGTGCCTTCTTAACATGGCAAAGTTATTTTTCTTGGATCTGAGTATTTTAAGGCTTAATATTAAAATATATTAACAACATTTGAAATTCAGTCATGTTACCAGTTGTCAATAAGTCTGCTTACATCTCTTTTCACTGGTTTTGTGAGCAACGGATCAAATTAGATTCATCACTCTTGGCTTGTAGTGATTTCAAATTGAAATGGAATATATTAAGGCAGCCAACCACACTGATTACATTGCAAGCCTCATTTAATTTCATACATTCACACATTACAGGGAAAAGCAGATTTTAATGCATGATTGTGACTACCTTGAATGACTTCAAAGGTCATCTGTAATAGGCGCATAATCTGTTACTATTGGATACCTAATTAAAAAAACTTCTATAGTGGTCTGCTACCTATATCTGCTGCTTGTACTGTATAATCAAAAGAGGTTATATGTTTTATGGAGACCAAAAATGTAGTAATGCATTGTTCTACTTACAGCCTATTGGCCAACAAATCATAGTATAAACTGTGGGGGGCAGAGTTTGCATAATTATTCTGTACAAACATCAGTGGAGTGAATGTTCAGATATGCACTATCTTATACAGTAGTGTTGGGATATTTTAATTACAGCCCGCGATGACATCCAGATCTTTGCGCCCCTATATTCCAGTATGAAGTATCTGTAGAAGCAGTATATTTTGTGACATGGCCTTCTGTAGGTTTTAAAACAGATGTTCTAAAAGCCTTAATTATAAGTCTTTTGGTCTGTTCAGAAGAAAGAAAGAAAGAAACCCTAAAGATTATTTTTCGAGTTTCTATTGTATTTTCTGCCAAGGTACATACTCTCTACACATAAAATATGACCACAATTTCTGTGAAAATATCCCAAAGCAGCGGTTTTGCAGCAAATAATTGGAAAAGTTTCATTTTTAGAACAAGGATATGAATAAGGTGCTTGAAACTATGCGTCCTATTAGTTACATCTGTATTAGACTAAGGGTGAAACAACCCTGGAAAGCTGGATTGCAGCAATTCAGCTTTGCTGTAATTTGTTTTGCAACCTGTATTACATTTGAAATCACAGACAGGGGTTGTGGTTTGATTTGATAGTTCACCATTTATTCCGCATATGATTTGATTCTTATTCCAGCCCAAAGCCCCTACTCTTTTCTTTCCTTCCTTCCTCTGGTCCCACCTCTGCTGAGAGGAAACTAGAAGTGTGTGGATACAGAAAATAACAATTATGGTGACCCAGTAGTAAGGTGATCTAATCTAATACAATATATGCAAATAATTTTTAAAAATTAAAAAGCCACGTTGAGAGCAAAAAGGGCTGGACTAATTCTAATCAGCCTTTATATCTTGTGGTCAGTTAAAAAAAGAACAATTTCAATTTCCCCCATTTTATAGGTGGAGCAAATCACACAGGGTTTGACCATGTAGTTGCAGCATTACCCGGCTTTAAATATGCTTTTAAGAACCCTTGAAACATGTTGAGCTCAGTGGGACTTAGTTCTGACTAGAGAGATGTAAGAATAGCCTAATCTAGCAGGTATCTGTGTTAGTCTGTTGTAGCATGAGAGAAACCAGAAGTCATGTAGCACCTATAAACTGTTTTTCTTTAATCTTTCATAAGCTTTTGTGCATCCAGGCACACTTCTTCAAATGAACAGAGTGGTTGTGTCTCTGGGAAGAATATAAAACTGTCTAAGACTGGCGTATGACAAAATGGGGTTTTCACAATAAAATCCCAGATATTTTCAGGAACTGAATTTCCTTCATTTAATTCATGGTTTGTGGTGGAGATAATATTTCCTAGTTTACAAAGAGAAAATTCCATTAAGATGCTTTACAGATTGGACGTTGATTTTCTTCTTAACAATATAGTCCTCTTTAGTTACAATTAAATCTTGTCCAGACTTATTTATTCTTTTCCCTCAGGAAAGAGAGAAGTGTGTGTGGGGTGTGTGTGTAAAGAATGTAAGCAAGATTCATTTTCTGCCTTTAACTGGACATTTGCAAAACTATGTTGAAGATCCTTCGAAACCATATAATTTAGAAGCGAGGAGATTGGTAAGTGTACTCTGGCTGGCTTGCAAGGTTGGGCAATGCCAGTGCCCCTGTATCCTCTTACCTCTACTTTGCATTCCTCATCACACAACCCTGCCGTGAAGATTAATGGGGTTATTAAATGAATAAAGGAAACTAGCAACTAAGGATTTTCTGTTGCACACCTAAGGTGTGTTTGTCTGAGTACCCTTACTAAATGTATGTTTATAGGCTGCTAAGACAACCTGGGGTACATAAATACTGCTATAATATAGCTAGCTAATTGTAAAAACACTGTGTAGTTTAATTTGTTTCCGTGTGCACAATATCATGAAATATATCCTCCCACTATGAACTATAATCCATAGGAGAAGAGTGTATGATCTAATAGTAGGATTTTTAATGGTTTCCTTCGGCTACAGTTATTAGAATTTTGAGGGATTTTTAATGCTTTTCTTACTATACAAATCTTCTATACCCTTCATATTTGCCTTATATGTCCCCACACCCAGACTCAATTTTAAATATTGCCCATTTAGCTGAATAAGTGAGGCTTTAGACTAGACTGGCCAGCAACGCAGCCTGTTGATAACAGCATCTAAGCTATCTCGAGTACTTCTAAGCTGCTTTATAGGTTCACTAAACTAGCACACAGTGGCTTGGTTCATTAGCTCACTGCAGGTAGCCATCTTGCTTTTGAATCTAAATTTTTATTTCATCAGTGTCACAAGGACTTCGTCTTGCTCTCAGCACCTCTGTTTACGTAAAATGTCTGCATGGGGAGTGTTGAGCCAGGCAAGAATACCTGAGTTTTCTAATGCCCTCAAAATGCACCTGAGCATGGGCCCCCACCCTTTGACCAGAATTTGCCCACATTCTATATTCTTTTAAGAAAATATAATTTTACCAAGACCTTATTTAATGAGCTAAGTATTAAACACTTATGTAATGGGACAAAAAAAAGAGAGAGAGAAATTGCAGTATACAGCAAAACCTCATTTTTGTGTGTGAAACCTCTGTCGGAAAACTCGAATGGAATATAAGGGACAGAGGAAACATGCTGAAGTAAATCAGGCAGAACAAAAGTTGCAGTCTCTACAAAATAGCCATGGAGGGCCAAAACAAGCTCGATTGAATAATACTGTGTTTGAAGCAAGTTTGTGTAAATTCCAGTTAACCAATTATTGTATTCAGAAATGTATATATCTAGAAAGAATTTACATCTTTCCAGAGGGTTGGTATAGAAATAAAATAAATAAAGTGACAGTAATAGACAGGTGGTGGAAGATAAGAGGAAAGACATCAGAGACTGAGACCCTCTCACTGATCTTCATTTTTCATGTTCCAGGGACAGGAAGCCTACAGTCCATGGGTCTAATCCAGCCTGTACAATTTCTCCATGTGACCCACAGAGGGTCTCCCTAAATTCTTCCCCCTTTCCTCAAAATGCTGTCTCTTCAAATGTGGTTTATTCTCAGATGGTGAACACCATTCAGAGTACAGTGGTACCTTGTATAAAGGAATTAATTCATTCCAAATGAAATTATGTTGAGCAAATTTTCCTTTATACAATTTCCCATAGAATGCATTGAAAATGAAGAAATCCCATTTTTATGTTGTATGGATTTTCCCCATAGGTGATTATGTTAAGCAAACTTCCCCTATCTCCAGAATTTTTTATGTTGTACAAATTTTGTTATACAAGCTGTTTCTTATACAAGGGTCCACTGTACTGCTACAGTACCTACCAGTCCTTGATCAGGAATAACAACAAAATTACCTATCAACTTTTTGGTAAGGAATAACCAACAATAAGATCCCTTCTTTTCCTTATATGGTCATTATTCCTTTGCACATTTTTCTCATATATGTTCTATGTTATCTTTTTTCCATCTTGAAAATGTAGTAGCCAGAACCTAGTACAAAATACAAGACAAGTAGGAGGAGTTTTTGCAAGTACAGTGGAACCTTGACTTACATGCTGCTTGACTTACAGCATATTTGACTTGCAGCAAGAAGGGGCCTGTTTGACTTGAGTCACAGGCTTTGACTTACAATGCGGAGCCCCGGCGCAAGGCACCGGAATCTGGCGGCAGCCACGACCCAGCATTGCGGCTGCCCCCTCCAAACTGCTCCTGCCTTCTTCCGGCAGTGGTGGCTTCGGTGAGGCCACCTCCGAGCACCTGGAGCTGGTCCTCGGCCTCACCGAAGCCACCACCGCTGCTGGAGGACTAGAAGGGCCGGGAGCTCGAGGCTGGCCTCGCTGGTTAGACAGTCGGCTCAGTCTTGTAAAAAATCTGGCTTCAGAAGTCTGGTCCACAATAGAAGCATTTTAGTTGGGGAGCTGTACAGTTGTGGGACTCTAATGGTAAGCATCGAGTTGTTCAGAACTTGGAACGTCAGGTTAAAATCAGTAAAACTTAACTGTTAGACATTGTTGCTATGAACATTAAAAAGTGGAGGTGTATAACTTGTGGACTATAATTCCACTGCCTCCTCCTCTCTTTGAAGAGACATTTTATTTACATCCCTGGAAGGAATCCTCCTATCCCAGTCAAATTTGTATTAAATTGCTGTTTTCGGGGGGGTCTTTTTCATCATCTAGAACGGATTAATCCACTTTCCCATTACTTTCTATGGGAAAAGTTTGTTTGACTTAAGTCATGTTTGACTTATGTCTAGACCTCCGGAACGGATTAATGACGTAAGTCAAAGTTCCACTGTAGTTTTCACAATTTTCTGGTCATCTGTTGTATGCCTGGGCACACATCTGAACCCACAATCCCACTGTGTTTAAATCCATGCTAGCCAGTCAGAATGTTCATACATGCCATTTACACAGTTATACAACACAATTCTGGCCATTATCCTTTTGAAACCAGAGTTGAGAATCTTGTAGAACTGAAACTAGAAAAGCAGGTTTTTGTCTTTGCCCCTTACCCGAGGGATCATGATTATGAACCATATTTGCATCTGGAACAGTTTGCAGTCTGTGTGTATGTATTGGGAGGGGGTTTATTATACATTGTTGCATATTGTGAAGTCACTTCTAACTGCAGTGGTAACTATGAAACAGTGATAGTGAACATCTTGTCAACGTGAATGTGTCATGTTGACAGATTCAGTATCCATGGCTTGAAATAGTTATTCTTGTATCCCATCTAATCCTGGTGATTTATTTTTTTCCTAGTACTTTCAGAGCAGCTTTCAATTAAGTTTTTAAAAGCCACAGTTCTTCTTCGTGGTCTTCTGTGATTGCACACAATGGGGTTTAACGTGTGCTCGCAGAGCAGACCTCGGATTCTCCTTTAAGCCAGGTAATTGAAAGGAACTCCCTCCCTATAAAGGTAGTCCCCGCCCTCTTCCAGCCTCAGTTCCTTCTTTTCCGCCGTTTGAGCAGCACCTCATTCCTTCATCTCCGTGAGTTATTCTGAAAAAAAAAAAAAAAAGAAAGCTATTTAATTTACTTTAATTTACTTTGTTATTTTAAGAAGGAACTTCCTTCCCTTCCCCTTGTCTAGTTCCCTTCCCCTTTCCCCCTTTGGGGGGAAAGTAAAACTTTCCCTTTTTCCCTTTGTTCTGTTTTTATGGGTTTTGCAGTGCCATTCAAACACTGCTCTTCTTGTCGGAACAAAATTGCTATTTCCGACGGCCACTCCCTTTGCCTCTTCTGTTTGGGAGAGAGCCATTTGACCACCGCCTGTGCTCATTGTAATAAATTTACAAGAGCCACTCTCCGTTCCCGAATAAAGAGACTGAAACTTCATCTGTGGGAACGCTCACTTGCTCCAACAATGGCTTCCACTGCAAACTCTCCTGAACTCCCTCAAACTTCAGGACAGTCGAACCTACAGACCACGGGAAATCCATCTTCCGCTCCTGGAGCTACAGGCAGGCATAAGAACAAGCCTTCGAAAGCAGATAAACGAGCCAGGAAATCGGCTCAACAGCTGCAGGCTGCTTCACAGCCCCTTGAAGTTACCGGGGCTCAACAACATACAATGGAGCACGTTGCAGCTCCTTTGAACAGCCCGCTCCGCTCGCTCAGTCGGAGCAATGACTTAGCTGACCCTCAGCAGCCTTCACAAACCTCCCACCTCCTTCAGACCGACCTCGATGGTGTTTCAATGGAATCCTCCGTCCCGAGATCACAGCCTCAGCTGCTCTCTCCACCACCTGGCCGGCGGCACAGAAGGGAGGTCTCCAGCTCGCCACACCGCACCAGGCGACATCGCGGGCGTTCCACCTCATACAGAGGCTCGACTACACACTATTCCCCGCGCCGCAACCGTTCTCGGCGCTCGAGGTCGCCCGCGCGGCAGGGATCGCGCTCCCCAAGAGACGAGCGCCAGCGCGGTCGTTCCGCCTTGTCAACCCGCTCCCGTCCTTCTTTGGAGAGCGATCGACATCGCAACTCCCCTGCCTTATCACTGCGATCTCCTCCCTCCTCTCCCGATCGCCGCCGACATCGCTCCAGGGGCAGACCCGATTCACGGGGCAGAAGCCGAACTACCCGCTCTTCGGCTCACCGCTATCGGCGATCCCGATATAGGGAAGCCTCTACATCAGACAGTCTATCTGATTACCACCAACGCAAACGCAGGCGACTCTGGGAGCAACCCCATGCATCC
Source organism: Phrynocephalus versicolor (assembly GCA_023846285.1). NCBI lineage: Eukaryota > Metazoa > Chordata > Lepidosauria > Squamata > Agamidae > Phrynocephalus > Phrynocephalus versicolor. The sequence continues at coordinate 3,554,012 of JAHTLZ010003399.1, forward strand.
CTTTCCAATGATTCCTCAGTTACCAGGCACTTCCAATATAATCACCCCCCGCTGTTATATTGGCACCCGGAATACATGGGCTTTCCTCCCAGAGCCCCACGGAGACGTCATCATAGATCTCCCTCAAGAGTTTCTACATCATCTCTGGAAAGCTTGAGCCCCCCACCTCGACGTCGCAGAAGACATGCTAACAGTGATCTTGTCACAGGCACCAGTCACACTCTGCAACCTACCAATGCTGTGCCTTCACCTGTTCTTACTCCTACTTCGGGGCCCCAACAAATTAGCAATGTCCAGCTTGCTGCTCAACCTCAGCAAAGTGACTCACCCCATGCAACGCCTGCCCCTAGAAGACCTGTCACTCGGGCACATCCTGGAGGTTCTCCTGGAAGGCACTCAGCATCTTCCCTGCTCTCCACTGACCCCTCCTATTCACCATCCAGAAGTACCAGTTATTCAGTCTCAAGGTCATCATACTCAACGTCTTCCCAGGAGCGCCCTTCATTAACGGTCTCTGAGAGCTCTGATGACCACAATCCCTCCCCTTCGGAAGACTATAAGTCGTATTCCACAATGATTGCCAAGATAGCAAAGACACTCAATTTGGAGGTAATTCAACCTTCCCTAGATGACGACGACCAGGTATTCGATGATATGTCTCTTAATCGGACTCCACCGTGCAGGTTAGCCTTTGTGAAACCTATGCTCCGTCTCATTAAAGAATCTTGGGAGAAACCATCCTCCTCGTATCAGATTCCTCGGAGGATAGACAATCTCTACAAAACGCATGGGGAAAATTCTACCTTTTTATATAAACATCCTCTCCCAAATTCCTTTATTGTAAATTCCACTCAAAACAGAACTCGTACTCGTTCATCAGCTACTCCTTCCAACAAAGAAGGACGAAAACTGGATACGTTAGGACGCCGGCTTTATTCACTGTCATCTTTTATTGCTAGAGTAGCAAACTATTCGGCAGCAATGGGAGCCTATTTGCGTAATGTTGGAAATAAGATGCAACCTTTCCTAGACTTACTGCCTGAGGATCAACGCTCTAGGGCTCTATCTACTTGCCAAGATATAATGTCCTTAGCAAAGCATCAAAGATTTGCAGCTAAACATACCATTGAGGCTACAGCTAAGCAATTGGCCACCATCATTGTCCTTCGCAGACATGCCTGGCTCCGCTCCACTACGGTTCCGGACGACTCCAGAGCTCGTATTGAAGACCTTCCATTTGATGGAAAAGGCCTATTTGATCCACAAACGGATGACATTCTAGACAAACTAAACAAACTCAGCAAGACTTCACGCTCTTATTCCTACCAGAACACTTACAGGTCCTACAGACGTCCGTGGAGAAGAACTTCTTTCTCTAGATACTTACCTGACAGACAAAGATTCCAATCCAACAGAGGATCTTCTGCTCGAATTTCCACTACTCGACAACGAGGCCGTCCCTCTCAGCGCAGGTCGGAGGGAAGAAACAGACAGGGTTTTTGACATTCCATCACTTCAACCCCAAGGATGCCTCACTCGCCTAGCCCCCCATCTCGCTGCATGGACACGCATCACCACCGACAAATGGGTTCTGAACACCATCGCCTATGGCTACCTCATAGACTTCCATCACTTACCTCCTCTTGGCCTTGTTTCTGCCACATCTCCATCCCCAGTTCTCCAGGAAGAGGTCCAATCACTCCTACAAAAAGAAGCCATAGAAAAAATACATATCACCGACCTCAAACAGGGATATTATTCCCGGTACTTCATTATCCCAAAGCGAGATGGGGGCCTACGCCCTATTCTAGATCTCAGAGGTTTGAATTTGTTCCTTATAAAGAAAAGATTTCGCATGGCATCCTTGGACTCCATCATTCCCCTTCTAAGTATAGGCGATTGGTTTGTTGTTATAGATCTAAAAGATGCATATTTTCACGTTTCTATTGCCCCTACACACCGCCGTTACCTTCGTTTTTTTCTGGACAATACTATTTACCAGTTCAAAGCCCTTCCCTTTGGCCTTGCATCTGCACCCAGGGTCTTTACCAAGATTATGGCCCCAGTTGTTGCTTTCCTCAGATTACAAAATATAACCGTTTTTCCTTACCTAGACGATTGGCTACTGGTCTCTCCTTCATACCATCAGAGTCTACAAGACACCCGTTTCACACTTTCCCTATTAGCCGATTTGGGGCTCCAAGTAAACTTCAAGAAATCCTCCCTTATTCCGTCGCAACACCAGCCGTATATCGGAGCACTGCTAGATTCAGTAGCCGGCCGAGCTTTCCTTTCTGCAAACAGAAGAGAAAAGATCATCACGACAACTCTGCACGCTATAAACTATCCCACAGTTACCGCAAAGTTCATACAAAAACTCTTGGGTCTCATGGCTTCAACTACATCAACGGTTCAGTATGCCCGTCTACGTATGAGATTGATCCAGTCTTGGTTCCTTTCAGTTTTCGATCCTGTAACCCACAATCCCAAGACACTTCTTCAGATTCCCCACTACCTTTTCAAACATCTGCAATGGTGGACAGTCCCGCAAAATCTTTCCAAGGGAATACCCTTCCGCCCCCCTCACCTGGAACAACAACTAACCACCGATGCAAGTCCCATTGGCTGGGGTGCTCATTGCAACACCTTACGAACCCACGGACTTTGGTCGGCCGATCAAGCCACCCTTCATATCAATCAATTGGAGCTCCTCGCTATCATCTACGCTTTGAAGGCATTTCTTCCAATAATACAAGGCAAAGCTATTCAACTCGTAACAGACAACACCACGGTGATGTACTACATAAACAAACAAGGTGGAACACACTCGATACCTTTACTGCACCTCACGATTCGCCTTTGGGAGTGGTGCATCTTACACAACATTACTCCGGTAGCGATTCACGTGTCCTCTCGACAAAACGACCTAGCCGACACTCTCAGCCGTCAAACCTACAATACCCACGAATGGTCACTTCATCCAACAGTTTTCCGTCAGATCGTAGCCCGTTGGGGAAACCCGGACATCGACATGTTCGCGACCAGAGAAAACGCCAAATGTCCCCAGTTCTGCTCGAGAGCAGGTCTAGATCCACGTTCTCTCGGCGACGCGTTCATGGTTCCGTGGACTCCACACTTCCTCTACCTGTTTCCACCGATTCCCCTCCTTCTGAAAACAATAATCAAACTCAGACAAGAACGAGTAAATGCCATCTTGATAGCTCCGTGGTGGCCGCGCCAGATTTGGTTCCCAACTTTGAAGTCCATTGCACCCGAACACTATCGCCTACCTCATCGACAAGACTTGCTCTCTCACAGCAATTTCAGAGTGCTTCACCCAGACCTGGAAACCTTACACCTAACTGCTTGGAGGATTTTCCCTCGGTAGAGGACATAATTCGTTCATCTAAGAGGCCTTCAACAAGAACCCTCTATAACTACAAATGCAAGGTCTTTGTCAACTTTGCTACTTCCCAAGGATTGAATCCTATTCCCACCTCAGTTGACCTCCTTCTCAACTTTCTTCGACACACTGCTTCCATGGGTCGCTCCGTGTCCACCTTAAAGGTGTACATTGCTGCTATTGTCGCCCATCAGCCTCCTGGGTCATCTTCCTCAAATCTTTTTCGTCACCCTACAGTAAAGAACTTCCTCAAAGGCCTCCGCAATATTATGCCACATCGGTCTCAACCTATCCCTCAGTGGTCTCTCACTTTAGTCCTTCGGCAATTAATGAAGCCACCTTTTGAACCCTTGGCAAGAGCTTCAGACCAGTTATTGACATTAAAAACACTCTTTTTGGTGGCCATTACATCGGCAAAGCGAGCAGGGGAGCTTGCGGCCCTCCGCAGAGACCCCCCGTTCGTACAATTTCATCCTACTAAAGTTACTCTGTTTCCGGATGTTGCTTTTTTACCAAAGGTCCTCTCACAATTCCATGTGTCTCAGCCTCTCCACTTGCCGGTATTCTTCCCGAATCCTACATCGGATTTGGAGAGGGCTATGCACTCATTGGACGTAAAGCGAGCTCTAGCATACTATTTAGACCGAACTAAGTCTTATGCAGCTTCTACAAGACTTTTTCTATGCTACTTCGGTCAGAAACGGGGTCAGCCTATGTCAACACAATCTATTTCCAAGTCCATTGTCCGTTTAATCACATTGACTTATCAACTTGCGGATACGCCCTTACCTCCTAACATCCGGGCTCATTCAACCAGAGCTATCTCCACCTCAACTGCCTTTTTAAGAGGAGTTTCCATCCCAGACATTTGCAAGGCTGCTACGTGGTCTTCCGACTTAACCTTTGCCACGCACTATCGACTAGACACCAGAGCTCGAGCTGACACAGCCTTTGGTCGGTCAGTACTTTCTACAGTCTTGCCGTGACTACCCACCTCCGGTAAGTGCAGCTTGTTAAACACCCATTGTGTGCAATCACAGAAGACCACGAAGAAGAAACAGAGGTTACTTACCTGTAACTTTGGTTCTTCGAGTGGTCATTCTGTGATTCCACACAAACCCGCCCTCCTTCCCCTCTCCGTCACGTACTAATCTCTATTTCATAAACTGCCATTGCCGCCAACGGCGTAAAAGTGACGGAACTGAGGCTGGAAGAGGGCGGGGACTACCTTTATAGGGAGGGAGTTCCTTTCAATTACCTGGCTTAAAGGAGAATCCGAGGTCTGCTCTGCGAGCACACGTTAAACCCCATTGTGTGGAATCACAGAATGACCACTCGAAGAACCAAAGTTACAGGTAAGTAACCTCTGTTTTTTTTCCCATCTCAGGCTTCTATGTTAGAGAAATCTATCATCCTTGGATTTCTTCTGTATAAGCCGTTCAGTGTATCCCCATTAGACATGGGCACGACTCAGCGAAATTTCTGTTTCCGTTTTTCGTTTCCGTTACGCAACGAAAATGAAAATTTTCCAAAAAAACAAAACGGAAACAGAAACGAAACGAAACGGACCCCTCAACGAAAAACCATTTTTTTTTAGTCGTGCCCATCTCTAATCTCCATATTTATCAGATGTTCTTTTTCGCTGTTGATCTTTCAACATTCCTCATCCTGATTTAAATTCCCTTTTGATTTTGTGTATCTTAGCAGCCCAGGCTGGAATGCGCACCTCAAAATGTCAAGAGAACTAGAGGTGTCTCAGAGAAGCTGAAACCAATGCTGTCACGTAGAAGGGTGACCATGGTGGAATGGTCAAAGCTGAGGCAACAGATTAAGGTGTGTTCACCTACTTCAGGAATTAACAGTCACATCAGTAGAAGAGAGCTGATAATTCCAATGGTGGTAGGGTGGAGAATTTTCTGAAGGGAGCCGCTAGACAGCAGCAGCAATAGAAGATCATATAGGCAAAAGATCTTAGACAGTGACTGAAACATTCAAGCTAGCTATTGTTAGTACTGAGCAAAAGAAGGCTATGGTGAACAACTTCTGAGAATAACAACTTTTTGTTGTTGTTGCATACAGTCCAGTCCAACTTATGGCAGCCTTTTTAAGGATTTTCTAGGTAGAAAATACTCAGAAGTGGTTTCTCATTTCATTCTTCTGGGGCTCAATGGACTGTGCATCTTTCCCATGTCTACACAGGCTGATTCTTCTATGTATTAAATGAATTCCTTTCTGCCATTTAAAACAGACCTGCTTCTGGGAACCTTTACCATAGCAGTTTCCTGTGTTAAAACCACAATACTTTCTTTCTTTCTTTCTTTCTTTCTTTCTTTCTTTCTTTCTTTATTTATTTATTTATTTATTTATTTATTTATTTATTTATTTATATACTTTTTATTTTACACGATTTTCCCTCATACAATCTGAATATATGTTCTTAACTGATCTTCATGTTAAATATCTGCATTTGCAAACTTTATATTCCAAGTAATTGTCATGATGTGAAAGGGGAAAAAATCTAGACACGAGTAGCCAACTGGGAGAAGTGCTTTTGTTGCTAGACAGATGTTTGCACATAGTCTTTGAATTATATATAACTACTTGTCTCTTTTTTTCATTTTTGGAGAACATTAAGGTGTACAAAAGATTGAAATGATTCAATATGCATTTTTGGTAATACTTTTAGTTTTAAGAGGAGTGTTAAATAGTACTTTTGATGCTAGATATGCTTATAACAAAGGACAATCTTTCTGATCCTGGCATGAACATTTTCTGTTTCTTTCTAATTTTTCCTAAGCCTATACACTCAGAATACTCTGCAGGGGTATTTTGTGTATAAAAAGAATTTTCTTCCAAAAGAGATTGGCAGCTTTAATTTGTTTTATATGTGCAATCACAATCCATGTTATATTCAAAATGCTTGTCCAATCAAGGATTCAATACAGAGAAGAGGCAGTAACAATATTCTGTACACCATAATAAAGAAATCTGTTGATTGAAAACAGTTCGTATATTTTGGAAATGATAGGGAATGTAATTGGTTAGAAAGAAAAGGATAGGGCTTCATAAATAATAGGAAATAGAGCATATTTTTCCACTGATAATGCTAACTCAATTTAACAATATTCTGATATTGAATTTTCATTCACAGTGAAATAGGCCTGGTAGATCCTCCAATACCATTCAAAATTCCATAGCTAATGGAATGACCTCTTCATATTGATAGTAGGTAACTTCAATATGTCACATTTCTGCCATAATGACATACATTTTACAACCATGTAAGATGCTTTGATGATTACTGCCAAAGACTCCTATGTCCTCGCATACATGGACTGTGAAACATCTATCTGTATATGCAGATATGTGTGTCTAAAGAAGAGACCTTTCTACTGTAGGCCAAATTTCATACATTTTATGTTGGAATGCATTTTTATAACTAATTAAAATCTTAGACCTTTCTACTATAGGCCAACTTTCATACATTTTATGTCGGAATGCATTTTTATAACTAATTAAAATCTTAGACTTGTACAACTAGTTAACTCTTATGTTTCCCTAGAAAGTTTCAGGAACAACATATTCTGTAACTTTTTTTCCATAATGGTGGCTATGATAGTTTATTGCTGCAGAAACAAAAAAGTCTTCTGACAAGTATTGGCGGTTTTCATGTAGTCCATGAATCTTTGTGCAATAATAGATTTCTGTAAACTGCCACAAGATTATTGGTTCTCTTAGAATGGAATTTATATACCTATAGGTGGTCAGTGCGGTCAACTTTATATCAATCATGGAATCATAGAATTGTACAGTAGAAAAGATTCTCAGGGGTAATTGAGTGCAACCCCAGATGAAGGAGAAAATCACAGCTAGAGTGTTGTTGACAGATGGCTATCCATCCCCTGTGTTAAAACTTCCAAGGAAGGAAAGACACTGCCGTCCAAGATAGTACATTCCATTGTTGAGCATAACTTACTGTGAATAAGTTCTTTCTTATGTTTAAAAGTCCAAGATTCTTTCTTGTAATCTGAATCTTACACATCAGGTAATACTCTTTGCATCCTCAGAGAACAAACTACAGTTGACCCTTGTATAACAAACAGCTTGTATAACATAAAATTTGTACAACATAAAATGGGATCACCCCTTTTTCAATGCATTCCTATGGGAATTTGTATAAAGGAAAATTTCATTTGGAACGAATTAATTCCTTTATACAAGGTACCATTGTATTTAGTTTTGTTTTACCGTGGTCCCCCACCCTTTTGAGGTTCATATACTGCGGTCCCGCTATATCGCGGGACCGCAGTATATGAAAAAAGACCCCCTAGGGTAAGGGGGAAAAGGCCTGTTTCAGGCCTCCCATACTTACCCCAAGACTGGTGCTGTCCCGAAGAGGCCTGTGAGGGCCTTCCTGGGCCTTCTGGAGGCCCCAAAAGGGCCTCCCTGTGAACCAGAAATTACTTCCGGATCATTGAAAATCATTTCTGAGGCCTCTGAGAGCCTTTCTAGGCCTGTGTTGGTCTCAGCCTTAATAGATTTTAGAAATAAGAATATGGAGCTGTGTGTTTTCAATAGTAAACATGCTGTATGTAACACATTATCTGCCTAGAGAACCTAAAGGTCCATACTGTTGAATCATGATTTATTTATTTATTTATTTATTTATTAGATTTATATACTGTAGCCATCTAACCCAATGGCTACTCTGGGCAGTCTACAAAGTGAAGAATACAAATAATAAAACACATACAGTAAATACTTTATATACAAATCAAATACAAAGTACAAAATAACAAAATTAACTATAATCAATGTAACTATAGTAAAAATAAAAGGAATTAAATTTATTTAAGTTAAGTAACACCGGACAAGAAAATTGACAATACAAAACTAGAAGCAAAGGGAGAAATTCCTAGATAATACAGGTCAAAGACTCAAGTGACCATCTTAGTTAGCTTCCCCCCCTTTCTTTTTTCCGACTTGCCGCCATCTTGCCCTCTGTCGCGTTTTTGTTCGGAGGTTTATTTGCTTGTTTTATGTGTTTTTATCTCTGTTAGCCGCCCAGAGTTCCCGTCTGGGAAGATGGGCGGGATATAAGTTCAAAAATAAATAAATAAATAAATATAAATAAGTTTCCGGGAAAGCTGTTTTGTGAAGCCATATTTTTAAGAGCTGTTTAAAGCTATTAAGTGTGGGGGCCAACCTTATTTCTGTGGGCAGTTTATTCCACATTTGGGCTATCACTGAGAAGGCCTGATTTCTGGTTGTGGTTTTATGGACCTCCTTCGGTGCAGGCACCCTAGATGCCCAGACTGGGAGGAACAAGTAGTCCAGGCCATTCTCTTTGGGAGAAGCTGCTCTGACAGAATTAACAAAACATTTGGCCCACCACAAAAGAACAAGCAGCTATTACTGAATATTGCTGCACTATCAATACTAGACCTCTTCTAATGCATATGACTTTTAAAGAGTAACTTAAGTGGCCCTTGATGCGCCTGTTGTTTTCTGTTTTAACGGATGAAATCATCTGTGCAATTCTTGTTTTATTACAATTTACAGTTAACTACTATGGCTTGCTGTTTATGAACTCCTTAATTTTTTTTTTAAAAAGCAGCTACTTTAGCAAATGCTTCATTTGGAGGGCCAAATGAATGACATGATTTTCCAAACATTAATAAAGTTTCTTTTTAATTCCTTTGGACTGTTACTTTTCAAACAGTGGCGAGTGCTATATGATAGCTACTAACAGTACATTGAATCTAATATAAATGCAGGTCATTATCCTGCCATTGTTCTAGTTTGCTTCAAACTATTTGTAAAAAGGGGGAAATAAAGTAAAAAGAAGAGAGGTGATCCAACATATATATTGTTATTGTAGGAATTTCTAGTGGCATCAATAAGTGCATTCTTAAATAGCTCTGATGTAAGACAGGTGGTAGCCAATGTGACCAACTGCAGATCTGTTAGCTGAGTCAGGATGGGGTTAGAAGACTCTCTTTGGAAGTTCACTCCAGCAGGAGCAACCTAAGGTCAGTTTGCTGAGGCGTCTGCATTTCGCGGATTTTCCTTTATCGCGGGTGGGTCAGGCACCTAACTCCTGCAATAAATAGGGGAGTTCTATGTCTGATATTAAATATAAAAGTATAGTATCGAACGAATGCTTTAAATATCTGTTTGAAGATAACAGAGCACCGTAATTTATTGTACCAAATGTTAGTATGGGATTGGAAATTAAGATTTCTGAAATGCAATACAATTAACAAAACAAAACAACAACAACCAGGAAATCTCCTGGATCTGATGACATTTTCACAGAAATGTTAGTACTTGTAGAAGATGGTGACCTAGATATTTTAGGGAAGCATTTCAATGAAATCTACAGAACAGAAATCATTCCCGTATTTGTGACAGAAATTGATCTTTAATACATTGCCCCAAAAGAAAAATGTAAAGCTGGTGGTGACCACAGAATGTTAAGGTTAATGGGCCATTTGTCTAAGATTTTCTTGAAGATAATGCATGAGAGAAATTACAAGTGTGAAGAAGGGTTCGCAGACATGCATTTTTTGCAGCATAGTTCTGCCCACATATTTTTGGGCAAAGTTGCTATGATAGAATATTTTATGCTGTGATGCAGCAATAGAAATGCTTGTATTATTGACTCTGAGAGCCTACCTCATAAATTGCATTGTTGGAGTAGTTAATGAACAAAGGTCTTCACTTAAGCTTTCCTCCTCCCCACCCATATTTGGCAATGTTTACTGACACCCCAAAGTTGGAGTAAAGAGTAAAGATTAGAGATGGGTGCTTTGTCGCACTGGCATCTTTAGTCAAAGCTGTTAGCATGGCCCCCCAGCTGTCATGCAGCACTATCCCGCTCCCCTCCAGCCAGGAGGTCCTTCTTCCATAGTGGCATGCCTCTCCGGGAAGGAGCCCATCCAGCCCCAGTTCTGCCTACACCAGAAGCTGACCACTCTGGCAAGGAGGGGGCGAACACGTCTTTTTTGAAATCTCCGACAAACTAGAAGAGACTTAAGGATCCTAAGCTCCAGAGGGGCAAAGGACCTGGCATAAATAATAACTTCTTACTTAGAGTTGCCCCCAGGGAATTAAGCAGCTCTGTGTGAGTAAATGGCACACCGTTGGATACAACTCATTGCGTTCCATTCTCATGCAGAAAGTTAAACTAGTGTGGAACACATCTGTTATTAGAAATATTTAATGAATTAAAAACTTCCTGTTCAACCTCCCTCCTCCTTTCATGGTTTGAGGCTCCCAAACTCTCCCTTTTGTTATGGTTAAGCCTTTGGGGAGCCTTAGGATGTGGGGCCAGAGAGATATCTAATAGTCAAAATGTGCTGCTGGATTGCCACTGACATATATGTGTGCGTGTGTTTTTGTGGATGGGAAGCTTCGAATTAAACTACCTTTCTAATTCTTGCTTCCTTCACAGCATTCTGGAAACCTGGGCATACTTTTAAGTCCCCCACAGTCTTCTCTTTCTATTTTTCAGTGATGGACAATGAGTTAACAACATAAAGTGGATGTTGACAGTTGTCGAAAGTAAAACAATGTGAGATGTAGCCTTGTGTTTTCCTCTGAACTTTGACCGTACAGTAAAATGAACTTAAAAGAACGGGGACTGTACTGTCAAGTAGCGAATTACAGAGAGAAAAATTAATTGAAATAGTGAGGGAGAAATCTGTGTTCTTGTGCCATGATGTTTAAAGGCAATGGTAAGGAGAGGGATGTTTCTTTCTTTGTGTAATGTGCAGTAGTTACAATAAACACAAGATTTCCAAATCTCAGAGGACTCTCTTGACAGTTGCTTGATAATAGCTTTTTTCACTCCTTAGTTTTGACAGTTTGCGTGTGTTGCTATATCTAGTGTAAACTAAAACATCACTGTCATTCTGTTTTTCTTTTGGATGTGTCTTTCTTTTCTTTATTCTTCATCTTTAAAATAATGAAAAAAGGGGTCCTTTCATTTGTAGACTATAAGGCACGTTGTGTGGGAAATTAGCATGTGTTTATAAGTTTTGAAAGACAGAAGATGACAGCAGGCTGTTTTCATTTTTTTATTATAAGATCCTAGTGAAACTGGGATATTTAAATTATCACTTTAACCTTTCCATGCATATGCATTCCTGTAAGCATATGAATACTGTGCCACCATATGCGTTAAACAAACAGTGTGATCAAATTCCTATGTAGCCATAGAAGATGTGTTTGACAAATCACCCATAGAAGCATACCATTCATCATAAAAACACCAAAACACGACATCTGCCTCTCAGTCCAGTGGATATCCCTGCATGCATCTATTTCCCTTTGTAAGCAAAAAGGAATGTTTTTGCACAGAAATAATAATTTGTGGAGATTATTTGTAGAGAAGGAATCATAACCCCAGAAAGGGGTCTGCTGCTTGCTCTGTAGCTGCTTAAATTGTTTAGGAGGTTGGTCCTCTTTTACTTTGGTAAATTGAAACCCTTTTAGACATTTGGAAAGGTCCCGTATTTTGTACAGTACATGGTATTCTTTATTACGTTCAGTAACAGTTTGGTAATATTGGTTTTGACACAGTACCAAGATCATCTTCATAGTACAGTACCTTAATGCTTAAGAGGCCTGATCTGATATGAGATGGGGTTTTTTACTTTTCTTCATCTGTTTCCTGATACATTGTTCTATGTATGAAATGCCCTTTGTAGACCAAAAAAGCTCCCTACCTAAGGCTATAGTAGTTTTAGTAATTTAAATAGTCTTCATCTGAAATAAATAGGCATCTCTTTGTGCATATCTGTACACAGATAGATATTTGCATCAAGATGTATGTCTTTGGTACAGTTTTGGGTGCTTCTGTCGCCTCAAACCATGAGGTTTGCTATGTCGGTGTTACATAGATTTTCTCTTGCGCCACTCATGTTCATTTTGGTGATGTTTCCATAGAAGGGAGTCCTTTGTCATAATGTTAACTAAGACTCGGGATCTTTAATTTGCCTAGGCATAAAGCATAGGTGTTACGATGGAAAAATACAAAAACCATTACCTCTGGTTTTAGATTGTCTTAACGTCAGGATTTCTGGAAGTGTCATCAAGTTTGTTCTATCATCAGACCAATTTTTTTGCTCAAGTGCAGCAGAACACCCAGTGTCGTCATCTGGCATGTTGCAGACAAATTCCAATTACTTTTCTGCTTCAAGCTATTGTTAAACACTAAGAGCTAGCTGACAGTAAAATTATAAATACAGGTGTTGTCACACTACACTATAATCAGAATTTTAATTTGAATTTTCATTTGTAAAGCCTTTTTTTTTACATGAAAATAGGAATAGAATTAGTTTTATTGACAGTAAAAAGACATTTTGAAAGCTTCCTAAATCATTACCTGTATTTAGAAGTAAGGGGGGAATTGTATATGTCCATGTAAAGAGAATAGTTTTATTATCATATATTTACTCATTATTTTTGGTGGTAAATAAAACTAGAGAGATGTGTTTGACAGAAGATTGACATCAACTCAGTAGGTTTTCACTTCATTAGAACTATAGAGAACAGCAAATATATATTTACTTTTGTTTAATTCTGCCACTACTAATATGAGCTTGCAATGAAATCTTTAGTCAAATTAAGTAGAGCCTGTTGAGAGTCCACATGTAGTGCAAAACTTTCTATTTGGTAATTTTCTCCTCTTAGCTAAATTCATCCTTCTTTCTCTTCCCCCCACCCACCCAACCCCCCTGGAAGTTGGAGTGGTTCCCCCCTCTCAAGACACCCCTTTTTTTCCTCCTCAAGGCATTTAGTGTCGTGTCTGCCAGATTTCAGTGATGAACAGCGAATTGCTTTTAAAGTGGGCATTATGCCAGTTCAGCAGCACAATGGAAAACCAATCTTCCACCATTCTACTTTTGATGCTGTTATTGTAGCATTTTAGATAACTGCTGCCACAAAAAAGATGTGCTCAATTGCTACCAGTTAGTCAAGTTAAATCCAGAGTAGCATTAAAATTACTCTGAAAACTGTTTGTCAGAGGTCATGTGTTGTCTGTAGCTACAGTACATAGGATAGATGTTCTCTTCTGTGGAAGTTTTTTTTTTTTATTTATATATATCTTTTTTTCTTTTTTTCTTTATTATTACAGTGACTGACCAGCTCTCTAAATAGCCCTTCACTGCCTGTTTACTTATTGTCTCCACCTTGTTGTTGAAAAAATGTGTCAAACAAATGTTGAAAAGTTTTTAAAGTGGTGGAAATAGCAGGAGAGTGAGTTGTTCGGGGTACTAGAGTTTGTGCAGCGTGAAAGCAAAAGAGAGAGAGAGCATGTATGTAAGAGCATAATTCTCTGGTTTCTGTAACAAGATTACTGTTTTCTTCCCTTTATCTTCACTCTTCAACGACTGGGTTCACTTTTCTGGCTTTTTAATGGCACAAATGGAATTTATCCGTTTCCTTGCTCTCTTTACCCTTCAGCACTACCCCTGTTTTTCTTTCTACAGCTTCTCCTTGTGAATGGGACAGTTCGTTCACTGCTTGTAAGGCAGGTAGTAGCTGAAAGTGGCAACGGTTTATACCAGCTTCTTTTTAAATATTTCACAACATAATAATGGACGTTTCTGGTATGTTTATAGTTTCCACAAGTATATGTATACTTATATTATGCCATTAAAGATTACACATCGGAGCCCATCAACTAATTTGTTTTTGACATTCCTTTGGGATAGATATGTCATATACTATGAGAATAAGGTCAAGCATTTTCCTTCAGTATATGTAGGTTGGCTGTGATGCTTTTTCAAATATGTTCGCTTTCTGAATTATCTCAAATACACTTCTTCAATGGGTTGTAGTTTGCTCAAGCCAAGAGAAGGCAGACTAGATTACAAGGTATGTACTTAAATAGAAGATGTTACCAGAACAATAGACACCAAGCCTAAGAATAATCTCCCCAGAGGTATTTACCACTCTGCATATAAAAGTCTATGAGAAAAAGTCTATGAGAAAAAAAGCTTATGTAGAGCTATCCATCAACCATATAAAATCTAATTCAGATCCGCCAACGCTAATACCTGTCTAAATGGGAACATGAAAAAAAGAGGTCGCTGTAGACATGGGACAGGAAACTTGCAACCCACGCATATGGAGCTTGGGAGATGGAATTCGGGATGGGCACCAAACGAAAAATGAAATGTTGTTTCATCATTTCGTTAGCTAACAAAACAAGATGAAACGGGGAAGCAGCGAAACTAAACACTGGGTTTTTGTTTAAAATGAACCAATTATTTTCAATGTAAAACAACTCCCGTGGTTCCTAGAGGCACCAAAAATGTGTTTCTAACAATACAACAAATCATGGGGGATCAAAACGAAACACAATTTTTCCGTTTCGTGCCCATCCCTAGATGGAAGTTCAAAACCCTGACAAACCATAAAATTCACTGAGGGTCTTGGGCTAGGCATTATCTCTCAGGCTGACAAACCTCAAACCTTTTCACTGTGGAATGTAAAGTATGACTCAAGGTTGAATCAAGGTAAGCTAGAAACCAGAATCAAGAAACAAGAAATGGATTGTTGAACAGCGCAGGAGCTTAGTGGGAGCAAACTAGAAGACATTTTCAGTCAAATAAATTTGTGTTTTATTCTGCAAATGAAAAACATTGAAGAAATTGCAGGGCTCTAATAGCGATGCAAGATGTAGTACAAAGAGTTAGGGGATATAATGCAAAATCTGACCAAATATGACTGAGATGTATTCTGTCAGCATAATCATCATTCAGCTTCAGATGCTGAAAAAGAAGTCAAAAACTTTTAGTCAAACATCCAGGAAGAAATTGATCACACACCAAAATAAGACGTACTGATAATGACAGTTAACAGCAAAAGTGGGAAACAATGCAGAATCAAATGTTGGTGAATTTGGCTCAGGAGTCAAAAATGAAGCTGTAGAATTTTGTGAAGATAGCAGTGTCTATTGGAAATCAAGCAATCAAACAAATGACTGCACATTTGGACATCATGAGAAAGTCACTATCAAATAAACTACGTAATTAGAAGTAGGAGTTGGGAAAGCTGCATTCTCTCTCCCAAATCAAGACTCAGAGCAGACTTTGGAACTCTGGGTTTTAAATATAAAAATTAGAGTAATGATGAAAAAGAACACTAAAATAGTACTAGTGCCAAAAGATAATTTAAATAATATTTCTGATGAAGAAATATTACATCTATATAAAGAACATATATGCCATACTGTACTAAATTGTGAACCTGTAGACTGTGTATTGAAACCAAAGATATTATTAGGAAATAATGTAGAGAGACTGTTCCTGCAATCAAAATAAACATCTATATGAGTGAATAAACAAAATTGTTAATGACAGGCAAGACACAAAAATACAAGTGTGTAGATAGAGAGAGAGAGGGGGGGAGGGAGAGATAGTGTCTTTCCTGTCATTCTAGTACCCAAGAAAGTGATGCCAAGAAGTACAGTAATCATAGAATTCTTTCATTAGTTTCCCATGCAAGTAAGCTAGTCTGTGGAGCAAGAAATGCCAAATGTTCAGGTTGGAATCCAAAAATGATCATATCACAAATATACATTAGCTACAGGAATGTACCAAAAGTTTTTAAGAAGAATATCATATTTTATCTCCTATTCATTCAATCTGTGTGCAGTACATACCATATGAAAAGTTGGATTATATTCAGGTGAAGAAGGACTGATAATTGGTATATTATGTTTATTTATATACTGCCTTTCTCCCCATAAGTATCAATTTAAGATATGCAGATGACACTATATTACTGGTGCAAAGCAGCAGTGGCTGAAATCCAGTAATAAATCACAGCTAGCGGAGGCCCATTTAATTCATGGAGATCTGGTGAGTCAACTCAATCATAAATCCCATTGATTCAATGGACCTACTCTACTTTATTACTGGATTTCAGCCAGTAAGTTGAAACAACTCCTGATGAAGCTGAAAGAAGAAAGTACAGAAGCAAGACTACAGCCAATTATAACTATAGAAGTACCACAAATTTTGAATGCTAACTGTACAGAAATCAAATTTTTCAAATATTTTGTGTACCTCAATTCAGTCATCAGTCTAAAGTGAGACTACAACCAAGAAATTACAAGAAGATTGAGACTTGGAAGAACAGCTATGAAAGATCTAGAGGAGATCCTCAAGAATATGGAAGTGTCACTAGAAATCAAGGCCAAGCTCATCCATATCCCCAGTTATTAATAAAGGATGTGAAACCTGGATAGTAAAGAAAAGCCATCATTCGAAATATGGTGCTGGTGGAGAGATTAACGGCTACCATGAATTACTAAAACAATAAATGAGTACTCGATCAAATCAAGTCTGATCTCTCTCTAGAAGTAAAAACAACAACAAAAACCTAGGGCTTTGGGGTACAACTCACAACATAGCATTGTAAATTGAACTATATGTGCAGTTTCTAATATAAAAAAGGAGGCAGGGTAAATTTCTGTAGAATTTTTTGTTTACATACAGAAAGGATGGAGTCCTCAATCTCTTTGCTACTTACCATGTATTCCCCTGACCTGAATGGACTCCATACTGGAGTGCAGTTTGAAGTAACAGAAATATATTTTGCATGAATCAAAACATTTGCTAAGTTGTCAAGAATAGTGCAAAATATTAAATGTGGAACTCAAGCAAAGCATTGATGTCAATATGAATATCAGGCAGGCTAAGATGGCATTGACAAGAACTAATTTTGCAGTAAGGTTTTTCAACAAGTGATACACAGTGCAGCTCCTGAAACGGAGATACAGTGGTACTTCTGATAACAAATTTAATTCTTTCTCAGAGGCAATTTGTTATCAAAAAAATTGTTATCCAAAACATGGTTTCCCATTGAAATAAATGGGAAACTGATTAATCCGTTCCAAAGGTCCAAAAAAGGCAAAAAGCTGGGGGGGTGTTAAAGGCTTGCACTGTTGGAACACCCTTCAGAACATCCCCCTGCAGTGCGATGCAAACATGGACAAGAGAAACCAGCAAGATTACCCCAGCCTGTTCCCAGCCAAAGTGTAATGAGGAAAATGCAAACAAACAAACATAAGCAGGAAGAAAAATCCAGCCCATTTTTGCCTGCAGAGCAATGAAAAAAGACTGCAAACACAGATAAATGAAACCAGCGAGACTACCCCAGCCTCTTCGAGCCAAAAATGCAAAGAAAAGGAATGCAAAGATTAATAAAAGCTATCTCCCTATCTTACCAAGTTTTAAAGGTCCAAATCCTTCAGCAAAACATGTCCAGAATGGCTCCAAAACACCATGGATAAAAACGCTTGAACTCCTCCCACCCCTCCACAAACTATGCATCCTGCAATGCATTACAGGGTACACATTTTTTGCAAGGCATTATGAAACATTTGTTATCCGAGACAGCCCATAGGGAATATTCAGCATCTGAGGCATACCTGGAAATTTCCATTTGTTATCCGAATAATTTGTTATCCGAGGCATTCTTTATCTGAGTTATTATTGTATAATTGTCCTGGTTGCATTGGAAACCTTTCTGCAATACAGAAACTGCAGATCATCCTCTGTCCTGTCAGTATGGAAATAGAACAGTATTGCACTTCTGCTGTGAGATACACATGCAAATGCTATGTGCTTGTGCAGGGATATACCAGCAGATTTCTCCAATCAGTGATACAGACCTAAAATGCAAAAGTAATTGCACAAATTGCAAAGATCTAGGATGTTAAATGTGCTGTTGTCTATCTTGTAACCAAACAAACTGCATCAATCTGTTTTTGAAATCTCTCTGGGCCAAACAGAATTAAATCAACTTCTGGTAAAAAAAAATTGTTTGTGTATACACTGCATGAGATTATTTTAAGTATACAGTAACATTGGTTATTTTTAATTATGCTATTGTTATATGCTACATGAAAAATTACCTAAATTTTTCAAAGAACACATCCCAAGACCCTTAAAGACACAGGGCTAAATCCAATAATAGCCCTAACTAGGGAGATATACTGAAACCCAAGGGACTTAAGTGAGTGCCATTTTGAAGTCTGTATTAGTTTGGATTAAAGTGGGATTTAAATATTTGAAATGAAGAGTGACACTCTTGCGACCATAGAAGGTCAGACTTGACCGTCTTTGTGGTACTGGTACAACAAGAGGGTTGGATCTCTGAATAGGATTTATAATTTTTCTTGAAAGGCTACAGTCCTGCATCTGCTTGGGAGTCATCTCCATTTAACTCAGTGGGATTTATATTCTCAGGAAATGGCCAGAATCCTCTTAAGTATTTACATGCAGGCAGAGCTTCCCCTGCGGAAGCTGATGGTTGCACAAGAAGGACACACAGCCATCAAGTCGTTATAACAGTTTCCCTAATTGGAGCTATATGCACATAATCCACTTTAGAACCACTGACGTAGATAGTGAACAGCATTCTGCCCTAGATTTATATGATATCCCTGTATAGGAAGCAAAGCTTTGTACCAAGTAGAATTAAGTGGCATCAAAATTAGCATGAAATCAACAGTGTGCTCTAATAATCCAAAAATGGTGAAAATTTGGATGAAACTATAGAGACAGTAAAGGTAAGAATACAATTGAATATAATGATGATGTGAGTCACTGATAATATAGAGTTTTCAAAAGTAAATATGGACAGTGGAAGTAAGATTAAATAGCAGAGTCAAAATAAATAAATAAATTTAAAATGACTAATGTGAAAAAAGTTCAAGGGAAGATGGGAATGGAATATGACGCCTATCAAAATAAATGTGAATCTATAATAATAGAGGAAAAGAAGAAATTTAAGGAGCAAATTGCTATAAATAGAAACTGTAATGATTACAAAAAGCTGGTCCAAGAGGCATTAGGACTGTTAGATCACAGAGATTTAAAAGGAGCATTCAGAGTAGACAAGGAAATTGTGGAGGAATAAAATGCATTCACTACCTATATATTCACTGCAGCAGGGGTTACAGAAAGACAAACACCTGTAGAATTATTTTAGGCCATACTTTGAACAAACTGGATTAAGTAGAGATAACAGAAAAATTGGTTTTTAGCAATCAAATTTAACATTAGCAAGTCACCTGGTTTATCTGACTTGTATGAACAGTCTTTAAAAGGATTCAGAAGTAAAGTGGAAGGAAGTGCACCCATTCATACTGTCCATTTGAAAAATGTGTGTGCCCTGTGCAGACCTTTGTCAGTCTAAATGCAGGCAAAGACAGGGTACAAGAGGGTTTCAGCTGGTGGTATAGATTTTTTTACTGCTCTGCAAAAATATTAGAATGCCCTTTCCTCATAGAACAAATTGTCTCACACAGAAACCTTTTTGCTTGTTTTATCACTGTCACTTAATATGCCATCACTGCATATGTGCCGTTTTGTCACTTTACTACCCATTCACCATGTTTAGAAAAAATCATTTTAAAACTTTTCATATTCCCCTTCTGTTTTCATCACATTTGAAAAGCTGCTGTCATCCACAAACTTGGCAGTCTCACTGTTTGTCTTGTCTCAGGATCACTAAATGAAATAAATAATACATTCACCCTAATTTGAACTTGGAAGACTTCCTTTTTCGGATTTTATTTTCCAGAACTGTCAAAAGGAACTTTTCCAAGCTGGATTACTGGCACGGATCCAGAGGTAGAGACATTCTTTGCAATTCTACACTGGGAGAAATGTCTATTTATGTCTCTCATTTTATGCAGTTACAAATCCTTAAGACCTGTGTTTCTGTTCTAGTCTATTTCCTAACACTGTACTAATGTTATGTGGTAGCTGTCAGAGGCTGATTGAAGAAATAGCTGATCAATGAAGGCTGACATTGACATAAGTCTTAAAGGTGCCTCAGTGCATTTCTTCTTATTTCCCTTTCCCTTTGTTTTTATTGATGTTACTGTTTAATTTATTATGGCTTGAACTACAGTATATGTAGCTAACAAATGCCCAATCAAAAGAAAGCAGTTCAATTATTATTTTGTTCAGCACCTTCTAGCAGTGAAGATAGATACAAAATATTCCATCATCTTCTATGCCATTGTCCGGTCCTTCTCTGGTGATGCTTTCACATTTTTGAGGCCTGTTCTGATTGTCCCTTTGATCTTGATACTTGGCTGGGTTAGGATGGTGTGTTTTTTTGCTCTCCTCTGGTAGAGACCTGTGCTATTCCAGGAATACCTGGAAACCCTAAATGAATTTAAGTCTTCTGGTCCAGATGAATTATACCCAAGGATATTAAAAGAACTGGCCGAAGTAATTTCAGAACTATTGGCAAGAATCTTTGAGAAGTCCTGGAGAACAGGGGAAGTCCCCATAGATTGGAAGAGGGCAAATGTTGTCCCCATCTTCAAAAGGGAGAAAAAAGAGGACCCAAATAATTACCATCTAGCTAGCTTGACATCTATTCTTGGAATGATTCTAGAGCAGATTATTAAGCAGACAGTCTGTAATTATTTAACAAGCAACACTGTCATTACTAGAAAGAAGTCATCGGGGGCTTCTTAAAAACAAGTCATGCCAGACTAATTTGATCTCTTTCTTTGATAGAGTTACAGGTCAGGTGGATGAGCGGAATGCTGTGGATGTTGCTTATCTTGATTTCAGTAAGGCCTTCAATAAGTTTTCCCATGATATACTTGCAAAGAAGTTAGTAGAATGTGGGATAGATAGTGCTACTGTTAGGTGGACTTGTAATTAGTTAACTGATCATACCCAAAAAGTGATCATAAATGGCTCATCAGCAAGGGGAGAGGTGACTAGTGGGGTGCCCAGGGTTCTGTTCTGGGGCTACAAATGGGAAGTGCTGTGGCTGTGAGTGGTTGATGTTGTGTGCCTTCAGAAAGGGCTCCGTGTGCCACCTTTGGCGCCTGTGCCATAGATTCACCAACACTGCTACATGGCATTATTGTAAGGGCATGGAGGATTTGCATTTTTTTAAAGAATTGTTTCTTTAAAGAAACAAGTGTTTCTTTTGGGAGACATTATTTCTTTATTTTAAAATGCTCTACATCATGCTTTGACCCAGTTCTGGTTGCATGAACAGCCATGTCATTGTGTGTGAACATTCCCTGTGTTGGAGTTTTGCTACTCCTTGCATTCTGCCTTTAGTAAGTATAGCTAGGAGGGGACTTTCTTGACTGTCCTGACTGTCTTATCTATCCAGCATTAACCAGTAGTTCCCTGCCTCTGATTTCAAAGAGAACCTTGCTGATCCTCCTGTTGAAAGGAGCGAGTCTGCTTAGTTTGGTGTTTGATCTATTCACAACTCCAAGTAAAGGAAGTGATTTATATTTTTTCAACTCTAATGTTGCAGAGAGTTATTGAGATTGTAAGTGTCATTCAATGAAAAAGGGGGTGGGCTACTCTGAACTTGAAGCTATTCTGCTCTGAATCCCTACACTTCTGCTGCACAGATAGAGGAATTTTATCAAAAACAGCAGTAGTACTGATGTCTTGTGATGTGTTTTGGGTAGTCTACTGTTTCCCTTTTTAAATGTTTCTTTAAATAAACTGTTTGACTTTAGCATTGCATCACGTTAGCTCTGCAGTCTTTCTGTCTGCAGCATTAATAGAGCACTATGCTCCTTAGAATAAAAAGAAAAAAAATTAACTTGGACAAGATGATTATGCACAAGGACAGAATGCAGATGCTGTCAGGACAAACCTGTGGATGGATCAAAATACCAATTTAAGGCTGTTTAAAGAACTGTGTACTCTTCTGCACAGAAATAACGCTGGAGACAGATAACATGAGACATAATAACCTGACAAAACTCTTGCATTATTTGGCACTATGTTAACATCCTTAGCTAACTTTTTAATTCCTTTCTGGCCAGATGGGCTTATAAGAATCATTCTTGGAAAGGGATTCTGTACCTGAAGACACAAGAGAACATTAATTTTTTTAACAATGCACATATTGAAAATACGTCTTTAAATCGTTTTTTAAAAAATACAAAACAAATACAGTGGACCCTCATATAACAAACGGTTTGTATAACATAAAATCTGTACAACATAAAACATTCCGGAGATAGGAGACATTTGCTTAAAAATGGTCGTGAGTAGGGATTACTCTGTTTTCAATACATTCCTATGGGAAATTTGTATAAAGGAAAATTTGCTTAACATAATTTCATTTGGAATGAATTAATTCATTTATACAAGGTACCACTGTATTCTGAAATTCAGTGGTTCAGTCTGTGAAATTATTGGTTTTTGCTTTGTGGTTGGGGTTAATATTACTTGAAGTCAGCAGAGCTTTGATGTCTATAGCCTGTCATAGTCTCTTGTTAAGTCTTTTTCCCTCCATCTTGTCACTATACAATTGTTTGGTAAAGAAAAAGAACTCTGAATATGCCATGTGCATTCAAGTCACTTTTGACATATGGTGACTGTATGAGTTAATGACCTCCCAAATGTCCTCTCATTAGCAGCTCTGCTCAGATGTTGCAAACTAACAGCATCTCATTTTTTGTTGTTCTTTCTACTGCCACCTCCTCAGCAATAATGTGTTTTCCAGTAAATTCTGCTCAGGTCTTGCATATTAAAAACTTTGTTGATTCAACCCATCACTTCCTCGTGGCATAGTGGGAAAACTCCTGTACTGTACCTAAAACTGTGCTCACAACCTGGGGTTCAATCCCAGGCAGCTGGTTGGTGGTTGACTCAGCCTTCTATCCTTCCGAGGTTGATAAAATGAGTACCCAGCTTGCTGGGGTGGGGTGTGTGGGCAATGTATAGGCTGCATAATTAAATTGTAAACTGCCCAGACAGTGCTTTAAACACTATGGGGCAGTATATAAGCAGGAGCCGAGCACTCTAACCAATACAATGTAATACAACATTAGGTATTTTAAGAGAAAATGTTTCTTTCGCCCATGTGCTTTCCCCCCCCTCTGAAAAGTGGGCCCAAAACCCTGCTTTATTTATTTATTTGTTTATTTGTTTGTTTGTTTGTTTATTGAGACAAATCTGGCTTTAAACAAACAAGCCTTCCACTGACATGTCTAGTTTGGACAATACTGTAGATTGCCACTACAAGATATGTTGGATTTTTTCTGGCAAATGCATATAGCAGGGCATATGAGGATCAGTCCTTCTTGACATAGGGTTGTGTTTCAAGAAATACCAGGGTTGGGAATCTCCAGGAAATAATTAATTTTAGTCAAAATAATGATGGTCCCTGTTTTTCCTGTTAATATTAGTAAGGGACATTTGCATCTGGAAAACTATTGTGGTTCAACAATAGTTTTCCAGATGCAAGGTCTTGTTTTAAACACACAAAAAAGAAACTTAACTAAGGCCCTAAGTCGAATCTATTTCTGGGCAGCTCTGTGTATTACCATCCTAATATCACTGGCACTCCATGGTCTGAGCAGAAGAGCTTCATTCTACCATGGTAGAATAACCCTAGACTATGTGTCATGACTGTGTCAGATGGAAGAGACAAGTGTGGTAGTGCAGCATTTATAGCAATGGCATTTGAAACCAAGCCATTTGGGAACAGAGATTCAGGCTTTGGTCTTCATGCCTCCGACCCTTGTGAATGGGTTCCCCAACAAAATTAGTAGCTGAGAATATTCCCAGACACTAGTTGTTGGTTTAAGTTCATGCCAAACAAACTCATCCTGTAGTCCTAATCGTTTCTAGCCTTTGACTGATTGGCTCGAGTTGCAGCTTTAGTACGGTAACAGAATTCAGTGAATTAAAATGATTTTGCATGAGAGATTTCATCTCTAGCCTGAATTCCACTTGACCCAATTCATTGATTATTTGAAAGCTCACTTAGATGGAAGTGTCTGAAAATAAAACATTGCTCCTTCTGTTTTATTTCTGGTTGATAATAAATTTGCAAATGCTTAATAGAGCTGTAGCAGGTTAATATTTAAAATGGTTTTTTAACAAATTGTTTTGCATACTAACCTACAAAGATATGTCCAAAGTGGCTATCAGCTGGCAGTATCATAAACAAAAGGAAACATTCATTTAAAGAAAGAAAATAAGAAAAATGGGAAATCCCAGTACTAAAAGAGGTGCATTTACTTGTGCCACAGAAGAAGCAAGGCCAGAACACACTCATAAAATTCACAGAGACACCAATATTTTTAACCTGGCCAGTGAAGTATCTAAAGTGCCTAAAGAAATATCTGATCAACTCTCATAGGCCAAATAATTCCACAGTTTGGAGAGCAGTAAGAAGCTTCCATTCCCTTGAAAAGCTAAGGTAAGAATATGAAACAGAGCCTTTCTTTACTTCTAGGCCCAGGGGAAGGGGGCAGTCTTTCACATATCCATCTCCTAAACCATGTAGGATATTAAACATTAAAAAGCGATTTTAGTTTAGTCCAGAATCAAACTGGGAACACAGGCCTCTTACATTACTGGCATTATATGATTCATAAAGGGGCACTTGTCAGACGGCTAGCCACTTTATTTTGCACCAACTGTTTTAACTCGTATATGGGCAACCAGGTACCAAACATCAGCTCTTTGATGCAGGAAAACTGAGAAGGTGGACCTTATGAATAAGCATTTTGCAAAATGAGGTGGAAGGAATACAGACTAGAACACTGATGATTTCTGCTCCACATAGTTCTGAAGGTGAAAGAAGAGACAATTCAAAGGATTGCCCAGGTGGTTAAATTTTATTTCGATGGGCTATAGGATTTTTCAGTTATATTCTCTCTCTCTCTCTCTCTCTCTCTCTCTCTCTCTCAATGAAAGATGCACAGCTCAGGACCTGTAAGCCATGCAATCTCCCACGCTTTATGGACACCCTCACACATTGCTCTGAAATATACATCCAACCACCAAATTCACCTTCCTGCTGATTTTATACAGATACAGTGGTACCTTGTATAAAAGAATTAATTCATCCCAAATGAAATTCTGTTAAGCAGATTTTCCTTTATACAAATTTCCCATAGGAATGCATTGAAAATGGAGTAATCCCTAATCGCAACCATTTTTATGTTGTACGGATTCACACCATAGGCAATACTGTTAAGCAAATTTCCCCTATCTCCAGAATTTTTTATGTTGTACAGATTTTATGTTATACAAACCGTTTGTTATATGAGGGTCCCCTGTAATTCACTCTCCACTGTTCCTAGCTGCAAGGAAAAGTGATATTTGTCATTGGGGAGTATATCTTTTGGAGGGGCACATTATGGAGCCCTGGATCCTGTGTTGTTTGCTTCCTATAAAAAGAAAGAAAATCTGACTGAAAAATGCACAGAGAGGCAGCTGTCTGCTCTTGCACCCAGTAGATTCTCCAAAGGGTTTACTTTTCCTTGTTGGAGGAGATAAAAAGAAGATTCTCTAGACAGAGGAACAGAATTGCTTTACTTGTGAGTGTAGATGGGAGTTTGTGCATGCATGCTACCCCTAAGCTAGGGTCACATATTGTCCTCGTGGTTGAAAAGATCCTACCCTGCTGTTTCCCCAATACACCATTTCAAATTTAAGTAGAATTTTTATTGGCATACCTTATTGGTAAAACATAATAAGTAAAGAAAGTGTAAATGCTTTAAAACTGGGGCATTGTTATTCTCTGGCAAGTTAAAAACCTGCAGAGAGTCAATGGGAACATCAGGAAGTGGCTTAGTCTAGCACCGTACATGCCCACGTACCCAAATGCCTGACACACTCTTGTTTTCTTAGTTTGCCTGCACTGGGAAAAAATGCTTCTTTTAAATATTCTCTCCCGGTTAAGTTCCATTTTATTCTTATCCTTAAAGCATATGTAGGCAGAAGTTATTGACGAGTGCCTTTGAAAGTCACCGAATCGGGCTCTTTTCCAGTGAGCCTGTGCTCCAGCTATGGCTACATGTCCAAAGAGAATGCAAGTCCTTCCCCAGTTGCTCTTTCAGGTGACTTCTGGATTAGCAACAGCAGAGTTCTGGGCAGAATTACTCAGAAGTTTCATGAGTTTGTTTGGGATGCTTACATTCTACC
>JAHTLZ010003399.1:3584643-3607063 GCA_023846285.1 Phrynocephalus versicolor
ACAAACAATTTCAGCCATATTACAACTTGGTTGCTAGAAAGGATTAACTGCTTTATTGATTAAAGTGTCATTTAGGAAGAAAAAGTAAGCTTTTATATGCATCTCTAACTTGGATGGTATGGTAACCTGAAAGTATTGACTGACTGTGTGATATACAGCGGTCACAATTGTCTTTTACTAAGAAGAGCACAGAATGATGCTGGTTGTCATTCTTCCTCTGCTGTGTGGCAGCGCAAATAGTCCCCTTTCTAACCAACCTGGTGGGAAAAGTCAATATCCCATCAGCAGAGGAGGTAAACACATCAGGAGCTGTGTCCTCTCTCATCTTCCCAGCTCTATATTTCTACAGTTCTTTAAATCTATTCTCCCCAGTCATCGAATGCACTTCTGTCATTCAAATACATAGTTCTGCTGAACTGCAAGTATACACTAGTTCGAGTTTGAATTTTGTAGTATATATCTTTTTATTACATTTGAAAATAAAACATCTCATTAAGGTCACATGATATTTTTCTCTCTATTAGCAAAATACTTTTCTTTCTAATTTTGAATGAAAAATCAGAATGTTTTTAAGCAATGTTTGTATGAATTTAGATGTGATACCTTAAAGATTATAGCCAGTATCCAAAGCACTGTACAAAGGTTTGTCTCACACAACCCCTCTGCAAAGATGGCTACCCAAGTGAGGCTCAAGGTACTTCAGTTAGAAAGAAAAAATAACAACACAGCCTCCGCATATATAGAAACATTTCATACACATATGGGTCTCTCTTCCAACCATTGCTTAGTTTTACCATTGATCTTACGCTTACTTCTGCTCCAGTTGCACTGTTAATGTTTAACTATGGTAAACAAGATTGAACAACTCTGTTTATAAACTAGAATTGTTTGAGTTACATGTTCAACTGTATATTTGATGATGATGTAGTGCTTAAAGGAAAAGCTAGACACAGTGCACAAGTCAGAGTATGAGACTTAATAAAAGGAAAACTATTAAACAGCTGGCTTGAATAAAGAGGACTGAAACATCACTTAAAAGAGGGTGGACTAAGAGTGGATATCTACTGTCCTTCAATACAAAAGATGTGGCAATAAGGGGAAAAGCAACCAAAACAAAGGAAAAGCAAACCAGATACTTAACATGGAAAGCAATCTCAACCATTGTGATGTGAAAATAGAGGATGTGGGAGTGGCAGAAATCTGTAATTCAAAATAAGAGAATGTATATAGTAACTGGGATTAAGAAGTTGAAGGATGAGGGAGAGGAAGCAAATTAGAGAAGTAAAGTAAAAACAGAAACATGGGCCAGCAATAAAGAAATGACCGTGTATTCCTTGTTATGCTTCTTACTGTGTCCCTAAAGTTGCAGGCAGATTAGAATAATTTCCCTACTTGAGTAGAAAAACAGGCATGTGTGTGTGTGTGTGGTGTTGTTATAGTCATGAACAACTCTTCATGTCCATGGAGTTTTCTTGGCAAAAAATACTGGAGTGGTTTGGCGATTCCTACTCCAGGTGCCTACAGCACTTGGCATTCCCTGGTGGTCGCCCATCCAAGTACTAACCAGGGCTGACCCTGCTTAGCTTCAAAAATCAGGCGAGATCAGATGTGCTTAGGGCATAAACAGACATACTGAAGTCCAAACAAGAGAAGGACCTTCTTGCAGAGATGGTGGGAGGGTTTATCCCAGGCCACAAACGGTTTATACTGAAGTCCAATGGAATTTCAAGGGGCAGACTTCCGCGAGAAACTTAAAGTGAGACCAAGGAAGACAAAAATATGAGTTTTCTTATTTTGACCATGTTGGATAAAATAAAACCAAAGTAGAGACAGTATTGACAGAAGAGAAATGATGAAATGTTATAAACACTGAGGTTGAAATAAATATGATCTAGCACGTGAAGTTAAAATCACATCCATATTTCTTTATGATGAGGATAAATAGAAATACAATATTTGTTCCAGCTAAACAATTAAGAGAATGTAAGCAGTATTACCAGATAGAAAAAAATGAAAGTTTTAGAAACACATTAGATGCCAACCAGGAAGAAGTAGCAAGAATAGAAGAGATCATTTAGAAAGAAAGAAACATTAGGGGAAATTAAAGCCGACAATCAGCCTACAATTCAAGTATATATTTTAATTTTGGTTTTCCACTTTGTACAGGATGTGAATGGGATCTTAAATTAATACCTCTATTAACCAAATGTTCCTACTCATGTTTTAATGGGAGAATATTCAAATTAGTTTGTATGCTAAACATCTCTGGAAGGAAAAGAGAAAAGAGACTGATAAATGTCTTAGTAAAGTGGCTGCAACAGTACTTCAGGCAAAAAAAATCATGAAATTGTATTTAAAATACCCAAATTAAATACATCCATAAGCCTAGTTTATCCTCCTCCTTGAGTATACTCTCAGAGCACTGTATGAACAGGAATTTAGGTTAATCCTCTTTGGTGTTAAAACAAACTGGTCATTGCTCACACAACTTTGTTTGTATTCAGTGATGTTTCAATATAAATATATACAATCTCTGTATATAAAACAAGGGGTGTGGTGACTCAAAGGGCTAAAGCGCTGGAACTGTCAGCTGCAAAGTCGGCAGCTCAGCAGCTCGAATCCCAGGTGCCACGCAGCGGAGTGAGCTCCTGCTGATAACCCCAGCTCCTTCCAACCTGGCAGTTCGAAAGCATGTACAGTAAATGCAAGTAGATAAATAGGTACCTCCATAAAAAGCAGGAAGGTAAACAGTGTTCCATGCACAGAAATGTGTTTGGCCATGGTGGCCACATGGCCACAGACTTGCACAACTCTGTCTCTTTGGCTTAGAAACGGAGATGAGTTCCGTCCCTAGAGTCAGGCACAACTAGCATGTATGTGTGGGGAGAACCTTTACCTTTTTTACCATATATAAAACACACGAATGCTTCACATAACTGAGTCATTTACTGAATACGTTGGTAGAAGAGATGCAGAAACCTTCTGACACACCGTTCTGGTAATTCCTGGCAAAATGCTTGACTCTGATGTTTAAAATTAGGCAGTGGGCCTTACAGAAACAAGACTACACGTCTGAAGAACAGAGGACTCCTTGAGTCCGTTTCAGCACTGTGGAATTACAAAAACTGGGTTGTAGTAAAAGCAAATGAACATTTGGCTCATTTGTTGCTGAGCTAGTGCACAAAAAAGAATCATAATTCTGAATACATCCCACTGATAGATACTTTCAAATATCCAAAAGTACTTGCTTCTTTGTTTACTTTGTATGCTGCTCACTTCAAATGTGTTTAAGACAGTTATCATGAATTTGGCTTAATACATATATTTTTAAATATATTATATAATACAAAAATGGCAAAACAGACAGCATGACTAGCAAAGACCTGAATCTCTTTAGAATTCCAGTAAGAGGATGGGGCATTCTCAGGTCTCTGCTTGTCCTTTCCCTTGCAGCCCTGTGTACTTCCTGAAAATATTATCTTGCACGGCTTGAAAGATGGTGCAGGAAGCTACAAGGAAAGGAGGAAAACATGAGGGGGGGAATCACTCTTCTCCCTCTACTTCCATTCACAAAAGTCTTCCCTTGGATCCAAGACCTCTCTGCAAGCAGAAGGGCCTTTTCCTGCAACTAGCATATTTCATCTAGTTCTGACCCAGATAGAATAACTTTGCTTAAAAAAGCAAAACAATGTGATAACATGCCATCAGCATTACCTGCCACAGTTCTGTGGGAACTAATCAGATACATGGAAGCTAAATATTGTTAAGGAGGGTGTTATGCCAGTATCCAAGGACAGAGAGTTTAATTGCCTGAGCGCTGCAACAAGTCTTAATTCCTCCAGTTTTATCCCTGTTGGCACTGAAAAATGAAGAAGGCCTCTCACAAGTATCTGAGTAAACAAACGTGCCCTTGTTATAGGAGACAGTTCCCGGTTGATTAGGTCTTTAACCAGCTCTTTGGATTAGGCCTAGTAAATGGACCAGAGGCCTGTAAAGTCAGTACAACAAGGAATCCGCCTGAGGTAATACAAGCTGCAAGCAGACATTTTAAGTCAAGTTTAGGGAAGTATAGGGAAAATAATTATTCCTCAATTTAGAAAAAACAAAAGAGATTATTGTGGATTTCAGGAAATGCAAATTAAATATTCAGCCACTTACTATTGAAGGAGAGTGTGTGGAACAGGTTTCGGTGTTTCGATTTCTAGGAATGCAGCTGAGAGAGGATCTGACATGGGGAGCAAACACTAAAGATTTGATGAAGAAAGCACAGCAGAGATTACACTTCTTGGGAATCCTCAGGAAGAATAATCTTTCAAAAAATCTGCTGCTGGCTTTTTACCTATGGTTTGTGCTAACCTATGGTCTTGTGTATGTGGTTTGGTCGTTGTACTGCCAGAGAAAGAACAATGCTGTCCACGGTTGTTAAGACTGGAGAGAATAATTGGGTGTACTCTCCCTACTTTAGACCAAATCTATGATTCCACATGCTCTAAGAAAGCTGTAGAGATTGTGCAGGATCTCACACACCCTGAAAAATGGTCTCTTTCAGCTTCTGCCTTCTAGGAGGAGATACAGGGTCATTAAGACCAGGACTAGCCGCTTGAGGAATAGTTTCTATCCAAGAGCAGTTTTGGCTTTGAATGCAGCGAAATGCGGTTTCTGAGGGAGCTTCTGTAATTAGTTTTTAGAGTTCTTTAGAGTTTTTCAAGTGTGTTAGTGGGTTAAATGTGTATGTGGGGTGGGGGATAGATATTTATGTATGGTTGTACTGTTAGGTACTGTTAAGGCTGATGTAGATTCTTTCAATCTTGTTGTTCTGCCCAATGACAATAAAGATTTATCTATCTAGTTCTGGTTCAAGTAACCACTTGCGGTTTATACTAGCTGAGAGTGGCCAACTGCACCTTATCCAAGAAAGACCACATGTTGTTGTGTTGCGTTGTTCCTGTCCTCACCAACTCTTCATGAGCCCATGTCCATGGAGTTTTCTTGGCAGGAATACTGGAGTGGTTTGCCAGTTCCTACTCCAGGCGCCTACAGCACCTGGTATTCTCTGGTGGTCTCCCATCCAAGTACTAACCAGGGTCGACCCTGCTTAGCTTCCGAAATCAGGCGAGATTGGATGTGCTTAGGGCATCTAGGCAGCATATGGTTGTGCAAAAGCAGTGCTGGACAGAGGTTTCAATTGAAATTTCGAGAACAAAAACGAATCCAGAAGCCAGCTTCCTTATTTTCTAAATATGCACTGTGTCAGTCCTTTCAAGATCCAGTGAAGGGCATTCACTGCTATGGGTACAAGGCAGTATTTGCACTCCTAAGTTAGAGATGGCAAGCTGTGCTTCAGACAAGAGGAGCTTGTGGAAAAGTCACCTGAGACTGTGAGGCTAAGGAGACATTCTGAGTTGTGTTTATATAAAATTGGTAGTATTATGCAAGATTACCTCACCTGTCGATAAATAATCCATATTATAGCTTTTGAAACAACCACGTCTTAAAATATGAGAGAAGATTTGAGGTGCGGAACAGAGGGAGAGCTAGGATTTTCAGCGCGCAGGGACAAAGTCAGTTTTCACACACACCCAAAGGACAGGGAGGAGCTAAGTCACCACAAAGAAGGTTGTGGTGGCGGCCGGGAAGCCCTCTGCACCAGCCTTGGCAGGTTACCCACAATGTGCCTTCCCGCAGCTCCTGGGCAGGGAACTATTTGGCGCCCCCAGATGCTGTGCCAGGGGAAAAATTCTGCCCTTGCCCTCCCCCCAGCTATACCACTGGTGTGGAATAGAATATGTAACTGATCTTGGACAGAATTTAGAAAAGGCCTTTCTGCATCAACTTCCATATGTTCTATATTCTACAGTGGGCATTAATAACTCTGAGGTTTCAGAACGCGGAAGGCAGCAGACAGGCATGTCACTGAACAGAGTTCTGTTTTGTTAACAAAGACTCTTGAAAGAGCAGGCTCTGGTGATCTAGCTGGAATTGCTCTCTGCCTGGTTGCTTCAGCATTAGTGGACAGCAGTGCCTCCTGACATTTACTAACAGAAGGTGGTGCACCAGTTCATTGGGAGCATGACAGATGGGTCGATTAATTCCTTGATGAACTAAATTCAGTCTCTGCTAGAAACTTTTTCCTATACATGCTTGCCTACTTTAAAAAGGTAAGCAGGCAACCACGAAGCCCTGCAAAATGTCTCTTCAGAAAAGCTCAGACTAATTGGGATATTGAGGTGGTTGTCTCGTGCCCGGGCATTTATGTATCTCTGTAGAGAGATATTGGATACACATTTATTGATAAAGGCGGTCCCTTTTTTCTGATATTTTTCTGATATTCTGATTTTTTATTTTCATTTTTGTCTCTCAACAGAACACCTCAGGAACTCCGGATTCTTTGAAAATGATGTCAAGGAGATCTACAAAAAGCTGAAGTGCGTAGTAGACGAATGGTTATCCATGAGCAGTTACTCTGAAGTGAATCTCTGCAAGCTCTTCCAAACAGTCAATATAGTAAAACCAGTGGGAGATCCCAGTACCTAAACGCTGCATTTAAATGGAACCCCCCCAAAGAAAGCACAAACACCTTCTGGGGAATCACTTCCAGGCAATATTTTCCCCTGTTTCTTTTCAGGTTAGACACAAGTTGCACACAGGTGCTGTTGTACGTGGTTTACTGAACCACACAGGTATTGTTGAATTTAAATCCGATTTTATTCCACGTTAAAATATACAGTAGGTGTGTGAAAAGGAAAGCTGTGTTAAAGGTTGCTGAGTAGACCAGACACCTGTATGGCTTATGTTTCATGAGTATCTATGTGTTGTATATCTAGACCTAGAAGGGAAGAAAGGGGTGGGAAAATGGCTCCTTTAATTGAATAATTCCCAGTGAGAGTTCCTGGAATGTAAGTGATCCTAGACTTTGCTCCAGGGTATTTAGTAGAGGTGCTCTCAGGAAAAGAGGTTAGTGGAGGTCTCAGTAGGAGCACTAATGTTTTTCCTTTATACAATTTTTCTGCTTTGTGGTCATATACACAGCAGTTAAAAACAATTCAAAACATAAATTATCCCTATTAATGTGTGGTTCTAATGTGATCCCTTTTTGTGAAACTGTTTTTTTTTGGGGGGGGGCGGCTCTGCAAAACAATGCTCATTCAAACAATATTGTAGTGTAAAGATATAGATTAACGTAATGGAAATTAATGCAAAAGCACCAATTGACTTTTATACAGGGCAAGGAGACAGTGCGTGTATAGCAAATTCAGCCAGTCATATGCATATATATTAATTTTATACTTTTGTTCTTTGGGATTCAGTGGCAATGAAATAGAAATATTCCAGCCAACAGATAAAAGTAATTGTTACACTGCTGTGTGGAAATAAAGCTATGGAAAATTATTCTCTGGTCTGTTTATTTCCAGTAAAAGAATAGAGAAACACAGCAAAAGCCAAATCACACAATGTGTGTGGCATGAAGGGAGGGAGAATGCTGATTTCTGTATGTAGTTATTCCTCTTAAATTTGTAAAACAATTAACACTGTTGCTTCTTGATACATGTAAAAGCATTTTTAATAGACATGGAAACATTTTATACTTCTGGAGTGTAAAGATAATAAATTTGTTCTAATGTAAGAAAATCTGAATGATGTATATATATTAAACTTAGGTAGAGCAATGTTTCTTATTAAAATCAGTTTTAGATTTCTGCATTTTAAAAAATGAAATATTTACTTCTGGGCAAACTATGTGCCTCTTTGATAAAAATAATGGTACAGACTCCCTGCGTTAGATTTGCTCATACACTGAAGAGCATAACAACTATCCTGGACTACTTCACAACATTTAACTGAAATTAGGAAATGATGTCATATATAATCCAACATTTCCTGGTTAACAAAAAAAAGTCTGAAACAAAGAGATGATTCCAGACCACTAGAATCAAGCACTCGCTTAAACTCCACTGATTCCAGTGCATCTACTCTCAGTACAACAAAGTCTGGAGTCGGCCCAGGATGCTTTAGCAACCTCTGTTGAAATTTGGGCCAAGGTCTGCTCTGCTTTTTGACAGTACTGTATCTGGCATTCTAATACAAAGGAAACAAATGGAGCAATTTAGATAGATTATTGAAGTGGGGGGTGTTTCCGGACCAACCTCAGTTTTTGGATATGGAGATTCATCAAGAACCGTGTTGTTATTTGTAAAATCCATATTATGGACATTACTATAAACATGTTATTAAGGAGCCACCGTATAATTCTAGGAGAGGTGTAACAACTTGGAAAGGACTGGACAAGGAGCAAGTTTGAAGAATGAGATAAAAATAGGAGGGAAATGAATTAATGTTTATGAATTACTACTAGCTGCTCCTTTGAATACTGACTTTTTTATTCATTACACATTCTTTTAAATACCAGGTTTAACTACATCACATTTTGTTCAGTTCTTGCTATTTTATGGATTTGGTTCAATCCAGAAACGATGGAAACCCACCTAAAGATACTTGACCTGCCTATGAAAAAAAAGGCTTCTGTATTCTCCTAAGTGAAGAGGTGCTCAACAACCATAACAAATGCACAGGCAAGCCTGACCCTTCCATTTAATTGAATGGAGAAGGCCATGTGCACAGGAGTTCCTCTGCACACATTACAGACCTCTTGGTCTAAAGTGAGATTAGAGGAGTTTCAATATACCATTTTTCTCTGTTATTTTCCTACCATACCATGTCTAGAGTATATAAAGTGGACAGTCACATGAGATGTCATCTTTGATTAGTTCTTCCCATTGCTGTTATTCAGCCTTATGTTACAGTCAAAGAATTATGTGAGCCATCACTCCTAACAGAATTAGAAAACACCTCTATCTCTAAAATCATCACATGTTCAGCGTATTTTATCTGTTTTTAGGATATGCTCTTGTGAACTTGTCTGAACGGTCACAATGAACATTTTAACAATATTTTGTGAATAGGAGCACACACTTAATACATGAACGACAAAACAGCTTTCAAAAACATGGGAAAAGATCCATTTTTGAGGTTGCATTTTCTTCCTAAAAACGCCAGTGTTAAAATCTAAAATGAATATCCCTATCCTAATTGTATTCTGCATTTATCTTTTATTTATTATAGAAGTACAGTATTTTCAGCATAGGTTAAAGAAACCTAATTTTTCTTATGCTTTCTCCAAGTTGAACAAATGCTTAGAGTTTGAGCTGGTGAGATTAAAAATGGTGCAGATGTCTAAGCAGCCTGCTTGGAATGTACTTCCCTTAGCTCTTTCGGAAGAATGAGCCCTGGGTAGCACAAAGCCATCTCTCTGCATATATTGTGCACAATACAGAAGAAATTTGATGGGCTGAAAATGCAAGGGTAGATTCTTTATAAAAAAAAACCTAGACTGAACTGCTCTCTCTCTCTCTCTCTCTCTCTCTCTCTCTCTCTCTCTCTCTGCAGATAAATATAATAGTGCTAAATTTCAATTCCAGGAAGAGAAATGTACGCTTGGTAAAGTCAGAAGCAACATTTCACATCTAGCGTTTCTTGAATGGAAACCACTGAGTTTGTCCTGCACCAGAATCATTTCTTGGTGGGGAAAAAATTACTTTGCTATTTCCCAACTCCAGCCTTTTCCCTCTCTCTTTCTTGTGCCTTACTTGCCTCTTTTCTGTTGAGCACCTAAATATTTCTTAATTGAACCGCTCATCCTGCGCTCCTCTTATAGCTGTTTAATAGATTAACTCATCTGTGCCAGCTTCAAATTTCAGATTAAAATTCCTTCATCCCCAAGGCAGCATTATCAGGTTGTTGGAGGCTGTTTTCAAACCTTGGTTTTGAATAGCAGCGGCTCTGCATTAATTTAACCACTAAGCTAATAAGTAGGTTTCGTTTTGTTATGCTAAGCTTTATTGCTTTTCTTTTGATCAGAATGGTGTTGTTGAGCAAAGCAGCAGACAAGGCATTCTTTGATGAGGGAATTAGTGCTCTATTCTTCCTCTATTATTCATAGCACAGTGGAATATGTAAGTACCTGAGGGTGTCAAAGGAGAGCAGGCTCTATTGCAAAGTGTTCGCCTTGTTTCTCTCAATAGCTGACTATGAGATGATAAACTGCTTAATACACTGCACTAATTGGATGAGAGCAAAAAGAGATGGGAATTAAGGCAAGGCAAAAAGAGAAAGTGCTACCAGCCTTCATT
Organism: Phrynocephalus versicolor; assembly: GCA_023846285.1. NCBI lineage: Eukaryota > Metazoa > Chordata > Lepidosauria > Squamata > Agamidae > Phrynocephalus > Phrynocephalus versicolor. The sequence goes on from JAHTLZ010003399.1 coordinate 3,594,831, forward strand.
CACTCTTTCACTCCTTTAACAGCGCCAAAGGAGGCACAGGCTTTCTATAAGCAGACTAGAGGTTTTGTGCAGAGATAAAATGAACCTGTTAGTGGATTCAAGTAATACACTAATTATTGCACAGTATAAATACCAGTACTGGTTTTATAACACGAAGGTAAACTTCTTTTGAGACAGTTATAGGATTGCTTGGCAGTAGTATAGATCCTAATAAGGGACCAGAGTAATAACCCCCCTGGATTAACAAAATTGCTGCTTGCAGAAGTATGATTCTGGCTTTCACAAAGATTTCTGCAGAATGAATGAAAAAGACTGTGACATTTCTTTAATGTGTAATGGATTGATAATGATTCCCTTTTCTTTAAAATAAAATATGTACTTCAAACTCTACTGTTAATCATGTCCAGAAGCATATGGTTTTTTTTCCCATATAAAATTTTGTACCTATGGTAGGATTTTTTAAATACATACTCCAAGCACATGTGTGCTGGGATCTATAGATAGTTTTTATGAACTGTAGTTTGCTCATAAAAACAAACATGGTGAAGAGCCTACTGTGTGTGAATGTGAACTCAGAGGGGAGAAAAATCCACCTGAGCCATATTTACCATCCCCTCCCTCGTGGCTGCCTTAGCCCAAATGTCTTCTTGACTGGAAAAAGATGCATTCTGGGCTTACTGCACTGTCAGTGCATTGTGATCTAAAACTAGCTCTTAATCCATAAATGTATTCCAGATTGCACCGGGTTTTCGGGTGTGGATGTGTGCACTGGTTCAAGTAGAAAGCCAGGTAGAAGGGTGTGTGGGGGTGAAAGTACTGCAGTTTGCAAGGAACCTGCCGGCCAATTCAGCCTAACCAGGTAAAGCCCCTTAGCCTTCAAGTGCCAACTCGTGGGCCTTGCATACCCGGCGTGAAACAGTACGGCCTCATTCAGTGGGGAAGCAAACCAAGCCACTGACTCGGCTACTTCCATCCGTGGGAGCAAGGGACTCTGGTCGGCCAGCCGGGTCCCTTTCCGGCAGTGAACCCGCCTTGTTGCGAACCCGCCAAGAAACCCGACGGCGTGTATCCGAACGGTGCCGAAAGCGAGTCTTAGGGTGGGAATTTTATGGGGCCAATCTGCCGGTTTTAGCGACGACAGCCTTCGACCGTGCGGGGCTTTCATGCAAGAAGAATGGGCCCAGTTTGGCGGGGGGGGGGGGCAAAGGACCGTGAATGTCCGAGGAATCCCCGAGGTGGGTTGTGGCCAGGCCCCTTTTCCCCGGTTCCCTACCAGCACCCCCTCAGCAGCTTTCAGACGAGGAAGGGGTCGTGGGTTCCTCCGTTGGTTTTGAGGCCTTGTCAGGCGTGACATCGCGGGGGGGGGGGGCTGCGCTTAATCCCGAGGGCCTCGCGGGGAGACCCGGCTTGCTTTTTTGAAGCGTGCGCCGAGGAAGGCCGGCCTGCCAGCCCCAGGGTTCTCTTGCCCCCCCACCTCCGCCCCCCCCCCTTGGGCCAGCTGGGGAAGAATAGGGGGCCACCTTCCTCGCGCTCGGGCCTTGTTTGCGGCCGCCGAAAGACACGGGATTAGGCGGTTTGTCAACCAGGGGCGAGGAGGGCCTCTCAATGGGCCGGCCGTGTAATCCCTCGGAGGTAATTTCACGCGATTTGCCTCTGCTCCATGGCGGGGTCAAACGGGGGGAAATGGCTCAGCAGAAAAAGAGAGGGACGGAGAGAGAGAGAAAGAGAGACAGAGGGATCAGGACGGAGAAGAGACGTTGTGGCTCGCCGGCCAGCAGCTTCCCTCGGCAGCTGCCTCGCCGGATGCGCAAGGAGCGCCACATCCTAGGCGGAGGAGAGGGGGTGAGGGATCAAAAGCAGCATCACTCTCCTCCGCATCTTTCCGCTCGTCCCCCGACCCCCAGAGGTACGCCTGCTGGCCTGGGAGGGAAGCAACCGGAAAGGAAACGTGGGTTCCCACGGTGGCTTCTTCTCTCCCCCCCACACACCCAAAAGACACGCGCAGACACCCAGCCAGCCCCGTCCGCCTTCCCACCCCTGGCCCAGGGAGACGGGCCTCGAGATCCACTCCGCGTTCCAAGTCGCTGCCCTTCCATCGGCCTCCCTCCCTTTTCCCCATCCGTAGCCCTTTCCCCCTCTCTCTCTCTCCACCACGGGAGAAAATAAGGGCAAACACCAAGAAAACAACTGGGGGTGCGGATGTGAACGGACAGGACCGGCAGCAGCTGTTGCGCAGCTTGCCCTTGCGCGGGCCAAACCATCCTGTGTCGTTTTACTCAGAAGGCCGGCTGTATTCCGGGCATGGCTGTGCACGGCCTTCCTCTGCCAAGTGTCAGGGCAAGTTAAATCGGACTTTTTTTTCCCAAGTCGGGCGCATGGGCTGAATGTGGCCTTGCCCTGCGTTGTTGCCTCGGTTCACTTTGGCGGCGGCAGGGGGGGGGTGTTCTCCTGTGGGCAGCGCTGCGCCTTTCCTGGTACAACAAGCTGCCGTTCCCTTCTGCCACCCAGACTGTATCCTGCCATCCACCTTCGTTACCATTATTACTTCCAATGAGGCTGCATTTCCAGGTGTCTTTTAGAATTCTTGATAAATGTATATATATTTTATTTTCTATGGGTGACGCTTTCCCCACTTGATCGCAAGGAAAAGTGAGAGCAATAACAACATTACACAAAAGTACTGTACCAATTTTCTTTTCTCTTTTTCTGTTTTCTTTCTTTCTATCTTTCTCTCTCTCCCCCCCCCTCTTTTTGGGTTTCAGGAACCTCTATGGTTAATAAGTTAAATAAAAGGTTTGTACATAAATATTTGTCTAGGGCCCCTATAATATCTACAGCACAGTAAGAATCTACAGAAATGACAAACTTGTACAAACACTACACTGAGTGCAATTGTTATATAACATTTCAAATATACAAAGCTCTGGTGCGTGTTTTTTTCTTTTTCTGCTTCTTTTTTAATAACAATGGTATATACATTTTTTTAGATAATCACAGTTTCGTGACTTTTTTTTTAAACAGTCCATATTCTAGCACTGTATTTCCCTTTGGTTTGCTATGAAAACCCTTGGTTGGTGTCATGACAAAGGACGAGGAAGAGAAAAAGACCAGGCAACCCCCCCCCCCACACACACACACCACCAGCATCACCCGCCTTGGTGCCTGGCTGGCACGGACTCCTTGACACGCAGCGTCCGCGCCTTCCCGACTCCGCCAGCATCATCACCGCCTCGCTTCCGCGCCCCCCCCCCCCCAGCTGAGAAGGCTCCGACGCTCCTTGTGGAAGAGCCCAGGGTGTCAAAGGAGACGAGCGGCCAGGAGCGCGAGGTGGCATTTGGGAGCTGGGGGTTGTCAACATTTTTTTAAAAAGGAAAGGAAAGGAAAGAGAAAAGAAACAAATTTTCTGAACTGTGGGGTGATGTGGCACTCTCCCTGCCCCCCCCATATCTATTTGTTGGCTGGCCAAGGCATGGAATTAACATGGGCGTGGCTGGAAAAGGGGGCGAGCCAGGGAGTAGCGTCTCCTGCGGATTCGAGGGAAGTCCGCCGCAGCGGGGCCTGGGCTTTCTCTAAGTTCGTAACTGGAGGGGAAACGTCTCCTCCAAGTCGCTGGTCCTCTGTCACCTGTGTGTGCGTGCGTGCGTGTGTGTGCAAGCGTGCGTGTTTTGCGTCCTGTCTCTCTTCCTCTCTCTCTCTCTCTCTCTCTCTCCCTTTCCCGTTTTGGTCTTGGACTCCTCTCTTCCTCCTCCTCCTCCTCCTCCTCCTGGGCGGCGGCGGCGACCCTCTCAGCACACCTCTTTGCCCGTGCTGGTCCCGGGCAGGATATTGAGCTGCGTCAGCTGCGCCGCGTGCTCTTTCGCCTTCAGCCGCAGGGCCGCGATGCTCGAGGCGCGCCGGTCCGCCGCGGCCGTGGCCGGATCCGAGAGGGCGCCCGACGGCACGGCGCTCTCCACGGCTGGGGCCGGCTGTCGGAGCAAGGCGGCGGCCGTGGAAGCGCTGGTCAGCGGGGCCATGGTGGAAAAGAGCCTGCAAGCCAAGGAGACACGACGGGGGTCAAAGGCGAGGCACGTCTCGCGGGGGCCCCACTTCCCACGGGACTCTTTCCCGGGCCGTTGGCCAGAGGGCAAGCGGGGAGGGCCTCCCCCCTCTTCTCTCCTACCACCCAAAGTTGCGGTCTGCACTCGTGCCTCCCACGGGGGCTCCTGCGCTCTACAAGCGGGAAGCCCAAGATGGGCGGGCAATGCGTTGGCATCCCAACCCGGGAGGCTGTCACGCAAAGACGCCGCCGCCGCAGAACGAGGCGGCCTCCCTTATTGCGCCTTCTCCCACCCCACCGTTCCTTTCTGGGCCTGGGTTCGATTGGTACGTTTGTGTGACCAGCAATCTGACTGGATCTTGGGTCCAAGTCTTCGCCACCCCGTCCCCTCCCCCTACTCCTGGATCACCCAGGAGATCGGGATCCACTGGCGAGGAGAGCTTCACGTGTATGTGCGTCTATGGGAGGGGGGGCAGAGAGACACAGAGAGCGCGCGCGTCAGGTTGGAGAATTCCCCAGCGCTGACAGTCAAGAAAGATTATTTATGAAGTGCCTTAATTCTCCCTCGTTTGCTCTTGACAGAAGCGGGCTGTCAGGGGGAGCGCTAGGGCAGGTAACTTGCACCGCGATCGCAGACAAGGCTCAGCTAAGCAGGCAGCCCAGGCTTCGGAAGGATGGCAGTGCGATCCTCCCGGGTGGGTTCTCTTCCCCCTACTCCTCGCCTCCGCCGATGCTCACGTGTCCCCCCCTCCCGCGCATGGACCGCCCTTCCCCCCCCCCAAAGCTCGGGAAGCCGCTTCCCCTCCTCTCTTTCCGGCTGCTTTTCACTTCCGACCCCCCCCCCTCACCGCGGCCCCTGTGGCTCTCAAGGTACCGAACGCCTTCTCTCATACCCCGACCCCCCCCCCACACCGCCCAAATGCCCAAATCGGCGGCGGCGGCATCTGCCGCTCGGCTCCACCGAGGCCCAGTAGGGCGCGCCGTCCCCGCGGCTCCGCACGCAGCGGAAGGCCAATTACGCGCCGGCAAACCCTCGCATCCCGGCTCAATGACACAGCCTTGGAAATGGCCCCCTCTCGCCCCCTCCTCCGCTCCCGCTCGCCTTCCTCGCTCGCCTCGCTCGCTCTCCGGCTGGCTCTCTTTCGCTCTCTCTCCGCGGAGCCGCCGCGCTGAAGAGCGCAACTGACCCCCTTGACTGCCACGGCGAGCTCGACAGACTCTCCATTAACCAAGGAGGTGATTATGGACATCATCACGGCGAGAAACTGAACTGTGGGCCTGCCAGGCAACGGGGGCGAGAGACTAAGCCCGGAGCCCCACCAGGCTGGACCAGCAGCCACCACTGCGCGGCAGGGCCAGGCCGGGCCTGAGGGGCTTGGCGGTGCCTTCGCTGCCTCGCCCCACCGCCGCACCCAAGCGGCCCGCCTTCGGTGCCCTCTGATGGGGGACATTCAACCAGCATCCGCCCAAACCAACCCCAGCCCCGGCAGGGCAGCAGCTCTCGTGCTCAGGGCAGTCGGAGACCCCCTGGGAAGCGCTCCTAAAACGGCTCCAGCTTTCTTTTTGCAAGAACCCCTTCTCCGAGTTGGACGGGATCGCCCGGACGAGGCGTCTCCGTTCCGCTAGCATCCCATTCCTGCCTTCCTTTCTCCCTCTCCTCCTGTCGCACTTTCTCTGTCAATCGCATCACCCACGAGCCGGGCTGTTTAGGGAGCTTTTTACAACTCAATTTTTCAATTTGTTGTGGCGGGGCTTGGGGGGGGGGGGCGAGGATTGACGCCAGGTCCTCCTCGAAGAGAATCCAAGGGAAGAGTCCGAGCCCAGCGTTACCGGGAGGGGGCGCCACAGGCCCCGTTCTTCCCTCTGGCTCTTCGGGGAGAGGCATTAAACCCGGTTGGTCTCTGGTGGGCGGTACTTCCCTCCAGTCTTAATTTTACGTGGATTTCCCTCCTCCTCCGCCTCCTTCTCGAGATAATTTTGTTAAATAGCGTCTCCGAAGAATCGACCCTTTCTTTGTTCTCTTTCTTGTATTTCCTTTGCCAATCTCTACCGTCTCCTTGACTTTAATAAATCCTGTCAATGTTTCTTTGCCTCTTTAATTAACGACTGCCTTTGAAAAATGTCACCGCCTTGTTTTCCGTTAAAGGCAAGTATGGTGTAACTTTTCAAAAACAGACCCACTAATTTGATTTTCCCGTCTTGGTAAACGACACACCTGAGGGAATCCGGGCATCTCCATTCACTCTCTCTTTCTCTTTCGTTCTCTTGTGCCCTCCAAGTGACAGGGATTTTACACGTTTTATTTATTTAGCATTAATTAAATAAGGGGTTTCCTCTTTCGCTCTTTCCAAACGTTTTAGGTCACTTCTTTCATAACCATTTGGTGGCCAAAGAATAAGAATAGGAAAACGAAATGCAAATATCCCCCCTCCCCAAAGCGGTCGTTTTTATTGTGTAACTATATTTTACACAAATCTGAAAATGTTACCGGTGACCTTTTAAAAAAAAAAACAACTGTCCCATAGTTCCCAAATAGGCTGAACAGAAATACTCTTCCAGAAACACCTACGAATTCCATTAATCCAACCGCTTCCAATCCATCTGCTTAAAGCTCATTGTGTTTCAATGCAACTGGGATTTTTAAATGGCAACCCCCCTTCAATCAGAATGGGGGCAAGGTAGTATGTAATTTTTCCTCCCTGATGTCCCAAGATGTTCGATTATTGAATTCTCAGGACAGCCATCCCACCTGGGAATTATTGATCGTTACATCCCGGCTACAGTATCGTTGTTCACAAATGTGCACCCATTTCTGACTTATTTCCAGCCGTCCGGGAAGGAGGGCGGTGGGAGATTTCTTAACTTCGCTAAGCCTGTGACGGCGGGCGTCAGATCCACGGAACCCAGAAGCACTTCCTTCGTAACAGACCGGCGTATTGTATGGAAGGGATAAAACTCGGGCAGTTTGAAGCCTCACATCTTCCCAGAGAAAAGCGACGGATCACCCCCCCCCGCCCTTCGCCTGATCCATCCCAAGGGAAGGAAGGGAAGCGGCCTGTTTACCTGCCGAACGCGGGGCTGATGAAGGCCGGGTGCCGGAAGACAGCAGCTCCCAGGAAAGTGCTGAGGCCGAGCGGGGTCCCGCTGGGGGGCAAAGCGGCAGAGCCCGGAGGAGGAGGAGGCAGGCTGGGGAAGGCAGCGGCAGCGGCGGCAGCGGCGGCGGCGGCCGTCCAGGCGGAGTCGAGAGCTGGGTGGTGAGGAGGGAAAGGACTAGCATCAAGGTAGGGACTGAGCGGGTGAGACGCCGGCAGGGGGCCCGGGAAAGGCAGGCCGGGCGGGTGGCTCTGCGCGCCGGCCTTTTCCCTCTTCCGCCATTTGGCTCTCCGGTTCTGGAACCAGACCTGGAAGCCAAAAGAAAACAAGGGGTTGGGGAGGGGGGGCAAGGCGGTTAGTAAGGAAGGCTCTTCCTGCCCCTCATCAGACTTCCCCCCCCCCCGGAAATCGAGGTCCCGGAAGCCTCCCCGAAGTCGCCGGAGGCAGCCGGCGCTCCCCTGGGTGGACCTCCCCGGGGAAGTGGGAGCGCCCGAGACCTTGAGCCCGGGAAAGGGCAGGGGGAGAGTGGAATCGAAGCCTCTCCCTTTGGAAGAGGGAATGGCAGTTCGGAAAAGTCCTGAATGAGATGTAGCGGCTTTGACGCCCCCCCCCCCCCAGTGAGCATCTTTGCATCGAGAGCAAAATGGCTCCGCTCTTCCCAAGTCGTTCCGCCCTCTGTGACTCGGGAGCAGCGACACATCATCTCCCGGCGGGCCAAGAGGGGACCATTACTGGGTCAGCTAAGGTGGAGGGACGTCCCTGTCAAACCCAGCGCCTTGGCTGGGTTTATCGGTCCCAGAATAACTGGAATATCGGGAAGCTTCTCTCCGCCCGAGGGCAAATCAGCCACCTAACCCAATTTCCTTCCTCCCTCAGTCCCTCGCCATCCCTTCTCTGAAAGCTGGACCTGAAACTCCAAACTGGCTGGGACCCATCCTTTCTTTCTTTCTATCCTCAGCTCCCAGCCAGGGCCTTTTTAAAAGACGCCATGGAAATGGGGGAAGCCAGACGGCCAGCCCCTGCCTTTTTAGGGGCAGTCCTCCACTTATCCCGGTGTTCCTCTTGGCTCTTCCGCTGGGACCCCCCCAAGGCACCTTGGGTGCGCTCCTGGTCTTTTGGGGTCACTGTGGGCCAAGGTTTGGATTGGGCGCGGGTGAGAAGCGCACCCTGGAGACAGCTTCTCAGAAAAGTCCTCCTCTTTCAAGATCCCTTTCTCTCTTCTTCGATTCATTCCCAGTCTTCGGGTTTTTCAGCAGTTCCCCCGACGCCGACGGTCCCCCCCCCCGCACGCTTCTCTCCCGCCCCCCCTCTCCTTTCCCCAACTCTAAGGGGGTTTGACAGACAGCGGGATGTTTCCCTCCAACACACCCGCTCAACATCGCGTTTGCTTTTAACGAAGGTTTTAAAGCCAAGCCTTCTTAGCGGCACTTAAAAGGCTCTAACGCTAATTTCCCAGCCCGATGGAAATTATATTTTTTATTATGATCATTCGGGTGATCACGCCATCTCCGCAGCCATCCACAGGCCGCCGCAGAGAGCTTGCAGACGGCGCTCCAGAGCCGCTCAATGGGTCTCCTCCTTTCTTTTTCTTTTCTTTTTGGAAGGGAGGTCACGATGAAAAAGCAATAAAGGGACCGATCCCTTCCCAGTTGTTTCCTCTTAATAACCAACGAGGGAAGGGTAGAGGGTTTTCGATTTACCCGTTCCTATTAACCATTACCAATTCTCTAGTTCTGAGATGGCCAGGCGAAAAGGACCCCCCCAAAACACACAGACACACCCCTTTATCCCTAAGCCCAGCAACCCATTAGTTTAAAAATAGAACGTTTGTGAAGGGGCGTAAGACATTCCTTTCTAAATTAAATCAAATGCCACCTGCCTCGAATAGACTGATTTGCAAAAGGGATGAGCTGGGGAAACGAGGAAGGACCCCCGCAGGACAGGGGTGAGGGTCCTTCTTCGGATTTGCTCTCCGGTCCACCTTCCGGCCCCTCTTCTCTCTTCGCCCCCCCCCCAGCACCACCGAGCCCAGGCCCAAGCGCCAGCGACCGTCTCCGCCGGGCTGCCTCTCTCTCTCTTTCTCTCTCGAGCGCTCGCGGGGCTTTTCCAACTTAATCAGCAACTTGGCCTCGCTGCAAATCCCCCTCTTATTGAATTAATAAGTTTGAGTACACCCAAAGGTAAATCGAGGGGCTCTAATAATTCATATCCCCTCCTAATTACATCTTCTTCAGTGAATAAGCGGGGGGGGGGGGGCAAGGACCCCAAAACGCCAAAGGCGGGGGTTCCGGACCCGGGGGGGGGGGCGAGCTCAAATCTCTGCCGTTCACTCTGTTTTTAGTTATTTAACTTTCCCACGACTCATTCCCCTGAGCTGAAAATCCTGATTTGCTGTCACATCTCTGTTTGACAATGGAGAAATGTGTCAACAGAGAGGAGGGGAAGGGGGCTCTTCATTAGACCCACTAATGCGAGAAGCTGTTGTGTATTAAATGAGCCATATGGAATTTATGATGCTTTCGCCGCGCCTGGCTTTCCGTGTAAAGTGATTTGCTCCCAGCCAAAAGGCCTAGGCCATCTGTTGGGGCTGGAGGCCCAGGGAGGTGGTAGTGGTGGTGGTGGCGGCGGCGGCGACGACGGCGGCGGCGGCCTAGCAGCCAGACCGCCTTTCCCCTCGGCTCTCCGCGCTCCGGAGCTTCCAGCTCAGAGACGGGGCGGCGGCCGCTCTCCCAGAAGAGTGTTACTTTCTAAAATCCCAAAGCAAATCTTTGCGGGGCGGGCGGGGGGGGGGCGGGGGAGTGCAAGAGAATCAGATCAGGCATTTTCTGCTCCCCCTCCTGCCCCCTGGCCATGAAAAGAGCAGCTTCCCCCCCCCGCCTATCTGAAAGCCCCCAGCCCCAATTTGCCAAAAAGCTCTTGGGAGGGCGGAGGCCCGGATAGCTGTTTGAGAGGCTTCCCCTGGTTTGGAAAGAGGGGGGAAGGGAAAAGAGCCTTTTTTTTGGGGGGGGGGTTCGCTTATCCCGAAGGAGATCTGATCTCTGTCGGAAGGAGGCCGCAGTTCCCCTCCCAACAGCCTCTGGCCCTGATCCGGGCTTCGGAGCCGGCCAGTCGGCCAGCCAAGACCCTTAGATTTCAGGGCCTAAAACGCAACCCCTCCTGTTCTCCCGTCAGCTTCTTTCCCTCCTTTAAAAATACCCTTTACCTCGCCGCGACCAGCCCACCCCTTTCCTCCGCGCACCCCCCCCACTCACCTGCACTCTGGCTTCGGTCAGATCCAGGCGCATCGCCAGCTCCTCCCTGAAGGAGACACAAGCACAACAGGACATGGGCTCAGGTGAGGAGGCCTGGAGATGCAGCGGTTCGGCGAAACAGCTGGCCCTCGGTTCAGGCAGGCGTAGGACGGGGACCGCCTTGGAGAGGCCTCGATCTTCTTCCACCAACAAAAAGGGGGGGGCTCTCCTCTCTTACACGCGAGAAAACGATAAACAAGGCGGGCATCCCGCCCTTCACCCCGATTTGGGCTGGCACCGGCGTCAGAGCGCCCAACCCTTCGGGATTCCTTCTAACACTCCCTCGGCTTTGAAATAACACCAGGAAACCCTTGGTCGATCCCCCCCGCCGCCGCAAAATCCTCCTGAGCATAGGAGAGGGTCAGGGAGTGGAGGCTTGCAAGGGTTGTGTGCTCCCAACTGACTCCTTTTTCCACAAACATCTTAACAACTTAACAAACATCTTGCACAAAAGCGACCCAGCGGTCTCTCGCCTCTCCGCCCCTCCACCTTTCGGGCTCTCTTCGGCCTCTCGACTGGCCCTCCCGGCCGCGCGCCTGACAAGGTCCCCCGACCCTCTCGCACGCGCCCTCGCCGCGGCGCCGGGGAGACCCACTGAGCTGCAACGCGAGCCCTTCATTGCCATCATTATAGGAACAATTAAGGCAAGTCGGAACCCACAAGGCGTGTTAGGAAACTGCTCCTAATCTGTTTACCGCGAAGAGGGTAATCGTTGGCTCTCCCTCCGCTAGGCAGAAAAGCGCGGCGCTGGCCAAAGGGGAAGGAAGGAAGGAAGGCCGAGGAGGAGGCCAGCCTTAGCCCGGCTCCATCCGGGCTGCCAAAGGATTCGCCACCCGCTTTCCCTGTGCGAGCAAAGCCCCGAGGTGCGCGCCGGGAAAAGAGAGGCCTGGCTGCGATCCCTCAAACACAAACCCTGCCTGGAGGGCTGCCACGCCGAAGACGCGGGCCTTCCAAAGAAAGGGCTCGCTCGCTCGAAGGCGCCTTTGAGGAGATGGGCTCGCATTTCCATTTAAAGGAAGAAAAAAGGGGTAACGGGTTTCCCCTCAAGGTTGCAGCCGCGCTAAGGGTGGCGCGTCGATTTCCTCTGGCTATCACGCCGGCTGAGAGTCTAACCCTGCTAGCCCGGGAAAAAACTTCGTGACCAAAACTCAGCTCCACTTTCCTGGCAAGCAAGAGCCGCCGGCTACAAGAAGCCATCGCCGGCTCAAGAGCGGATTTTACACTTTCTCTAGCAATCATGGGAAGGATCGTTCTCGGGAAGGAAAATGCCAAGGAACGAAAGAAATGGTTACATTCCATGCCCAAATTATTTCTCTCCTTTTGGCAAAAATTGGGAACAGTTGCTATCCAGGAGCACATAACTCGAATGACACCGCGAGTTATGAAAAAAGGAGTATCCTACTTAGGAAATTTATTTTCCCCGGCGCCGCAGCCAACGGGTGACATGGAAAAACCGAGGCTCATAACCCCTTTTCTTCTACTCCTCCCCCTCTTCCCCGCTCCTGATTCTTTGGCCACAGAATGGGAGCGAAAACAAAATTCCTCTGCTGTAAATCCGCAGAAAAGGAAAGTTCCGGAGCCCTATTTAATACGAAAACGAGCTACACACGAGCGTCAAACAAAAGGAATTTTGCCGACCAGCATTTTACATGCAATCAAACTCTTCTCCCAAAGCAGGTCTTAAGTGAGAAGTAAAAGAGGAGGAATTTCCCCTCTGGCCAGAACCAGCCTCTCCAAAAACGCTGTGGTTCGGATCGAGCCGGTGAAAGAGAGAGAGAGAGAGAGAGAGAGAGAGAGAGAGAGAGAGAGAGAGA
>JAHTLZ010003399.1:3628309-3679759 GCA_023846285.1 Phrynocephalus versicolor
ACATACATACATACATACATACATACATACATACATACATACATACAGCTGTAGATGATCATGGTAGTCTGTGTAGGCCTTGGCTGAGTTCAAACCACTTTTAGAAAGCCCCTTACACATTTACTTCATCTCTTTTGATCCAAATATGATGTTTGCTTGTTCTAAAGGTTTAAAATTACACATTACGGGAGTTAAATTACACATTATGGGAGTTAAAATCAAATGTGGTGAGAAGTAGTGGTCACCAAATTAAGAAAGGATGGTGCTTAGTATTGGTACAAGCAAATATCTTTCTGTGCTATCCAGCATTGGGGTGATCTGTCTTTGAAGTGTATCATTTTCTGAGCAGTATATATAAGAGATTTTTTTTGTGCTGTTACACATAGATAAATCAATAGCATTCATACTTTTTCTTGCCACATTGGCTGAAATCCTGTTGCATAATTTATACCTGTGGGAAATTGATGATGTCACAGATACTTCTGTAATGCTTTTTCTGACCTCTATGTAATCTTTCATTGTGAGTATGCTATAGTAGCTCCCTGCCACCAGTGTCACCTGGCACCAATTTTTGCACTTCTCCTTTAGCCTTCGTAAAGATATCTTCCTTCTGTCTCACTGTGTCCACTAATGAATGAAATTACAAAGGATTTGTAAATGTCATGTGACAAAGGTAGGATTTTTTCAGTTACTGAAATTCACCCCTTATCTGTGATATCATCAATATTACACAGACATAAGTTAATCTGAATTCTTTATTGCAGTCAATGACCAAATCCAAGGCACACACACACACACACACACACACACACACACACACACAGTGACAGCAAAACAAGGAAGAACAAGGGAGGGGGAATACCATATAAATTGAGCCAGCCTAAATTGTGGGTGCTTGAGCAATTGTTGAAACCTTTTGAGCATGATTTATAATTGCCACCACACAGAATTTAGCTACATTAGACAGCATCCTTGAAGGAGATCCTACAGTGTACATCAGGCATGTCCAAACTTTGGCCCTCCAGATGTTTTGGACTGCAACACCCACAGTCCTTTGCCATTGGCAATCTAAGCTTAGAATTCTGGGAGTTGTGGTCCAAAACATCAGGAGGGCCGAAGTTTGGACATGCCTGGTGTATATATTTTGCCTTGACAACAGGAGGTGGCTGTAAAATGCTCTGGCCATCTGGAGAATTGCTTTAAATAAGGAGCCATAAGTTTCCCCCTAATTCCATCATATAAGGGGCAGTGCAAGAATACATGTGCCAATGTTTCAATTCTATCTGTCCTGCAGAGGCACTTACAATGAGAATAGGGAGTCCTTTGGACCTTTCCCTCTTGTAATGCTGGAGTTTGGTCCTTTGCTATAAATGCATCAACTAATGTTTTTATCAGTCTACCATAATGTCCTATTATTTCACAGTTTGCTGTCATTGCAAGAAAGGTGGAATGGATTTCAGAGTAAAAGTCAGTTTTGAGGGGAAAAATTATATAGTCGATACTGCTCATCCTGTAGCCTGACCAAAATGTGAATTCTCCTGGCATATCACCTGTGGTATTGCCATTAAGAATGCGTAGATTTAATAGATAATCCATCAGGGTTCGCTTGAGCCCTCTATAATTACAGGTCTTGTGTTTTGAGCACTGTACATTTATGGTGAAAGAGAAAAAGCTTACTGGGGGACTAAGGCGGAAAGCAGCAAAGAGGGCAGCATTGTTTGCTCCCAATCTTGCATTAAAATATCCTCTAATAATTACTTGTGGGTAAGAGAAGGATATTAATAGATCCTCTATGTAAGCTCCAAACCCTTGCCACACTAAGTCAATCTGCCTATACAAACACTGTGGGGTTAAGTATACATTTATGAACAGTATTGCACAACAGGAAACTGGACCAGCACCACAATCGCATATTGCTCATATGAAGGGAGTATTGTTAATGACATACGGAGTTTGGTGGATACCAAGGTAATTATGCCACCTTTCGGCCTGCCCTTCTTAGTGCTAGGATTGGCAAAAAGTTGGTGGACTGTATATCCGTTTAGTTCACATTGCGTCTAAAGCCCAGGTCTCTTGCAGCATTAAAATATCAAACTTGGAAAGATATTTGATGAAAGAGTCACCTCTTTCATCAAATATCTTTCCAAGTCCAATATTTTATTGGAGATGGTAATGATTTGGTTACAAGATGAGTGTTTGGTGGAGGATGGTGTGTGTGATGCCTGCCACAATCTTCAGTATCCAAGATAGTTAAATTCTCTTGCACATAGTGCAACTGTTGCCTGATAGCTTCCTCTGCTGTAGGAGTTAGTGTGGATAGATCAACTTCAGCTTGTGTGGGGGTGCTAAATTTCTTGAGGTAGCCTCTCAGTGGTTCTGCTTTATTGGACAAGGAAGATAAACTTATTTTTGCCTCCTTCCACCTGGAGTTAATCTCATCTAGAGAAGTGGTGGTCTCCTTGTAAGGATAGGATACCCTGTCTCCAAATGCTGGCTGTCTCTCTAGAATCTGTTCCTGAGACCCTACTGTCTTAGCCCTAGAGGGTTGACAGTATGATTGTGAAATTTCTTGGGCCGCCTCTTGGGACATGCTTCCAAGGGTCTGCGATTCCAGCCTTCTCAGGGATGGGAGTGGATGATTCATTTCAGTAAAGAGTATTATAGGGGTGATTCAAAAACTGTTTATAAATGGTTTCATCTTGAATAACATAAGAGTATAAGAACAGCCTTGCTGGAACAGGCCACAGCCCATCCATTCCAGCATTCTGTCTCACACAGTGGCTCACAATTTGCTTCAGTGTATTCCCAAGCAGATGTCTTCACCTGCTTATGATTCCCTGAAAATGGTATTGAGAGATATCCTGCCTATCTCTCCAACCTGGAAGTTGTCCTTAGGCATCCATAATGATAGCCATTGTTCTCCATGAACTAGTCCAATCCTTTTTTAAAGCTGTCAAGGCTGACGTCTGCGACCACTTCTTCTGGCAGGGAGTTCCACAGACCAGTGATCCTCTGGGTGAAAAAGCACTTTCTCTTATTTGTTTGAGATCTAGCACCCGGAAGTTTAATGGAGTACCCCCTAGTTTTAGTGTTGTGCGAAAGGGAAAACAGTTTTTCCTTATCTACTTTATCTATACCATGTATGATTTTATAAACTTCAATCAGGACACCTCTTAGGCGCTGTTGTTCAAGAGTGAAGAGGCCCAGCCATTGCAGCCTCAGATGGTAAGGAAGGTGTTCCAGTCCCCTAATCATCCTGATTTCCCTCCTCTGCCCTTTTTCCATTTCCATAATATCCTTCTAGAGGTATGGTGACCAGAACTGTACACAATACTCCAGATAGGGCCTCACCATAGATTTATAAAGAAGCAAAATGACACTTGCTGACTTTCTTCTATACCTTTCTTAATGATCCCTAGTATTGAGTGTGCTTTTTTCACTTTCATTGAGCTGTCCACCAGGACACCAAGGTCCCTTTCCTGGTTTGTTGCAGAGAGTTCAGATCCCATCAGTTTATAAATGTAATTGCGGTTTTTTTTTGCCCCAACATGCATTGCTCTGCACTTGCTAATATTGAAGCTCATTTGCCACTCATTTGCCCACTCCCTCAGTGTCAAGAAATCCCTCTGGAGCTCCTCACAATCTCTCTCAGAGATTGGGATCACCGCATGTTCAAATGTGAGATGTATTCTCTTCTGCCTCAATTGGTGTGGAAGCCAGCTATTTTCTTTTAAATCTATCTTCTGGGGATCAGTGTTTAGTAGCTGACTTAAAGAGTCTCTCACTGCACTGTGTGGATCCCACCTTCTATTAATGTTGATCGGGGCAATTTGCAATACAATTTGGGAGGGTTGAAAAATCTTTAAAGGGGTGGAATCTCTCCTTAGTTGATGCACTGCTTCTTGAGAATTTCTTTCAAGGCCAATGATTTTGCTGTTATCTACTCTTACTACTCCTCTTTGCTCTGTCGTCTTGTGGAATAATCTTAGAGCTAGAGAGAGTCTTTGTAAGAGCTTCCAAGGCATTCTCCACCAAGTTCATCTTGTTGTATACCATTTGTAAATGATCAAAAATTGAAATCCCAGTCTGCGCTGTTAAGAGGGATTGATCTGCTAAGTAGTTAGGTAGGAGATTTTGTGTAGAGTTTAGTTTGTCCTTTGGGGAGCAGACAGAAGACATAGCTGAGGTGTCCCTGCTCTCTTGATTTGGAGAGGAGATTTCAATAGGAGAAAGCAGCTCACTTTCCAATGCAGCAAACTTATTGCTTAAAGCTACAGAAGATGAAATGGGCATGTTACTCACTGGGCAGCTAGCTGTCAGAGGCTCATCAATCTTTAGTTTGTTTCACTGCTCTGGCAAGTGAATGACCTGGGCTGGCCCTCCATCGTTTATTCGGCATTCTAATTATCAGTTCCCAAAGCCTCCCTCCTCCAACTTGTTGCCCACTGACCGTAAATCTCGTTGGGGAGCGATAAGTGCACAAGGAGGAATGAGTCTTGCAATTAAAATTGAAAGTTAAAAGGGAAATTAAAATACAGAGAAATTTGAGGTTTAAAAGGGGATGTAAAATAAAGAGATAAGATATTTATAAAATATAAAGGGAGCGGAGCACAGCGCAAATGCTACTCCTCCCTAGACCGGAACTGGAACTCCCTCGAAATAAGTTATACAATAGGATTTCAGTGACTGTATTTAGTAACTTTATTCCATACTTGGTGTTTTATGGAACACTAAACTTCATTATATATGATGTAGTTCTTACTTATGGTCATTCAGTAGCATTTTTTGGATATTTCTCCCTAATTTGACCATATCTCCATATGTGTGCACAAGGGATGTGTCCTTGAATCAATCACAGGTTACCACTGGGTGGAGTAAAGAACCCACAGGCATGAATAGAGCAACATAGCACATTGATGCATCTCTTCTTTTAAATCTGGCCTTTGTGTGTTGAATTAGAATTGGGGAAGGAGAGTTAAAAACTTAGAAACACAGTGAGTTGGTGACAAAGAAGGAAGCTCCTTACCTCCTTGCTACAAAGTCACTGACTGAACCATCAAAGTCAGCACCACAACTGTTAGGAAGATGAAGAGTGGGCGGGGGGGGGGGCAGAGAACGGCTAGCAAGTGTAGAGAAGTGCAGCCCCCCTACATTGCACTTTTAAGAAGGAATCAGAGAAGACAATGCCAATGCATTTTAAAATCTCCAAGTCACTTTCCAGTGGTTGATACTGGAGGCATATGAGTGCTTTCTCCTGGTGCATAGAAAAAAAGGAGGATAAATAAAAATGAAACAGGACAATTGGCTTTGCAGGAAGCTACTGCCTCACCAGAATTCTTTCTGTTTTGCCTGCACCTCAAAGTCTATGAGTTGTCCTTACTGCTTGCTTTTTCTCATTGCCCTCCCACTCAAAATGACGAGATGAGTCGTTAAATGGGTTTCAACTAGGGCCACACTTTATTAACTTACAACATTTATTCAACAACAACAGGAAGAGGGCCCTGGCATCAGTGTAGATGGTTGGAACCCTGGGGTCACCCGGGACCCCTCCAACCAGGCAGCGTGGGGTGAGGAGCAACCCTCAGGTGGCACAGTCAGCCGACAGCACCCACCAGGCCAGTGGAGGGTCATGCCCCTCCCTGCGTCCACTTGTGACAAACTGGGATATTCCCGATGCAGGGAGGCGTCCCCGTGTATCCACCGCGACATGGTGACTCCCTGATCCGCCGTGCCGTGGTTATTGGGTACTCAGGGACAGATGTTATGTTACATACTCACTGCTGCCTTACCATCCGCTTCAGCCGCCAGTGTGACCAACATTTAGGTGAGTTTACCTACAGCCCAGGCACCAGTGTGGGATAGGCAAAAAATCCCCATTCTCAATGGCCAATCTAGAGTGCGGGTCAAAATTTCCTATTCGGCCCCCGAAGGCAACCAGTAACACCCACACTAGTCCTTAAGTGGTGGGTGGGTGGGGAACGCAAACCAACAAAGGCTGTTGGGAGGGGTAGGAGCCGCCGTTTTATAGGGTGCTCCCTCCTCCCCTCTGGACACTGTGACGCGTCCTCCTCCTCTCATCAGCCCTCACGAGAGGGCAAAACAGCTCTGTCGGGCGGAGATTCTGCCCACGGAGCCGACATTGGCAGGAACAGGGGGCCTTTTCACACGACCCCTAAGATCCGCTGGTCCCTTAAATTCGGACCAGAGATCTTGGGGGTTCGTTTCTGTTCCTGCGTCCCCACCCCTCAGCACTTCCTGCTCCTGTCTGTGTGAGGAGAGGGAGGGGAAAAAAGGGACAAAAGAAGCCTTTACTAACCTGCCAGTGCTGGTCGAAGTTGCCACGAGCCCCATTACTTCCTGGTTCCTTCTCTTAAAGGGGCTCTTAAAGGGGCGGGAGGCAAAAAAACAACAGACAAGCGAGGAGAGCCCAGCACTCTTATCTGCATCAAGGAATTTTCACCTGCTGAGAGCAGGTACATGAAAGGTGCACTGGGTCGCGCTCATGGGGGCGTGGCCGCACTTAATTTTCTCTAAACTCCGGAGCTGGTGGGGAAACATTTCTAAGCTCCGGAGCTGGGAGCCATTTGCAGCGGAGCTTAGGTGTCATGTATAAACGCCCAGGGTTTTCCTAGAGAACGGGAAACACTCAAGTACTGGCACAGAGACAGATAAGGATCAGGTCAGAGTGTTTCTGAAAGGGCACCAAGTTGGTTGGGCATCAATCTGCATGCACTGGCATGCAGGGAGTCCAGGGGAATGAAGCACGTCCCTGTTCACAACAGTGTAAGTCTCACAGCATGTGTATGGCAGCAGGAATACTGCAACACTCTGCTTCCAGGAATCAGTAGGATTTGTGTTCCAGTGAATAGGCTGCGAATCGAGCGGAGGGTAGAAATAGATGCTGCAGTTCATCCACCCTTAAGAAAGGGAACTCCTTAACTTCTGAAAATATCTATGTGCCCCTCCCCATCCTCTGATCACATTAGTTTACACATGGTTTTGTATTGCCCACTCCATCATGATCTCCAGTCAAAGCATAGATGAAATTCATTTTATGTTAACAGTAGATTGAAGTACTGAAGCAGTAGCGGACTTTTTCAGTGCAATTGTGAGGGAACGCAGCATTGTATCTCACTGAAAGTTTTCTTTTATAAGTTCAGTACCTAAATTTGTCTTGCTTTGACTGTATTATTGTAGAATATGCCAATAAAGGTTCTTGCTTGCTACAACCTTGTTTTGTGACTGGTCCTCAAGAACACATGCAGGGGATACTTTTGAAGTCTGATTTCCCAGGGACAAATATTTGTTCAAATCGCTCCTTCCCAACATTAATGTATTTTCATGAGCTATCTTGGTTTCTGCCCTTAGAGAGTTACTTACAAAAACTCAGTGAGTTGCTTACCTGAAATATTGAGATGGCACCCCATCCCATATTATGATGGCATGTAGATTAGAAGGACAATAATTTGCATGCTTTGTGTTTTCTGTTCTTTTTTTAAAAAGAGCTTTCTTTATTGTGAAATATGTAGTAGGTTTCATACCCTCATGGGAAGAAAATGATTATGTCACACATTTAACATTAAATGGGCTTTGAAGAAGGCAAATATTTCCTTGTAATCAAGCAAATAGGCAAAATGGTTGTTGTTCTCCATATAATTTGAACTAGGGTTATTTTTTTTTATCTGGAGTACAGTATGTGAAAAAGAATATCCCTGCCGTGTGAAAAATTATTTACTTCTTTTCTGCAGGATATAGAAAAACAGTGGGAAGGGATGCAGAGAACGAATGTCAAATGAATGTGTTTCCTTTCGTGTGAGTGCTCCAGGTTTTTGCAAAGCAAAGGGACCCGCACAAAGAGAAGCCCACCCTTCTTTCCTGCTAAAGCAAGAATTGGAGCCTGAATATTGAATTGAGCCCTTGCATTGCTTTTGTGTGGTTATAGTAAAAGTCTCTGATTCATGAGTACATAATTGCAGCTTGGAATTAAGGCTAAGGAGGGGAGCTGCTGCATTTCAGACCAGCCGAGACTCCGTCCCAGTATAAATAAGCCCGTGCTTTTAAAGAAATGAAAATTGAACAGGGTCAGGTTTATATGCAAAAGTGAGAACAAAACAAATCCCAGCATGTAACTGCTTACTCTTAAGTGGGTATCTGTTTGCAGCACAGAGAGAGGAAGATGTTTCAGGTGCGGACAAAGAGGACACTGCAAGTTGTGTTTGCCCAACTTCTTCCCTGGCCCATGACTGTGACAGCAAGTACGGGAACTGCTATGCCTTTTTTTCTTTCCCACAGAAAGCCTCTCTGTGTTTTGTTGACAATGTTGCCAACCTGAGAATGTGTTGGAGAAATCAAAATTTGCCTTTGTCCACAATTAAATGTATCTGGATGTCTGCAGCAGAATTGTTGCATTAGGAGACCTAAGAATAGAGGCAAAGGTTATTTACTGGAGCTAATAACTGTCAACTTGGCCCTCTTTCATTGTTCTCATGGAAGCACCACAGGCAGCCATCAGACTCTGGACATGTAAGGAAATCAGTATTGGGTCTTTTATTTTTACTTGCAAGAAGTAACTGTGCTGCTTAAAAGCCTCGAAAAAAGGCGGAAAAGGCCAAGAAAATGATTAGCCCAGCCAGTCAGTCACGACTAAACATTATAAAACTAAACATCAGGCTAATCCACTTCTTCTTGGGGGCAAGGGACTGTCAACAATTAAGAGGCATTTATCCAGGTTCCATCCTGGCATTATCTTTATATTATATCATTGGGAAGGCAGTCATATGAACAGAATATTGGACTATTCCCACAGGGTCAATTTTATTTTTGCTACTTTGCTGAATGAAGTAATGGGAAATGTTTAAATTGCAAGTTGTCATGGGTAGGAGCTAAAGAACACACTCTCTGAGTGTGCTCTTGATTTTCTTTCATTTTCCTTCTCTCCTTTTTTTTGTTCGTTTGTTGTTTAGCATAGAGATTAGGGGCCTATCAGAATAAGTAAACTCTTTCTTTTTTCCCTTTAAAAAGTGAGGAATAGAGCATTAGTGGTGTCAAGGTGCATGCTGAAATATAGGTATTCATCCTGACAGCCTCCATAATGCCTACAGGAGGTGGAGTGGGGACACAGCAGGGCCATTTGGCTGGGCCTCACCTCATAGAAGAGGGGCTCTCCTCAGGAAAGGGGAGATGACTGTCACACATCTTTTTTAAAATTACACATCATTTTTACAGTAGCATATTTTTGCTCCTTTCTCACACAGGGAGGGGCCATCCCAATGTGAAATGGCCACCCTAGGGCCTTCCTTGAGGTCTTAGAAGGCCTTGAACTCATGGCTTTGAGGCAATTCTCCTGATGAGTTGATCCTATCAACAACCAGATGTTGAAGCTTTCTTCTCCACCAGAAGAAGGCCTTCTTTAAAGCGAATTTTTTATTGAGACCAAGCCACCACTAATATTTTCATGGCAGCAAAAGAGCCCACCCAAACTGGCATTTTTGAAAACCTTTTCCTTGATTCCATATTGCTGGAGTTTTTGCAGCCTCGCATGCTGCCTCTAGGTGGTTTTGCTGGGAGGGACCTTTCTGGACTGGTCCAGCATTAGCCAAACCTTCCTTCCCTGCTTCTGTTTCAAAGAGCACCCCTCTGCTCTGTTCTTTTGTCTGCTAGCAGTTAGTCAGTCTCGGAAGCAGTGAGTCTGTTGATGCCTGTTGCTGCAAGCAGTCATGTTTGTTCTCAGTTGGCTACAGATCTGTCTAACTATGGGCGTTTATATACGACCCCTAAGCTCCGCAGCAAATGGCTGCAAGCTCCGGAGCTTTAAAATGTTTCCCCACCAGCTCCGGAGCTAACAGAAAATTAAGTGTGACCCCACCCACCTAAGCGCGATCCAGCGCACCTTTCAAGTACCTGCTCTGGGAGAGTGAAAAATTATGATGCGGAGAGTGCCGGGCTCTCCTCGCTTCTTTTTGTTTTTTGTTTTTTTGCCTCCCGCCCCTTTAAGAGGATCCAGGAAATGACCGGGGCTCGGAGCAACTTCCACCGGCACTGGAGGTAAGGCTTTATTCTTTTGTCCCTTTTTAAGGCTTTTTTCCCTCCCTCCCCTCACACAGACAGAACAAGGAAGTGCGGAGGGGGTGGGAACGCAGGGAGAGCGACAAACCCTCAAGATCTCTGGTCCGAATTTAAGGGACCAGCGGATCTTAGGGGTCGTGTAAAAAGGCCCTATAAGTAATGACACATTTTTATTCTTTCTGATACAGATTGAGTGAGTTATTGAAACTGTAAGTGGCAGTTGATGGGTTAAAAGGGTAGACTACTCTGGGGAACTTGAAGCTGTTCTGCTCTGTGCATAGCTGGAGAAATTTAACAAGAAATCCAAAACTCTGAAACAGATACCATTGTCATAAAATTCAGAGGGGGAAACTGGTATCAACAGAGCCAGCATGGAACAAACCCTTTTCTTTCTGGGGTTTTCTACATCACCCCCTGGTGGTAGTATATTTGTTTTGCTTTGCTTTGATTGCTTCAGAGTAGGATCTGTTTGGACAGCTTATAAGACACTGTAGACCAATGGTGGCAAACCTTCAGCACTCCAGATGTTTTGGACTACAACTCCCACAGTCCATTGTCATTGGCAACAGAGGCTTGGAATTCTGGGAGTTGTGGTCCAAAACATCTGGAGTGCCGAAGGTTCGCCACCAATGCTATAGACCACGCCTTTCCAGTTAATGAGGTATTTAAGTTGGTTAACACTAAAACATAAGCAGGGAGATTATGAATGTTATATATACCGGTTGTTGATTTAAGAATACTCTTTATGTTGAGGTTTTGCTTTGACAGTGTTTTCCATACTTCAGGCAGCTTTGACTCTGCAGGAATTATCTGTTCCTGTGGCGTCTGTTGTCTTGACTACTGCAATGCCCCGTATGGCGCTGCGGCCCTTGAACCAAGGCCTGAGACCTCTTGCTGGCACAATGCACAGCAGCTAAGCTGTTATCAACTGCATAGTATCAGAATCACATAACCAGGACATCATATCATTAGTTACCGGACCCAATTTGTGTTATTGGTTTCCATGTTCAGAACGCTAACTGGCCTGGGGCTTGAAACAGGGACTACAGTGTCTGTTTTGTTATGAACCTGGAAAAAAGAGGAGAAGCAATGGGCCGAGCTGAAGTTATTGGGACATCAGGTCAAGTGTGCGTTCTAGACTGATTTAAACATAAAGGACAGCTGCTATCGAAAGTGTCCATACAACTCAATCGATTTTGTGGACACAGAGCTGGTCATAATAGATGTAAGGTGTTTCCTGATGAATCCTGAGTAGAAGGCACACTCTCAAGGAGTACATGAAATGGTTCTGATTTCCAGGTACATGCAAATCTGCAGCAAATTCTCCTGAAATTATATCCCATTTGTGAATGGTTTGCTATAAGTGTGTTCTTCTAAACAACTACCATCAGCATGGAGTTAGCTACCTCTTTTTGCCTTCAAACAATTTACTTTAGTGATTAGCATTCTGTGCCTTCCACTCCGGAATGGCAAGGCCGTACTTCACTATAATACTGTGGTTGATTCGCCTGTTAATCCTAGAAAAAGAGCAAATTGACTTTATTATGAGGAAAATTGGCATCTTTCAATGATTGTTCTGGTGGAAAAAAACAGGATTTTATTATTTCCCTTGGAAATAAAATGTGTTTTCTGTATTAGTTAACCTGTTGTGCTCACTATTTTTAAGTGCTTAAAATAATATCTGTATAACATTATGAAATAGCTGAATAGAGGTTTCTCAGAAAGAGTTTGCTGAGTCATAATGAAGGACTGATTATAGCTAAGAACTCATTTTCTGTGTGGGCAGTGTTGGGATGGATGCTTCCCACATCTGTGTGCATCCACTTACATGAGGTTTGCAGGTCTTTGAGGTTGGAACATAAATCACCATAAGAAGCAGCTTGTCATACAACTGACTGTGACATAACTGTATGAAATAGCTTCACTGAGGGACAGGCAAAGCTTGAAAAGTTACTCTCCAAAACGAAAGTAATTAATTCCTATTGTTAACGTGTTCGGAAGAGTAGTCTTTTCTACTGACTGAAATCCTGTTGTGCAACTTTATGGCACATAACAAGAATGGTGTCATTGATGTTACTTTTTGTTTTAATTTACATTAAAAGAATCCCTCCCCCACCCAATTTCAAGTTCCAGGGCTCTCTAGAGATCCCCCTTTGCCCTAGAGAAGCCCTGGGGGGGGGGGCTCTTGAGCTTGGGTTAGGTGGAGCCTTTCATATTGGAAAATTGCTTCATGTGTCCATTTGAGGTCAATGATTTCTGCACTGGAGACTCTCTTGGAGGGGTGGGGAATGTCAGAGGGTTAGGGGACCACTCCTCACTCCCCACCACCCAGGGGACCCACTGTGGGCCACAATACCTCATTGGCATTCACACAGTGTGTGTGTGTGTGTGTGTGTGTGTGTGTGTGTGTGTGTGTGTGTGTGTGTGTGTGAGAGAGAGAGAGAGAGAGAGAGAGAGAGAGAGAGAGAGAGAGAGAGAGAGGAGTAGTGTGTGTGTGTGTGGGAAATCTATTGGAGCCAATTCAAAGCTTCCAGTAACACAATTCCTTATGTTGTTTTTCCTGGGATGAAGAGATGGCTATCAGGGGCTCTGTGGACTGGACTGGGGTTCTAGCAAGATCCTCTGGCCCATTGCCTCCTTCTGAACAACTCATCCTATTGGCACAAACTGAACCCATAACCCCCTCACCAGCTGGATGTCTGTTTGCTTGATTGCCTATGTGGATCCCCCCCCCCCGCCCGCCGCTGCTCATCCTTTTCCTGGGTTGCCACTCCTGCCTGTATCTTTTATCAGATCAGTTAAACATGTGAAAATCAAGGGCGAGAGAGGAGGAGAGAGGAATCTGAGGTGTGTGATGAATGTGCCAAGACGACGCTTTGGAGGAGTAATATATTCAAGCGGACTTTTGCAGGCACTGAGCTATCATTCTGTTTGTGTGCAACGTGCGTTGCCAGAAGAGCCATCAGTGAAAAACACTTCATTTTCTAATTTCCCTCACCCTTTCCCCCACATCATTAACATCACGGCACGCCAGGAGTGCTCTGTGTCACAAAACATAAGTTGGAGGGGACACTGAAGTAGTGTTCTGTTTAACTTTCAAGTTCATTGGCTTTCCTCCAAGCCCTTCTGTGTTTCATTTGTGTTCAAATATGAGATCCATTCATGACATTTAACCCTCCCTTCTGCCGTAAATATTAGCTCCTGAGTGTCTATCAGATTGTGAGGGACAGATTCTGCTACTATGGACACCTGTGTTACTATAAAATAATTTCTAATTGTAATAGAGAATGTCAACAGCTTGTATATTGTAGTGGATATAACAGCACAGGGCTTATCCAGGGCTCTAAAATGTCTGAACAACACAGACTGCAGATAAGTAGGCTTTGCATTAATGAGTGGGTGAACAGTTACTCTTTTGCAGTACATTGTTTACAGTTTATTCCTCATGTTTTTAATGTTTTGAGAAAAAGGAACCTTGCTCCCCCCCCCTAGGCTATTACTCTCCAATGCCTTCTGTTACTAGTTTTCTTATGACTCAGTGAAATATTCAGAGAATGCAGAAGTATAAGCATTTTTTCCTCATTCTGTTGCTTGGTCTGCTGGTATCAACACAATTTTTTTCTTCTTGGTGGTACAGGCCAACCATAAACTATAATTGTTCCCCTTTCTTTCTGACGTACCCAGCACAATGGCATGTGTTGGGTAGCTCTTTTGAATGCTACCATATTGCTCTGTTGACTTCTGCAGAGCATGGCTTTTTGAAATATGTGTCAACATTTAGTGTGGTCCACAATGTTTCATGCATTTCTGCCTGTGGACCCGTGTACAGACATACAGCATTTGGCAAAACTTATTTGCTTATGAAAATAAAGGAGAAAAATCAAAGGTACAGTATTCAGATAGGTTTCTAATAATTTAATTAGCTTGAATATAGGTGGCTGTGAAGGGGCGATGTCGGGTGCCCACAGAAAGGGCTCCGAGTGCCACCTTTGGCACCAGTGCCATAGGTTCGCCAACATTGCTCTATAGACTCTATGGCATTTAGACTATGGCCGTTACTTCACGAGGTGCCTCGCTTCGAATCGACCTTGCCTTCGATTTGAATTCGGAGGCGGTCACGTGGTGGTCACGTGGTCTCCCTTCGCTCCCACCCCCGTTTCTCTGTACTCACGCGGGGCATTTTTGGGACCGAATCGATTACTACCTCACGTGCTCCCTTCGCATTAGAAAGCTGATTTGCAACGTCCGGTTCCACTCTCCTTTTATTTTTTAAAAAAAATTTACTCGGCGTATCGATGCATCAATGCTTGGCTGTCATTCACGACAGAGCGTGGTTACTGTACGATCCTGTGTTTTCCGCTCCTAATTTATATTGTTTTGTCCATTGTTTCCTGGCATCATTGGCAGCCCCCCCGCCGCCGCCGCCGCTACTCGGGGGGAGCCCCGCATGGCACAGCCGCCCGCCCTCGGCCGCTTGCACGCTGCCTGCCCCGGGAGCCCTGCTCTGGCCGGGCGCCGCCGCCGCCGCCGCCGCCGCTACTCGCACGAGGAAGTAACAGCGCAAAGCGATGAAACAATATAGCGATGCATCGATATCCCTGTTTGAATATTTTTTTAAAAAACTTGAAATAAAAGCCAAAAACCGAGACCACACGTGACGTTGGGAGCGAAGCGAGATGCGAAGCGAAAAGATTCCCGTCCTCCGCCAGGGGCATCACTCACCCCGGTTGGAGCACGCTAAAGGGGGCGTGGTCGGGGTGACGTCGCAGCCAAAAAGGAGGAGTGTGCGGACTGAAGCGATCGGTTCGCACAGAAATGACGGCTTGCCGCGAAGCGAGCGGCTCGTGAAGTAACGGCCTATGACATCTACAGTACGACGTACAGAATCTAGAATATTTACTCTTCCATTGTGCAAAATGACCTGTGATGGGAGTTGCTATAGTCAGTTAGATTTTTAACAAAATAAATATATATATGAGAAAATGCTAAAGCCACAGAATAAATCAAAGTTCTAGAATGTGTTTCTTTTGCTAAGAAAGAGTTAAGTGAAGCATTTCTACTGCATAAACTTTGCTCTTTTGCATTAAAATGTTTTTATTCATGTTGAAGATTTCTCTTTCACCCATGGCTATTGTTTGTCAGTAACAGCTAGCTTTTGTGAAGTTAATAAATGTGCATAATAAGGACATAAAGGTATGGAGAAGTAATACCGTAATCCTTTTGTTTGGATAATCAGTCTAATGTATGCAAATTAAACCTTATTAGTACTAGGGTTTTGTGTCTGCTTATCAAAATGTGCCATTTTCATGAAAATTGGAAGTCCATTATATAAAGTTATTATTAACAATCATTTAGGAATTATATACGGTATGCAAATTAAAGTTGATTACAACTAATTAAGGGCTTTCTTTGTTATTTGACCTTGTCTGCTTTTTATGTAAATATGTTTCTTTTGGTCTGGCATATTTTTAGACTCAGAAAAGTATATTAAGACAAGTTATATTATGTATTTTAATATTTTTGTGTGTGGCATACAAAGCCCTTTGCCATTGTCTAGGCACCCTATTTTTCACTACCTTGTACCTTAAGAGAAGGGGATCTGTTGGAGATTTGAAGTTAGTCTTCCAAGATTCTGTGTGATCAGTGACAAGAGACAACTACCATTCCAAACACCTTCAGTCACTTAGCGGAACATTTTCTAAAAACCACTATGAAACATAAACAGCCTTCATGCCAGAACACCCTTTTGTGCCACCATTTATTGAACAGATTAAAGCTCGAGTAACCGATCTCCAGATATAACTAAGCAGTAAGCCAATCATTTGCCCTATTTGAAAGGTACATTGCAGAATGTAACAGTTGTGTCGATCACGCTGAAACCACTCATCTAAGAATAAATGATGATTAATCTTAAAACATAATCTCTCCAGTAAAACAGAAATGACTTTTACAAAGGTGTGTCAGGGAAATCAAAATGGTACAGTGTCATTGGAATGTGGAGAGTGGCGGGCAGCGTCAAGCATTATTTTACCCCCCCCCCGGACAATGGATTTGTCTGGGGGGTGCAGATGTGATGCACTGACTGACATGTCACCTGGTTAACCTAGTATGAGAGGAAAGCAGGAGCTGACATATTTGGCTGCATGACAGGAAAACGGCAGAAAGAAGAAGAAGAAGAAGAAGGGTAATCAATATCTTAATTATTTCCCAAGTCTTGAAATCTCAGCACAAAAGGAAGTGAAGGAGACATGTGCTCACATTGCAGGAGAGGAGATATGGAGGAGCACATCCCTCCTTCTGCTCATATGTTGCCATCATCAGCTTTAATCAGTGAGCTTCAGTCACTGTGATAAGGTGCTTATAGAAATGTGCAGTCTCTTTAGCAGAGGAGGTAAGAAGGATGAGGCAAGACAATGGAGCCTTGCTTTTCCCCTCCCTCTGGAGGTTAGTGCAACAAAATATAGGATTTTGATCAATAAAACAAATTCATGTGGGAATGTCTAAGCTTCTGGTCTCCATCATATGTGGGATTTAAGTTTTCCTTTTTCCAGTGGTGTGTGCACGCATGCATGCATGTGCGTGCATGCGTGTGTGAGAGGGAGACTTAAACCCCTTTTACACAACCCCTAAGATCCACTGGTAGCTTAAATTCGGATCGCCCCAGCCAGATATCATGTGGGTTTTGTTCCTCTTCCTGTGTTCCCAACCTTCCGCACTCTGTTGCTTCTGTCTGCGGTGAGGGGAGGGAGAAAAAAAGGGAGAAAAAAATGCAGGCTCACCTCCACTCACCTCTGTCTGCTATCAGAGCAGCCCCGTAGGGATTCCTGTCTGTTAAAGGGGTGGCGGGGACAACAAAAACAAACAGAAGGCGAGGAGAGCCCGACATCCACAGCTTTACAATCTGCATCAGATTTTTTTTTACCTCCGGAGACCAGGTACTTGTAAAGTGCGCTGGGGTACGCTTAAGTGGGCGTGGCCGTGCTGTGTTTTTTTAAAAGTCCGCTGCTGGTGGGAAACAATTTTATGCTCCAGATCTGCAAGTGTTTTGCAGCGGATTTTAGGGGTCCTGTAAAAGGGCTCTTAGATCAGCTCCTCATACTAAGGACATCTTATCAATTAGACATCTGTAACATCTGTTCTGGTTGAGGTGATGTGTGGAAAGCAAGCACAATGCTCATGCCCTTCCCGCATCATATGGAGCAAGCACAATATAAGTGTTCTCCTTCTCCTTCTCAAAGTTTAAAGAAGTTCCTTTTTGGACAGTGGACAATTGAGATAATTGAATTATTATGTGCTAACAGACTCACTTTTTATCTTCTACATTTCAGGTAAAGTTTCCCGGCTGGATAATTCCGTGGTGTTGGCATCTGGCTGCGGGGTGGGGGGCAGAGGTTGGGAGTCGGATTTCCTGCTCTGCCTTCTTGATGGCTTGATGACCCATAAGGTCCCTTCCTACTCTGCAGTTCTAAGAAGACGTTGATGATGATGACTCGTGTGCCTTGGTTGGAGTACTCAATTTCATGACATTTATGTTCTCAGGACCGTCTGCTTTGTGAATAAATGGCTTGTGTTAATCATGTGACTATCACCTTTTTGCATTTCATTTTCTCCTGACCTCACTGTTTACAGACTCTCTCTCTCTCCAGTTATGTCTACAGTGGACCCTCGTATAACAAACAGTTTGTATAACATAAAATCTGTACAACATAAAAAATTCCAGAGATAGGGGAAATCTGCTTAACAGAATTGCCTATGGGGCAAATCCATACAACATAAAAATGGTCGCAATTAGGGATTACTCTGTTTTCAATGCATTCCTATGGGAAATTTGTATAAAGGAAAATTTGCTTAACAGAATTTCATTTGGAACGAATTGATTCCTTTATACAAGGTACCACTGTATAGGCATGCTTACAATAAGAAGACTTCATGTATCTTATGAAGTTGACTGCCGTTCCTGAAAGCCTATGTTATAACATAAAGCTTTAAAGGTGCGTTTAGTTATTAATTCCAATTAGAATTGACCCATTAAACCCATGGTTCTCAACCTGTGGGTCACAACCCCTTTGGAGGTTAAATGACCCTTCCACAGGGGTCACATAAGACCATTGGAAAACACATATTTCCAATGGTCTTAGGCATTGAGACACCGCTCCTCTATCCATCTCCAAGCCCATCTGCCTTTTGCCCCGAGGCATCTGCACTGAGACTGCAGCAGGCACATGAAGGTGGGAGGGTGTTGGTGGTGGTGATGGGGACTGGGCAGGAGAAGGGGACACGGCTCTGTCTGTGGAGGTATGGGTGGTGTTGGGGAGGATGCCCTGAGAGCATCTGTGAGGGGTGCACGTGGGAGGATGATCGCAGAGTGGGGAGTGGGAAGGCAAGGGGAGGTGAACCCGGCTGATTGATACTTAAGGGGGAAAGCAAGTGTTGTTTGCTCGCCCGGCTTGCTGTTACCAGTGATCGCTAGAGATGGGCACGACCCAGAAAAAAAAAATTGTTTTCGTTTTCGGCTAGGGTCCGTTTCGTTTCGTTTCCGTTTTCGTGAGCTAATTTCAAAATTTTTCGTTTTCGTTTCGTAACAAAAATGAAAAACGAAAACAAAAACGAAAATTTTTTCGTTTCTCCCCATTTAGCTCCATTATGTGTTTTTCCAGTAACGAAAAACGAAAATTGGCTCAAAATTAGTCGTTTCGTTTCCGTTTTCGGTCCATTTTTGAACCGTTTTTCGTTTTCGTTTCGTTACGTAACGAAAACGAAAAAACAAAAACGAAAACGAAAATACCGCTAAGTCGTGCCCATCTCTAGTGATCGCTCTCCCCTGCTTTTTCTGTTCTCTCTTTCTTCACCAAGCACTGGGTCCCCCTTCCATGTTTTCCTCTGGTGGACGCTTCACTTTCAGAAGTGTCTTGCAAATAAGACAAAGAGGTCGAGAGACAGACGGAGAGAGAGAGAAAAAGTAAATTTCGGGGAAAGGTGTGCACATGTGTGTGCCTGCATGTAAGTGTACAGAATAATTCTAATAATAATTATATAAAATAATTTTATGGTTGGGAGTCACTACAACATGAGGAACTATATTAAAGAGTCGCATCATTAGGAAGTTTGAGAGCCACTGTATTAGAGGAAAGGACCTGTTGTCCCATTCTTTCAACTTTGTCATTTTGTTCCAGCTCTCTTCCAACAGAGAGGAAATTGGCTATTCAATTATTCCATGGTCAGTGAATCCCTACATGGCTGTGCTTTTCCTATCTTCTTACAAATATTTACCTAATATAGGCAAAATATTTATTTCCTTTTCCAGCATGTATGGCAGGGAGA
This sequence comes from Phrynocephalus versicolor, assembly GCA_023846285.1. Classification (NCBI taxonomy): domain Eukaryota; kingdom Metazoa; phylum Chordata; class Lepidosauria; order Squamata; family Agamidae; genus Phrynocephalus; species Phrynocephalus versicolor. Next base: position 3,647,696 of record JAHTLZ010003399.1, read on the forward strand.
AATAAGTGCTGAACATGTTATTTCACTCTTTACAGTCATGCCCTCTCACAGAAAGTCGCCCTGAAAGATACATTTGCTTTATGAAACTATTGGGGAAGAAGGACTGTCTTCAGCCAGCAAGACTTGCAGCTGGATGGCCTACTGAGAGAGTGAGCAAAATCCAGAGTAAAGATCTTGGCTTGGGCAGGAGTTAATCCATCTGGCTGGGTGTCATGACAACTTGCTACAAAAACATCTTTCAACTTGCTACAAAGACACCTTTCAACTTGCTACAAAAACATCGTTAATGTATATGGATGATATTGGTATCTGTATGCAGGCATCTCCAAACTTCGGGCCTCCTGATGTTTTGGATCACAACTCCCAAAATTCTAAGCTTAGATTGCCAATGACAAAGGACTGTGGGAATTGTGGCTCAAAACATCTGGAGGGCCGAAGTTCGGACATGCCTGGTATAAAGGATTAAAATGGGGGTTCAGTGAAACTGGTGGAATCTGAAGTGCAAATATTTTATGGTCATTCATTATATGAGTGTTTTGGGGAATTCTTGTGGGACCTCCATTTTTCATGCATCTATTTACCTGATTACAGTATTTAGATTTAATAAATTAGAACTGTTGTGTTTAAGGCAACAATACAGAGCACAGTATGTTGACAAGCAAGGAGAAGACTTCAAGTAGGTTGAAAGTCGGTGTAGACATTTTAGACCAGATGCTTGTTTGTGTTTCAAACCTGTGAGGACAGCAGAAATACTACAAGAACAGGCTAACAAATAATTAAAAAGATATCCAAACTTCTGAACTCATTTAATTCAATCGGAATTTAATATGCAGTTAGAACTAATTATCTCATAATGAATGTAGAGACACATGATTATTGCATCATTTCCATAACAGACTTGCATATTAACTTGTATCATTTCTGGTATCACAAATGACAGTCGAAGGTTAGATGATTTTCTTTCCCAAGTGCTTGCTTTCTCTTCATGACCTTGTTGACTGCGGTTGTTGTACTGCTGCTAAGGCATCTCAAATGAATCTAGGCAGCTGCAGTATTAAAACCATGCTTCTTAGAACAAAAATATGCCATAAATGTTGCTTTTTCTTCTTAGCGTTCAATGAACAAATCAGGCCTTCTCTGATGGGTAAACCCAGCTGTTTAAAATCTTAAAGAAATGTGAGTGATTTGAAGAACAACGGCCTGATAAGCAGACTGGAGAAAAGTACCAAAACTCCTAGGAGCTCTAAGAAGTGTTTTGGTTTAATGCGGGAAACATGAAAGAAGGCAATACAGATATCAGAACAGTCTCCCACAGTCCTTGTGTGGATAGCTCTTTAGTACTCCTAATGAGAACTGAGATGTTTTGGAATGCAAAGCAGGAAACGTTATTATCTGTATTACTGTTACATCTCATTTAACATCCTTCTATTTCCTATTGGCAAGACTTTACACTGAAAACCTGATTAAAGCCAGGAGATATACAATTCCCCCTGTGTACCAGTCTGCTGGGATATGGATAACCACTTGTTAACATTCAAAGGAACCATTCCATGTCCCCTACGATGCTTCTTTCCTGTGTAACTTTTTATTAACAGCAACCCTCTTCACTCTGGGTACTTGGAATCACTACTCATCAGAAAATAATATGGAGCTATTTTATGTATTCCTTCTCAATGTGTTGCTATGGAAGACATGGCAGTTTGACATGGGACAGTTATCCATGGATGATGGCATCATCTGTATCACTACTAACAATTTAAATTCAATGTAAACAGGGTTGATAGAAAAATGTACAGAAGATTACTTTATTGCTCTGGGCACCTTCCTGTGGAGTATATGATAGAACTGCTTTCTATCTTTTCTCTAGACACTACTATATTAGTCACAAAGCACTTTGCATCTATAGTTGTTTCGATAAAATATCTCTATACCTGGCTGGCCAAATGTCTCAATGAGTTTTGCCTTGATTAACAAGCAGTGTCTTGCAATACAAGCACTGGAGCAGGTCACGTGATCACAAGTGAGGCAGTGGTGGCTCTTTCTCTCTCCCCCTGCTGGATTGTGGGTGACTGTCTGGAATGCTCAATCTCAGGCAGCCTCCAAAGCAGAGGGGGGAGATAGGAAGGGAGGTCTCCCTTGCACCAGCCACAAATGTTTTCAAATGGGAGTACAGGTTAGGGTTTTATTTTATCTTTCTATATATTTTTATTAATTTGTTTTCATCATTCTTTCTTATTTTTTCAAACAGCTTCTAGTCATGAGGCAGCTAGTCAAGTGTGTATATGGCTAAAAATTGCAGTTTATTATTGTCACATTAAAAACACAGAGTAAAATCCAGTTGTTAGTCCCAAGCAGAGCAGATTCTGCAGCCAGGTAGAATCTGGGCTTTTAGCCGACTTCTTTTGTGAGTTTTCGCATTTCATGTGTACAGTATGTAGTCTTTTGGATCCCGGAATGAATTATCTGAGCTTCCATTATTTCTTTTCAGGAATTTTGCTTTGATATAAGCCTGTTTTGGTTTACAAGCATGTTTCCGGAACAAATTATGCTCATGAACCAAAGTATTACTGAACCTCAAAAGCCCTAAAAAGGTTTGCCATTTATCAGAACTGACTTCACAGCATGTTGTTCTATTGCTGCTGCTGCTGTTGCTGCTGCTGCTGCTGGGTTTGAAGAAGAAAGCCCATTCTGTTGTGCAATCACATTTACAAGTGCACTGTAGTTTTGTGGGAGGATGAATAATGATGACCATTGAGATTACTCATTCATTTAGCTGAAGTGTATAATGTTGAACAGGGTGGGCCAATTTGACATTATTTTTCAAGGTTTATTGATGATGTGGCCTTTTAAAGTTGTATGGATTATTATTTAAGATTTTGTTAAGCAGGAATGAGTTGGCTTCCTTAAAGTTCAGACCTGATGCTAGTTAAGAAGGCATGTGATGATTCGTAGAACATGCCAGAAGCCTAGGCAGCAATAATGATATAGAATAATTTCTGTGCACGTGCGATAGAGTGCTGAAAGTCAATATCCCTAATCCGCTTTTCTATGATAGATTTAGCTGTCTTGGGCTCATAGGCATTAAGAAAGTCAATAGATAGCCCTAACAGATGCAGTTTAGTTGGAAAAACTTTAAACCATGAGCTATTGTGGACATCATTTTGTAAGAGATGCAGATATCCCATTGAGGTATTGGCATGTGATACCTTAATCCAGTATCTAAAAGCATAGATCCAAGCAACACATTCTAGTGATGCAATGCCAGTCTCCAATCGAAGACCTGCTGCAGGAACACATCTTGGCATTCCAAGGATAGATCTTAAAAATGCTGAAAGGACACTCTCCATGCCAGGATGGAATCCTAGAATCCAAGTTGGAATACCATATAATAATTGAGGCAATATCTTTGCCTTGAAAACTTGAATAGCAGCAGGTACAAATTGCCCCCCTTGGTAAAGAAAAAACGAGTAATTGCCTTTTGTGTTCTTTGGGAGAGATGGTCTGACAGATACGGTCTGAGAGATACTTTATAAGCCAACACTAACACCTTGAATTTGGCACAGAAACAGAGAGCCAACACAAAAAAGCCAAGAGCAGGGAGATATGATCAAATCTATTTGCCCCTGCAGCTGCTTAGATGCCCTAAGCACATCTGATCTCGCATGAATTCGGAAGCTAAGCAGGGTCGGCCCTGGTCAGTACTTGGATGGGAGACCACCAGGGAATACCAGGTGCTGTAGGCACCTGGAGTATGAACTGCAAACCACTCCAGTATTCCTGCCAAGAAAACTCCATGGACGTGGAGTCACGAAGAGTCAGTCATGACTGTAACAACGCAACACACATTTGCCCCTGCAATAAGCCTAATTGCTGCATTCTGAACCTGCTGATGGTTGAGTATAATTTTTAATGGTAGGCCTGCATAGAGAGCATTGCAGTAATCTATTCTTGAGACTACCAATTCAAGTGTCAGTCCTATCAGAGGTTTTCTGTCCAGGTGAGAGTGCAGGTGAGCAACCTGCTGAAGATGGGAAAAAGCTGTTCTAGCCACAACAGATATTTGGTATTCAAGAGAGAGTGCTGAGTCAAAGAGCTCACCCAAATTGCAGGCCTGGACTTTTAGGAAGAAGGCAACTCCTTCCAGGCCAGGTAACATCCTACCTAACCAATCAGGAGAATTGCCCAACAGCAAGGTTTCTGTCTTGTCATGTTAAATTTCAACCTGATTGCGCTCATCCAATGCATACTGAAGCCAGACAGCATGCAGGGGTATGGACAGCACCCACTTTAGATGAGGAAAAGGAGAGACAGAACTGTGTGTCATCAGCATATTGATGGCTGCAAACACCAAATCTCTAGACTACCTCACCCAGCAACTTCACTTAGATGTTAAAGAGCATTGACAATAGGATCGACCCCTATGGGACTCCAGGCTGAAGGACCCAAGGAGTCAAACCACATCACCTAGCTGACGTATCTGAATGAAACAATGAGGAAGGACCAAAGCCAGAGAAGTACAAGACCTCTGATCCTCATACCTGTCCAGAAGGATACTGTGGGTGATGGTATCAAAGGGCATGGAGAGAGCAAGGAAAACCAACCAGGTTACACTCCCCTTGTTAGCCTCCTTGAAGAGGTCATCATGCAGTGCAACCAGTGCTGTCTCCATCCTGTGGCATGACCTGAACCCGTTGAAATGGATCCAGAGAACAGGTGTCTCCCAATACCATCTGCAGATCTGCCACTATCTTCTCAATCAACTCTCAATCAAAAGTGAATGTTAGTGAAATGTTTATAGTTGTTTATTGTCTGATTCTATATTGGCTTTCTTAGTGATGGACTGAACAATAGTTCAGAACAATAGAACAATTTCAAGCAGGAGGGTATATGCTGTTCCTGGAATGATGTATTAACAATTTGGGTGGCCCATTCAACTGTATCCTTGGCAGATTTTAACAGCCAGTACAGGTAAAGATCTACAAAAGATTTAGTGACATTGCAGCATGCAACCACCTTGCTGACATCATTAGATGTTACCGGTTGGAACTGATCCAGGCAACCATGACAAGACATGTGAGCTCAGTCTACTGGACTACCAAGGGAGTCAGGGTCACATTGAATTCCCTCCATTTTTAATCTAAACTGGACTGCAGCTTTAATGACGTCAACACAGTTTTCCCCCTTCAGTATTAGTAAGAGCACAGGCAACTGTATAAGTTCTACCTGCTGGTTTGAAGCCCCATTAATTATTTGGACATTAAATGCTTTTTGTGCAGCTATTATGGTCTCATATTATTTCCTGGGCAACTTTTTAACCACAGACACATTCTCAGCTGAGGTAGTTTTCCTCTATTTGCTTTCTTGACTCCTGCTGATTTGTTTCATTACCTGTAGTTCTGCTTTGTTAGTCTGTGCAAGAATTCCAGACAAAAAACAAAGAAACAAAACAAAACAAAAGACAAAAACGTGTGTCACCTTAAAGACTAATGATTATATTTTAATGCAAGCTTTCATGGATCAGGTCAATGGTGATGGCCAATCTCTATCATGGAACCAATTACTTCAAGAGAAGTTGAATGTTCCAACGCTGGAGACATTTTAAGAGAAATTTGGACAATCACCTTGCATATATCATTTGATTTGTATTCCTGCGTCGGGTGGGATTTGGATTTGATGGCCTTGTAGGCCCCTTCCAACTATTTTATGATTCTATGATATTACAACAGAGAGCATTTGGGTGTGATCATGTCAAGTGTCTTGGTTACCTTTGCAACTGTTGACCTTGGATTTGACAGGTGGCCAACCAGATTGGTCAGAAATAGCCCTAAGGGCTCCTGGAATCCATTAGGATCTGGTAGCCTTTGGGTAGACAATTCTTATAGGCTCCCTGCAGAGAAGAGCTGCAAATTATAATCCAGATCTCAGAAAAGGGCAGCCTGAATATTGAAAATACCAATGACAGGAGTCAAGATGGTGTATAGAACACCCTCTTCTGCTTACTACTATTTACACTTGTTTGAAAAACAGTGCTGAGAATTGTGTTTGAGTGAGTAGTATTTTAAAAAAGGGATTCAGTTTTGGGGATTTTCTCTCTTGTAAAGTGCCAGACAGTATCTGTAAACCACATGTCATTGGTGTTATCAACTTTCAGGTTGTCCTTTGCTTGTCTTCGTTTTTTCCTGCTGACAACATGGACACAATATTATATAGAAATGTTGGGCCATTTCCTGGTGGTTGAAACATGGATACAGAAGCACAAAAACCTCATGTTCATAAATGAGAGGTTTTTTTTTTTTAAAAAAAGAATCGAATTATAATTACATGGATATGGCTGAAGCTGCCAGACAACTTGTCAACTGTCACTTGCTCTTCATATTGGTTGAATCATGCTAATGTTAACTCAGTTGTTGAGAATGACATTTTTGGTGGCATAATATGTACAAATAGGGTGGCACAAATGAAAGCAGTAAGAAGGTAGAATTAGGCAATGAGTTGAACTCTCAGGAGATTTGGATCAGAAGTCCAGAGATAACGGAGGCCAGAAGAGTCTGAGATGAACACAGTAATAAACAATGGAGAAAAAGGGAACTAAACAAGAAGGAGAGAACTGCATGCTCATCAGCCCCTTAGCTTTCCTTAGTCCTATCTCTGTAAAGAGGGAAGACTGTGTGCTCCTGAGATGAGCAGTGATAAGAAATGTGACTGCTATACAGATGGAAAAGCTGAAGGTCTGACAGCTAACTGGAGATGGGGGATTAATTTCATAGGCCGAAAGAGATGAAGGACTTGAGCGAATCAGAGTTTATCCCTATCTATATCCCTATCTATATCTATATCTATATCTATTTCTATATCTCTAATTTTGCCACCTCTTGAGGTAATTGGCTCCATTGCCATACTGCTCTAACAGTTAGGAATTGTTTTCTTGAAATTCACCTGAAAGCTGGGTTCTAGTAAGTTGAACTCATTGTTGGCCAAGTGCTGGCCAATCATGAGCTGTGGAAGGGCATGCATCATCCCACCTCCTTGTCTGATTTGCCAGCATCAGGAAGAGGGAAAGATGATGCATTGAAGGCTGTTTCCTGGTTGGAATTTCACCCAGTGCCAGCTCCATCAAGGTAAGAATTGGTTAATTTTGTTCCGGAGGGTGGGACTGGTTTCTGAGTGCCAGCTGTGCTGGGGTGTTTTGTTTCGGAACCAGTTCCCTTTCAAAACAAAATATAGTATATGTGTGTGTATGTGTGTGTGTGATATATAATATATACTATGTATGTATGCATGTATGTATGTATGTATGTATGTATGTATGTATGTATGTATGTATGTATGTATGTATGTATGTATGTATGTATGTATGTATGTAATATATAATATATAATACATAATACATCTATACAGAATTTATATATAAACCCTGATTCCCTCAGGCCACTTCTTAGTCCTTCATTTCATTAGGCCTATCAAATTAATATTCTGTTTCCCATTAGCTGTCAGGCACTCAGCCTTTCCATCTGCATAACAGACTCATTTCTTATCACTATGCTTCTCAGGAGCACACACACACACATAAAACTCTCATACATATGTGTGTGGTGGAATGGCTGAAAGAAATTATTGCATAATTAAGTTCAGTGTGATTCAGTAAGGTTGTATCCTTACTGTCATTGATTGGCTCAAACAATAAAAGCTTAATGGCTGAAATTCAGTAGAAAGGTATAACTATAGAGTGATTGAGTCATTGGGTATGTGATTAGTAAGCCCATTAGTTCAGTTGGCCTACTCTAGGTGTGACTTACTACTGGGGTCCACCCAATGAGTTACAAATGAAGAACAAGGTGAGTCATAAGACTGCATGAGGTTCTTATAGATGGTAGTTCCTGTTGACTACTAGGCATAAGGAAATACTAATACAAACCAGCTGTTCTAGTGTACTGTGTCCTATACCTCAATGCATTATTGTAAAAGCATGGCTATTTAGTCATAAATTTGCACAATAACACAATAACTCTGCTGTTACAATTGACATGTGCAAGTAGATGAAGCATATACAGTATAGGTATATTATTCATTTTAGTATATAAAATTACAGAGCAGATTCAGCATGGGACAGAATTTTGTAAAAGATTAAACATGAGGTATTGGTTGCTGTTCTTTCTCTTTTTCTCTAAGAGTTCATTTCACAGAGAAAATAAACTATGAATTTGTACTGGAGGACAAGAAGTTCTGTTCTTTTCTGATTAGATAGTTAAGCTTTGATCATTTATCTTGTCAACTCCCTCCCCTCCCCTGTAAACCTGGAATGTAATAATTGCTCAGCTGTCCCATCATTGCTCAACTTTTAAGGAAAACTATGGTTCCCTGGCTGGGAAGGATGCATTCTCTCTTTAGGTCTGGGAAAGAGGAATCTACTTATGGACAGCCAGACCTTCAGAGAGGCAGCTTTGTCAGACCTACCCTCTTTCATGTAAGCATTGGAGGAGGGGCTAGAATAAGGATGTCCTGAAATCTTGTGAGCTGTAAAGTGGCATACATCAGATTATACTTTTGTACTTTATTTTGAAAAGGAAAGAAACATGCTATTCCTTCCTCACATCCCTTGAAGACACCAGGGGATTTTGGAGCATCCAAAAACCTAATTTTGGGGCTATGGATGTCCAAATCTGGACTTCTGGAGCAGTATGTGACCCAGATACTATCAGGATCTAAACACTATCAGGATTGTTGTCCAGATTTGGGCTGGGATTCAAATGACTATTAAGCAGCTCAGATATTTTGCCTCACGCAGAATGACTTCTCAGGTTGAGAATAGGAATATAGTCAGACAATTGTCACAACAACCGGGTATGGGTGCAGGCATGGGTTTTCTCAGCAAATTCTAAAGAAAGTGTGGGAGGGAGAATATAGCCAACAATCCTTTGTTAAAATTCAGGGAATGGCCAATTTAATTTGAGAAGACCAAGGATCAGGAATTCAGTTTCATATTGGGAGAAGAGTCAGCCTGTGTAGTCTTGGACAATCTATATGGTCTTAGAATATCCCCAGAAGAAAAAAAAGCAGTAAGCCACTTCTGAGTATACTTAGAAAGTCTCAAAAAGGGTTGCCCTAAGTTGGAACTGATGTGGTGTTCAATTATTATTATTTTTGAACAGTTCCTTTTGTATTGTAAAGTATTTCATAGAGGGTTGGTTTTAAATTATCAGTTAATGTTCTTGGGCAAGACAAAAGGCTTGCTCTGAGTGAAGGCAACAACTTATGGGATGGTTTATTGACATGGCACTATTACCTGTATTGTTGGACTATCTGCAAGGGTGGAACTATGGAGGTGGTCGTGATGAGCACCTGCACTTTGATATTTGCCACTGCCAGTAATGGTTTTTAAAGGTGTTTAGGACATTTAAACACTGGCTTTAGAGCTAGAATTCAATGCAGAAGAGAATAAGGCTCTGTGGATTCAGGATTCCTCTCAGCCAATTTTAAGTTTTCTCCTGTTTAATAATGTTTCTATCACATTGATTGTTTCGAAGAATATTCACAATTTTCCAAACAGGAGAAAACAATTTTCCTTTTCAAATTTATACTTTCCATTTATGTTTGGCACTGAACAAGGAAATAATCCCGTGCTGTTTGATTTCTGCAGACAAAGTCAGCTCACCATCATATGATCCCATGTAAAAGCTCAGAGGAAACAAAGCCTTAAACACCAGAACTGGAGGAAAGAAAATACAGAATAGGATAATATTTTAATGGAGTGGTGCTTACTCTGAACAAAACGGCTGTCAATGCCTGTATGCTCCATTCTTATCATTATAAAGCCATTGCCTGTTTGGCCTGTCAAGAATTTTCTAAATTTCATATCTTCTATTGCTTTTTTTTTGGTCTTTGTCTCCCTCCGCTTGACTGGTAATACACAGTAGCCTTATACTGTGTACTTATTTCAAGACTGACTGCAGTGGTTATAAAAATATCTCTTGGACTGAAAGAAGCGAGTTAAAAAAAGAAGCAATAAGCTCTAGTAGATGGGATACTAAGCCGCTTCAGACAAGAGTTTTCTGTCAATGAAGCATCATGAAATAAAAGTGTCAGCCTTTTCACTTCTTATGGCCTCAACGAAGAAAATCTTTCGCTATTATCAGAACAGGTTTAAAGTGGTAATGAGTGTTTTCACCTCTGACAGGTTATTTGGAAGCATAACTTGGGTAAAAGATATATGCTTCAATAACCTGATGCTAGCGCTGAAGTAGTGCTACGGGAAATTCTTTCACTCTTGTTTTCAGGCACTTTAAAATAAATGAACATATATACATATAAAAAACCCGCTGAATTGGAAGATAAACCAAATCTCATTGGGAAACCATCTGGATGAAATAGAATTAGTTTCTTGAACTTGTCTTAGTATTGCTCTGGAATATTGTTGGATTATTGCTCTAAATTCCATGCTAAATGTATATTATTTGCACTGCAAATCAGCTGTTGGATACTAAGGCCTGGAAGATGAAGACTGCATAGAATCATAGACTAATGGAGCCTACAAGACCATCAATTCCAGTGCCCTGGTCAATGCAGGGATCCAAACCAAAGCATATCTGACCAATGGCTGTCTAATTTTCTTTTGAATGCCTCCAGTGTTCTTCCCATTGTCATACTGCTCTAATAGTATGTCTGTGAAGATTCTCAGACCAAGGTGGCATGAAACCAAGGTGAACTATAATTTGGAAGCCTCACACCAACTTGCCTTAGGTTGATGAAGCTATTTGGATGAGCAGCGAAAAGTTTCGATCTCACAAGCAAAAGGAGTCCAGTTGCCATGACTGAGCTTCTGGGCACGGCTCTAATAGGAATAGTCCCCCCCCCCCGATATTCACTTGAAAGTTACCTCTGGTAACAGGAGCCCATTATTACATATCCCGCACTCTGGGATGACTGAGAACAGATCCTGCCCCTCCCCTGTATGAAAAGTATTTGAATAGTACAGTGGTCCCCCGCCCTTTCGTGGTTCATATATTGCGGTCCCGCTATATCGCGGGATCACAGTATATGAAAAAGGCCCCCTAGGGTAAGGGGGGAAATCCTGTTTCGAGCCTCCCATACTTACCCCAGGACTGGAGCTGCCCTGAACAGGCCTGTGAGGGCATTCTTGGACCTTCTGGAGGCCCCAAAAGGGCCTCCCTGCGAACTGGAAGTGACTTCTGGATGCCTGAAAATCATTTCTGAGGCCTCCGAGAGCCTTTCTAGGCCCGTTGGAGTTCTCAGAAATGATTTCCAGTTTACCTGAAGGCACTTCCAGTTTGCAGGGAGGCCCAGGAAGGCTATCCCAGCCCCGTTCGGGGTAGGGCCAGGCTGGGGGTAAGTATAAGAGCCCCCAGCTAGGTCCCCCCAGGCCTGACTTGACCTGCATCCGCATATAGCGGATTTTCAATTATTGCGGGTCAGGTCAGGTCCCTAACCCCAGTGATAGGTGGGGGATCACTGTATCACATTTCCCCTTGGTCTTATTTTTTTCAAGCCTAAAGCGTAGCTGCCTTTGCAGTGAATAGGCCCCATCTTTCCTCTCTCTCCACATTGCTCACTGAAGGTGCTGTTGATGATAGGCTGAAAAATTCCTTTCAGGATAGCAGAACACCCTGAAAGCAGATTTTTCAGACTGCACTAGGGAACTAAGGTCCCCACTGCGTAAGAATAAAAAATGGGTTACTTTCCACTAGGGTAGAATTTAGCCACTAGGAGGTCTTCTATTTTGGAATTTCATAATAATAAGGAAGAAAGTATAAACACCCATTATGGGGAAGCACACACAAGAGTGCTGGACTAGAGGGCTTCGGGACAATTTCCAAGCACCTTCTGGTACAATACAGTACCATTGTTTGAACCCCAAAAGAGCCTTTGCTTGTCACAGTTGAATGGGGGGGGGGACAGATTTTCTGACTCAGTTTAAAGCACCCTCCTGTATTCACCAAGCTCATCTTGGAATGTACACAATGTTCTTGATTTGCCCCCCTTTCCCATGTATGTATGTATGTATGTATGTATGTATGTATGTATGTATGTATGTATGTATGTATGTATGTATGTATGTATGTATGTATGTATGTATGTATGTATGTATGTATGTATGTAATACCGCCCATTTGGCCTTAAAAGGCTACTCTGTAAGTATAATCTGATTTTCTTTAAAACAAGAAAAGTAAACAAAAGACTCCTGTTGCCTTTAGTCAATTGTCATTTTTTAACAACCACCCCAAAGTAGTAATGAATGGGTTGCCCACCCCAGCCTCTAAATGAGAAATGAAGCATAGGAAGAGGGGGAAAAAAGTTACAGAATGACCTGGATGCAATGCAATATATTAATTCCAGTTGAAGCCCGAATAGGCTATGATGCCACCTCTTCTTCTGTGTCAGGGAAGGAATCAGAGAATATAAGAAGCAGCAGCTTCTTGGAACAGCTAGGAAGCACAACACGCCTCCTTGACTCGATGATCCATAGAGGCGCTTCCAGCTCTGCAGTTTTTATTTTTTTATTTATCTGTGGATTTATATACCACCAAGCTTAATTCAAAAAACTCTAGACAGTGTACAAAGAGTTAAAACAAGAAATAAAAATAACACATGTATTAAGTAGACATAAAAACCAACTGTAATAAACAAATCACAATGTGCGACGATTTCCTGCTTCTCAAACATTTTCAGATGCTTCTTCAATTTATATCACAGGCACTGTATTTTCCTAGTGGATGGAAAGTGGAAAAGAAAGGATTGAGAGAGAGAGAGAGAGAGAGAGAGAGAGAGAAACAAACCCCAAGGCCTGAGAGCATTTCTTAAAAAATTAATTAGCTAGATTGTGCCGCAGAAAGGTTAATATAAGGTTAATATAAGTGTATAGTAATTTAATGCAAGTTGTAATCAAGGAAGTTAAAATACAGAGAAATATGCTGCCAAATGTGGCACAAATACAATTCTCCAGCATTTTTAACATGATCAAAATCATCATCAGCATTCAGAAGGCAGAGCTTTCTGAAGTTGCTCTTAATAGGGCATGAATGGAGCAAATGGTGGTCTCAGCCACTCTACTGCCTTCCCCCAAATGGCAAAAGCCTAGGTCAGATGCAGTGCTGATAAACTGAAGGTACAATATCTCAGAGATGTGAACAAAAGCAATGCGTCCAGGTAAGTGAAAATGTTGGGCTAACTTTGAAGAATGGATTCACGCATGAAGGACGTGACAGGTATGATGCTAAGATAAGGTTGGGGGAGATGTGGCCCTTGTAGATATTGGCTTGCAGCTCCCATCAGCCCCAACCATCATAGCTAATGATGAGAGATGCTGAGAGTTTCCAACACCATATGGGCAGTTTTGGTGTGAAAACCACAATGGCTGAAAGACAGCTTTCAAATCCCACTTCAGCGACACATACTATGAGCCTTTTCACACGACCCCTAAGATCTGCTGGCCACTTAAATTCGGACCAGAGATTTTAGAGGTTTGTTGCTGTTCCTGTGTTCCCACCTCCTCCGCACTCCTGGCTGCTGTCTGCGTGAGGGGAAGGAGAAAAAAAGGAAGAAAAGAATACTGCTCACCTCCGTTCTGCCATCTCGCTTTGCTCCCGGCACTGCATTCAGATCTCTTAAAGGGGAGGGGGCAAAAAAGAACAAACAGAAGCGAGGAGAGCCTGGCACTCACTACGTTACATCCGCATCAGGAATTTTCACCCCCGGAGAGCAGGTACTTGAAAAGTGTGCTGGGACACGCTTAGGTGGGCGTGGTCGCACTTAATTTTTTGTAAACTCCAGAGCTGGTGGGGAAACAATTTTAAGCTCCGGATCTGGGAGCCATTTGCCGCGGAGTTTAGGGGTTGTGTGAAAAGGCCCTAAGAAGAAATTAGGGGTACAGAATGGTGTAATATAGGAAAGGATTGCTTCTAAGCAGCGTAATCTAAATATAAACACACTTGCTCAGAAATACACTTTCCCCTAGCAGATGGAAAAAATTCTGCCATCAAAGTGACCCTTTCTTGGGCAATCAAATGTATGCCTTTTTACTTATCTGATCACACCTAAATTTAGATTAAAATTGTAATATATACATGTTTAAACATTATTTTAAAAGTATGCATTTATAAAGTCCTCCCATCTCTCAACTGCCTCCTGGGTTCCTAAAATCATCTCTAAAAGAGGAATGTTTTAATCTGCCAGTGGAAGAAGAGAAGAGAATGGGCTTTTCCTTCTATGATGGGAAATATGCCTAGGGTGAATTTGGGAAAATGATGGTATTAATCTTGAAAAGTGACTCTTTTTACCATCTGGCTCCCTGATGCTGTATGCTAGAGAAGGTGCCATCAATGCCAGAGTAATTAGATAAGCAGTGGATCACTGAGGTGGAGAATAAAAACTCCACTCTTTTCAGTTCTTTCCTGTTTATCTCTTTCTTTATAATTTTTTCATTTTTCTTTGTCTTTGTCTCTTAGCCACTTACCTTGTTCTGACAACATGATTACTTAATACTTACCTGCCAAATTAACTGACTTATTTTACCAACTGGGTGGATATGCAGTACCTTGACACTTGCTATTTGAGGAGCTAACGGCTTTTGTGTGTGTCCGTGATGTATAAATAACAATAAAAATACATAGTAATGATTTGCTGTTCCAGAAATCTATTCTATATATGTTCTGTGTAAAGAAGAGATGCATGTTGCTTCCTTCTGCTTATTCATTATGGGAATGGTAATAAGGAACAATAAAAACAAAAACAAACAAACAAACAAACAAAAAACAAAAATCAGTAGCAGGCATTTATAAAATGATTTCAGTTCTATATTCAGAATGAGTGGATACTCTAGGTTAGTGGTTCTTGAATTTCAGAGCAGCTGTTCTTGGAGCATAAGATAAGATAAGATAAGATAAGATAAGATAAGATAAGATAAGATAACACCCACTTTATTGTCATTGTACAAGTACAATGAAAGTGCAATCCAGTCTGTACAACATTCATTCCCAATATAAAAAATCCAAAACATAAAAACCTACAATTTAAAACAAACATCCATACACATACCCCCATTCTCTCACCCAGGGCCGTCTTAAGGATATGTGGAGCATGGTTCGAAGATCCTTCTGGCGCCCCCCCCAGAGGGATCTGAAGGGCGGGCGGGAGCAGGAGCAGGAGCAGGAGCAGCAGCCCTAGCAGCCGGCTGCGGCCACTCTGAGGGGGAACCGCTTAACGGGCTCCCTCTTCCTTCTCTCTCTCTCTCTCTCTCTTCGCTCCCCCCCAAGCTTCCCGCCTTCCTCCTCCTCCTCCTCCTCCTCCTCCTCCTCCTCCTCCTCCTCCTCCTCCTTGTCGGGTCAGGAGGAGCGGGTCAGTTGTGGCTTCAATACGACCTCCCTCGGCTTCCGCGATGCAAAAGCAAGCTGTTTTTGTCTTTACCAGATCGGTTCTTGCCGAGGCCGAAGGGAAAGGAATTAAAGATAAATAAACGAGGGGCAGAAGGCGGTGGGGAGCCGGTGGGGAAGAAAAGGATGGTTGTAACCGGAGAAAGAGCATCCGAGGCATTCCTCAACGAGGGAGGCATTCTGCTAAAGATTTTCGGCACCTTGGGTGACAGGGTGATTGTGACTGCCCACCCCACCACCCCCACCACCCCGAACTACTCGGCTTTCCGCAGTACCAGGCCTTTACTCTGGAGTAATAAGCTCCCTTGCTAACTCTCCCGGGGTCTTTGCTGCCCAGTAAAGAGGTTCAGAAAACCAGTCTTGCCCGGCGAGTAAGATGAGCTCCAGAGAGGCGAATGGCAGGCGATCATTTGTGTTTATTATTAGTTGCCCCCCCCATCCCGCCCAGGCCGTGCCGATTCACCTTGAGTCCTCCCCAAAAAATCGGGGGGGGGGGTGTGCTGGTTTGTGGGGAAGGCGCGTCGAGGTGTGATCCCCGCGGGGCGTCTCTTTGCACACACACACACGCGCGCGCGCACCCCACTAGACCCCGCATGGAGGACGAGATGCCTCATCCCGCCCGCCTGCCTGCGCCGCTTCTTCCCTTCGGTGCCGCGTTTCACGCGAGGCGCTCCCGCCGGCTCGGGCGCTCCCCCCGGGCGCCGGCGGCAGCGGCGTTCTAGAATTTTGAAACTTTCCGGGGCTGCCGAGGCGCTCGTTATTGGCCGAGCCGGAGGTGCCTTCCATGCAAATGAAGCCCCGCCAGCCTCCCCCCGCCGCCGGGAGATCAATAGAGATCTGAGAGAGAGAAAGGAGCATGCATTCTCGCGCGGCCGGCTCAGGGACAAGCTACCCAGGCGCGCCCCAAAGACCCCCCCAAAGCGGTGGCGCCCCTCCAGCCGGGTGAGGGGGACGAGCCCCCCTCCCAGATGCTGACGCCGCCTCCCCCGCCCCCTCCGCTGCCGCCGCTGCGACCCCCGTCCCGGGTCTCTCTAAAGCTAAGGTGGCGGCGGCAGCGAGGATCCCATGGCGGTTTGGGGGTTCAGGCGCCCTGGTTCATTGAACCATAAAAACCTATGGGAAAGTCGCCCCTGCTCTCACCCATTCTCTCATGACTTGTACCCATTTAAAACTCTAAAACATGAACCAACCATAAACACACACTAACCCTACCACCTCCTCACCTGACAACATTCCCACCCAATATATAAAATTGCCAAAATCTCCAGCCACCACTGCCAATGGTCAGGACTAGAGATGGGCATGAAATGAACAATTTTTTGTTTCCGTTTCCGTTTTTTTGTTTCGTTATGCAACGAAATGACAAATGAATTTTGTCTCTAAAATGAAACGAAACGAACAGAAACACCGGAAATTTTGTCGTGCATTTCGTTTTCATTACGGCTATACAGTGAACTGCTTTAAATTCTAAAAAAATCACAAAAATTGAAATAAATGGTAGCAAAACAGTAACAAAACGAATGAAAACAAAAATGATTTTTTTGCAAAAATTCACAAAAAACAGAAACGAACCAAAACAGACCCCCTAAACAACAAACGACAAACGAAACACCATTTTTTTGATTCGTGCCCATCTCTAGTCAGGACTTTGGGGAGGTATTGTCCAAGAACACCTGGAGACCATTGATAGAACATGGGGAACCATTGTTTTAGAATTATTTGGATGTTCCCAGTCAGGTATTTGCAATAAAACAAAGTGGGGGTGGGGGAAGGACTACACTTTTGAGCCGCACATTATTCTGACATCGTTCATACCCTCTAGGAAAGGTCTGCAGAGAGGAATATACACAGTTCATGTAGGCATCCTGCTTAATTTAGAACCACTAGCAAACAGGACTTTAAAGATATGTCTATATAATGCAAATGTCAGCTTGATACCAGTATAACTGGCCTCACTTTATTCTGACGGATTCTGGGATTTATAGTTTGGTGACATATTTAGAGTGTTGTGAGGAATTATCCAGGAGTATATGCTGTATCACAGAAGATAATATTCAGCCCTACTTCCTGCCAAGGATAAGAGAAGACACACCTGAGTGCTGGATCTAATCCATAGCGACTTCTGTGAGCTACTCAGTATCCCATCACTGGTATATCATAGATATATTCTAGTATTTGTGGATGATTTCGCAACATATTTTCAGAATAGAATGCAAACCAAAGGCACCTCATATCTGCAATATGAACTGCAGCATGACAGATTACCAAGCACAGAGCATAGCAGAGTTTTCTTTGGAAGCTTGGCATATGCTTATATATGAAAACAGAAAAGATACTAAACTGGACTCTAGGGCTGAACAATTTTGCTTGGCTGTGCTTCTGATAGCAAATATAAAAAGTGATGAACTTATAAACAGGTGAAGTCAGCATGAGGCAGGTAGTTTATTTTGATGAAAAGCTCTGCTGGGCAATTCTACGCAGGGGCAATGATGGCAGAGAATAATACCTCCTTTGCTTTGGGATCAGTCTTTCCATGGCCGTTAGCCACTATGGCAAACTGAGCAGTGGACATTTACTGATCTACCACCAGTCAAGAAAGAGATTGGGTGCATGTGGTTATTCAAACAGAAGCAAGGTACAAATAGAGAAGTGGGATGCTACAAGGTTGGGAGACCAGGCCTTTGTGAGAAACACCGGTCAGTAAAAAAAAGAATGCCAAGAAATTGTACAAACTACATTAAACTTTAAACCAGAAATGCTGTTACTAAATATAATGCCAGAGATTATTGACAAGAAAATAAAATATATTCTCCTGTATATATACACAGCATTTAGGCTGCTCTGGGCCCAGAAATGGAAGAAAGGTGAAATACCAACTAAGGATGAACTGTTGAAAAAGTTACTGGACATTGCGGAACTAGATATGATCTCGGAGGCGGTGTGGGATCAACTAAGACACTTTGTAAATGAGAGTTGGAAGATGCTATATAACTGGGCCCAGAAGCAGACAAATGAACAAGGGAAGAAATAGATATAAGGATGCCTGTACAGTGCTTGCTAGAATCTGTGGAAGACTTGCAGATGGCTGGACAATGGCAGAATCCTTAATCCTTTTGTATTAGTAGTAGACAAAAAGACAGGGTGTGTCCACTACAGGTTTTGTTTGTGTTTTCACTTCTAAGGGAAAGTGTTCCTTTTCTTCCTTTTGTTTTATGAGTGTGGTCATTGGAATGTTTGTTTTGTTTTGTTTTGTTTGCTTCTATTGTATGCAAATAAAAAATGAAAAAGAATGCCAACTGTAACATGGCTAGGACATGTTATTGTTTATACTGTAAAGGTATGGCACATTACAGTATTTTTCCATGTATAAGACTGCATTTTTGTCTAAAGCTGAGACTAAACATTGAGGTTTGTCTTATACGTGCACATGGAAATAAACTGAAGAGAGAAGTGTGCGGTTGTGAAACTGTCATTTTGGGTTGGGAAAGTGGGGATCATCTTATACATGGGGACGTCTTATAGACGGAAAAATGTGGTTAGGTAGCTCCATGTCTGAGGAAACTCTGGGAATCTGATGTGTTAAGTCAGACAATAGCACCATGCCTGAAGGGGATCCTTCTGAATAGGCGGATCAAAGTGCTTCACTAACTATGTCTAATTAAACCTCACTTGTGAAGTACTGTGTCTTAATGTGTCTTTTCTAAAAGCTTAACACGGCCACAAAGGTCAGGTGATTTGCCCTGGGTCCAACAGGTTCTCATTAGTGAAGCTGGGAATAGAACTGGCTCTTCCATCCACTTAATGAATTAGCAGGCCACGTATAATTAAGAGGAGATGCAAGCAGGCCTGGAAATGTCAGACTCCAGTCTTGCTGCAGTGACAGTAAATGCACAGGTGTGTGTCACATTGTTAAAGAAGGAAGAGGAAACATTCAAAGTGAGTGCTGTAATACTGTAAGATGAATCTGAAAAGCAAAACTACCTTAATAGTGGAATCCTTTACTGAATAAATTACAACTTTTCATATTCTTGTCCCCCTGCCACTGCTTGACTCACGCTTGCTGTCGGAGGCGGTTACTTCATGTACCTCTCTGACCTCAGTGCCGCCCTGCTGCAGAACAGTTAGGCTTCGATCGAACTTCACGTACCAGCGAATTCAAGGCGAGGTCGCCCCAACCACGCCCCCTAAACATGCTCTCCAAGCGGGCTGACAGATTCCCTTCCTGGACCTCGGGAATCTGCTCAATCTGCTTTTCGATGCGAAGCAAAGGGATGTGTGTTTCTTGTTGATTCGAAGTGCATAACTGCTCCCTCCCTTTAGACGTGCCTGCTTTCGTTTGCTGCCTTCAGAAAACCGGAAAATCGAAATCTTCTCGTTTAAAACAGGAACACTGCTGCCCCTTCTGTTTTGCAAACTGACTCTCTGACCTCTTCAAGGACCAAAGGGGAAAAACAACAATTACTCCGATCTTATCTAGCTCAACCCGCCCGGCATGACATGCTGGCTGCTGTAAAAGGCAATTTACACCTTGCCTCCTAAATATCCTCCCTTCCTCTTCTAACCATCTCTGCTTTTCCTCACCCCCGGGAGAACCACAAACTACCACTCCTCCATCGAAAGACCCAAAAACAAAAGCAAGAAACAGCATACTGAACCGGTGGAAAGTAAAGGAAACCATCGGTTCGATGCGCATCAAAGATGTGAGGCTGGAATGCGTTCGCGTTCACCCAGCATGGACGTGAGTACACAGAAAAGAGGGGCGGCCCTGGTATTAGACCGTGTGACCGCATCCGAATTCAGATCGGAGCCAAGCTCAACGCAGCCCACGGAGGTACGTGAAGTAACCGCCAGAGATAGCTGGAGTGAAGAAAAGCAGACATTTGTATCCAAATACAGTATTTGGCTGGTGGCTTTAAAGGAATCTGTGCTCCTATTGTCTTGACAGGGACTGTCCTTTGGCTCTCTCCTTTCTGTCAGTGTCCTTTCTCCATTTTCATTTTCTGTTAAAATCCTTCCTTCTGACTTATACCCTTCCCGTCTGCAGCCCTTCCCCAGCCAACCTTCTCACAAAGCAGCAATTTTTAAACTTGCTGTCAGGTTTTCTTGTACCATTTATTTGTATTTCACACTACAACTCCAATAATTTTCAGCTAGCATGAGCAACAGGTAGGGGTTATGGAAGGTGTAGCAAAAGGGCCTCAGATACCTGATGTGTTCTTGGGTTTTGTGTTTTTAACTGCTGAGGTTCCTGCTTCCTCCTTTTATAAGTCCATATATCTGATGTGCTCATTGTCTAAGCTGCCTTCTGTAGCATGGGATGAAATTCACTCAAAGTAAGCCACCAGAATATTCTTTCATAGAAACATTAGTGTTCCATAACCCTGGCTTAGCAAAACTCTTGAATCATGATGCTTTTGGTGTCCATAACCAGCACTACCCACTGTAAGTGTAAAGGATGCACATTATGTAGTTCTTACAACAATCCCATAAAAGAAATTAGTATCCTTAGTCTCTTTCTCTATTGGACACTCAGTGTGGCATAGTGAATAGGGTGAACAAATCCTGCCAGACCATTCATCTCATTTTTTGATCAGGTAACCTCCTTGGTAGATGGTGGGAATGCTGTAGGCATAATACAGCAGGACCCCTGTGTATCTGTGGGATCAGCATCTGTGGTTTCACTTAACCAAGGTTTGAAAAATATTAAAAATTGTAAAAGAAAAAAAATCCAACTATTTTCACATGTATATCCAGAACTGGCCACTAGAAGGAGCCAGATACCACACTATGAATACTAGTTAGTAGACATGGGCACGACCAGAAAAAATGACGTTTCGAGTTTTCGTTTGTTGGAACGGGTCCGTTTCGGGTCGTTTCCATTTGTCGTGAATTTTTTCAAAAATTGTCGTTTCATCGTTTCGTTTGTCGTTTCCACCACGATTTAGCGCGATTTGACTTCCCAGAGCATGGGGCGTCCTGCAATCAGGGCCGGCGCTAGGTGTTTTTGCGCCCTAGGCGGCGGCTGGGGCGGCGGGCGGGCGGCGGGGGGAGGTGCAGGCAGGCGGTGGTGGCGGGGGGCCATGGACGAGCAGCGACAGCGGCAGGGGGGAGGCGCGGGTGGGCGAGCGGGCGGGCGGGCGAGTGGGCAGTTAGGATATCACTTAGGATAGAGGTTCTGCTCTTGCCTTGCACCCCAAATGTGTGTTTGTGTGCAAGCAAATTGAAGTTGGGAAAATAGAAAATAAATGGTAGTATATAATATATATTTAAAATAAATCCACACCTCCCACTCCCAGCCGAACCTCCCCCTTTATCCAATATCAGAAAAAAATCCTCACAAACTGCCAGAGAAGAAATAAAGAATAAGCTGCAGGGAATCAAAGAAATTATTTTCTAAATTTACTTCCCTCCCTGCCTGCCTAACTTAAATCCTAAAGCCTCCAGCCTCCCTCCTCAATCTCGATTGGATCACACCAGCACCAGCAGCCAGCCTTCCTCCCTCAACCACATCCATACACCCGACTGCGATTTCTGGAAGGTGCCTCAGCTTCTTATGCCCTCCAAGACATCCAGAAGTGTCAGTCAAAAACCTGGAGATGCCATTGGTGGAATGGTTCAAAAAAATTGCATGGTCCCATCCCATGCCCAGCCCAAATGGGCAGGTCTATTTAAAAAGCTATTAAAAAACAGAAAATGAAAAATCAGCGGGACCAGATGGTCTTACACCAGAATTTTTAAAACAATTTGAAGGAATTTTGGATATACCGCTAAAAGAAGTTATAGCAGAAATAATGGAACAAGAAATAATGCCAAAATCATGGCAAGAAGCAACAGTTATACTCATACCAAAAGAAGGGAAAGATCCAGAGTTAATACAAAATTATAGACCAATTTCACTATTAAACGTTGACTACAAAATCTTTGCATCAATCATGGCAGATAGATTGAAAAATGTTTTAACAAATTTTATACATAAAGATCAAAACGGTTTTCTACCTAGAAGACAACTCAGCCATAATATAAGAATTGCACTTAACTCTCTGGAATACTATGATCAGAAAGTCGACAAACCTGCTGCTTGGATCTTTTTAGATGCAGAAAAAGCATTTGACAATGTATCTTGGGCATTTCTACATGAACAACTCAGAATAATGGACTTTGGGGAAATATTTGGAAAAGTCATCTCAGCAATATATCAACATCAAAGTATGAAAGTAAATCTCAAAGGGGACCTAACCAAAACAATAAAGATATCAAAAGGTACAAGACAAGGATGCCCTCTTTCCCCATTATTATTTATTTTGACATTGGAAGTCTTGATGCGAAACATTAGAAAGAATCCTGAAATCACTGGAATTAAAATTAAGAAACACCAATTCAAAATACAAGCATTTGCAGATGATTTGATGATAATAATAGAAAACCCAATAGATACAATTGCAGATTTGATGGACTCTTTACAGGAATATGGACAAGTAGCAGGGCTGAGAATAAATAAAGAAAAGACTCAAATGTTAGTAAAGAACATGGCAGAGACAGAAGTCCAAAATCTGGAACAAAAATGTAATTTTAAGGTAGTTAAGAAAGTCCGCTATTTAGGTATCTATCTTACTGCAAAAACCAGAACTCTTATTCAAGCCAATTACACCAAAGTAATGAAAGAGATACAAATGGAAATAAACTCATGGGAAAATTTACAACTATCCTTTATGGGTAGAATAGCAGCAATAAAAATGAATGTATTACCAAAACTACTATTCCTGTTCCAAACAATACCGGTCCTTAAATCAACTAAATTACTACAATATTTAGATAAACAAATAAGGAAATTCATTTGGAATGATAAGAAACCTAGAATCAAAATTAAAGTAATGCAGGACAAAAAGGAAAATGGAGGCTTCACGCTACGAAACTGGATTTTATGTTATAAAGCCTGATGTCTGACGTGGATGAAAGAGTGGATGACCCTTGAAGATAATTGACTACTTGCGTTAGAAGGATTCAATTTGAATTTTGGATGGCATGCATATCTATGGTATGGGAAAGCTAAAGCCCCAAAAGATTTTGCAAACCACTGTATAAGAAATGCCTTGTTGTGGGTTTGGGATTCATTGAAGAACTCTATCTATACAGCAATGCCACTTTGGGTTTCCCCACAACTGGCACATACAAAACCCTTTATAATAGAGGACAAAAAAACTCTGAGATATAAAGATATGTTAACAGAAAAATTACAACTAAAATCAAAAGAAGAATTACAGTTACAAGGATTTAGAATAGATTGGTGGTTGGAAATGCAAATGAAATCTTGGTTTAGGAATGATAAAAAGCAATTTAGTTTCTCAAATCAAGAAGTTGCAGTGGATAAATCATTTTTTCTTCTAATGAAAAGTTAATTAAAAAATTTATAGCTGGTTATTGCTAGACACGTAGAATATGAGATAGTAAAAGAATGTATGATAAGCTGGGCATAGGATCTAAAGTCAGAAATTCAGTTAGATGAATGGGAAAAATATGGAAGGTTAATATAAAGATCACTAAGTCAATAGCATTTAAAGAAAATCTTTATAAAATGTTTTATAGGTGGTATTTAACACTTGATAAGTTGGCTAAAATGTATAAAATATCTGATGTTTGTTGGAAATGTAACAAAGGACGGGGATCTTTTTTTCATATGTGGTGGGTGTGCAAGAGGGCTAAAAATACTGGTGTATGGTACAAAAATTTATTTTACAAACTATGTTAATTAATCTTGAGTTAAAACCAGAGACCTTTTTATTATCTATGATACAACAAAATATTGGTGACAGCAAAAAAATTGTAATAATTCATATTATCACAGCAGCTAGAATGTTGTATGCACAATTATGGAAGACAGACAATATTCCGGACAAAAATCAGTTAATTATGAAGGTGTTGAACTGCGCAGAAATGGACAAGATCTCAACACTAATGAAACCAGAAGGATGCTATGAAGACTTTGAAGAAAGATGGCATGATTTCTACAAATTTTTAGATGAATATTACAAGACAATTAAGTTTCCTGTTTAATTTATGAGTAATTGAGATAGTTAAGGATCATACATTGTTAAGATGAAATGCAAACTTTGTTTGAGAAGATTAGAATCGCTCCAATTTTTTTTCTTTTTCTTTCTTTGATAACTTTTTTGTTTGAAAACTATAAATAAATTGCAAAAAAACAACAACAAACAAACAGACAAAAAAAACCTGCCGATGCCATTGGTGGAATGGTTCAAAACATTTGCATGGTCCCATCCCATGCCCAGCCCAAATGGGCAGGTCTAAAAAAAAAATAAAAAAAAAATAAATACGACGTTTTATTGCTATAAAAACCCACTGCTGCTACTATTAAAAATCAGGCATTTAAAATAAATACATTTCACATGTTTCTGTGGTGATTTGGTGTGTTTTTTGACCACAATTTCAAAAGAAAAATTGCGGTCTCCATTTTGGATCCCCCCCATGGCGTGGTGAGATGACGAGGATGACCCCCCCCAGCCTGGTGCAAGCAGCCCAGGACAGGAGAAGAGGGGGGCAAAGGCCGGGGACCCCCCAGAAACCACCCCTCTGGTAGGTGGCAAATCCTCAGGCAGGCATATTTTCGCCTGCTTTTTTGGCCGGGAGTCGGTTTTTTAAAAAAAACTTTTAAAAACTTTTTCTGTGCTTCACATTGCACGATCGCCGTAATGGCACAAATGAAAACGAAAAACCCGACCAAATTTTTCTTTTTTCGGTTCGAGTTCAAGTTCTGATGGCTTAATTATCGTTATCGTTTCCATTACGTAACGGAAACGAAAAACGGAAATGAAAATGAAAATTTCGCCAAGTCGTGCCCATGTCTACTAGTTAGAGAAGAGTACCTAGAATGGTCTTTTATTTATTTATTTATTTATTTATTCAACTTATATGGTGTCCTCCAGTGGCCAATTCTGATAAAGCATGTGAAATTTTGTTTGTTTCTTTTCCTTTACTTATTATGCTCTCTCTCTCTCTCTCTCTCTCATTTGGTATTATCAGTAGTTTTCAGTACCATTGGTGGGCAGGAAGCAGGGAGAGTTTGAACCCTTCCCCGCAGTTATGGGGGTCCCACTGTATACCTTGGCTTCAGTGAAGTCAAAGTGACAGAGTGGCCTATGCTATTCTGATTAGCAAACTAACTGTCTGGTGCATAACAGTTATAGACACAGTTACATGGCACAAAATTGGTGGAATAGTTAATACCTTGGAATAAAACTCAAAAGCATCTTAATAGGTTTGAGTACTGGGCTAAAAACAATAGAATGAAATTTAACAGGGATAAGTGTAAAGTTCTACACCTAGGGAAAAAAAACAAACAGTTACAAGAAGGGGAATAGTAGGCTCAGTAATATTACAAGTGAGAAGGATCTTAGTATTGTTGTATATCAGTGATGGCGAACCTTTTAGAGACCGAATGCCCAAACTGCAATTCAAAACCCACTATTTTTTTTTTTGCAAAGTGTCAGTATAGCAGTTTAACCTGAATACAGTTGGCTGTGAAGGAGTGATGTCAGGTGCCCACAGAAAGGGCTCCAAGTGCCACCTTTGGCACCCATGCTATAGGTTCACCAACACTGTTCTATATCATAAACTGAATATGAGCCAAGAGTGTGATGTGATGACAGAAAAGGCAAATGCTATTTTTAGGATCCATTAAAAGAAGTATAGCTTTCAGATAATATGAGGTACTAGTCCCCCTCTATTCAGAACTGGTTAGGTTCATCTTGAGTATTTTGTCCAATTCTGGACGCTATACTTTAAGAAGGATGGCCAACAAACTGGAGCAAATTGAGAGGAGGGCAAAATGGATGACCTTGGGTCTGAAAACCTATCCCTATAAGGAAAGACTAAAAGAACTGAGCATGTTTTTTGTTTTATTTATATGCCACCTTTTCTCCAATAAGGGGACTCAAGGCAGCTCACAATATTAAAAGGAACAGAATTAAAATAACAGTTAAACCATGTACTATGCTAAATAAAATACAACTGAATAATTTAAAGCAATGACACATTAAAAACCATCTTTACTGTAAGAAAAGTTAAACTTGAGAAAAGAAGACTGAGGGGAGATATGATGGCACTTCTCAAATACAGTGGTCCTCTGTTCATTCACAGTTCATATAATGCGGTCCCACTACATCACGGGACCACAGTATATGAAAAAAGACCCCCTGGGGTAAGGGGAGAAAGGCCTGGGGTAAGAGGGGAGGGCCTGTTGGAGGCCTGAGAAATGACTTCCGGTTCGCAGGGAGGCCCTTTTGGGGCCTTCAAAACATATGGAAAGGCCCTCACAGGCCTATTTGCGGCAGCGCCAGGCTGTGGGTAAGTATAAGAGCCCCCAGCTAGGCGCCCCAGGCCCAACCCGACCTGCATCCACATATCGCAGATTTTCAATTATTGCAGGTCGGGTTGGGTCCCTAACCCTCGCAATAGGTGGCGGATCACTGTAGTTGAAAAGTAGTGATGCCGAGGAGGGGCAGAATCTGTTCTCAGTCCTCCCAGAATGCAGGACACACACAATGGGCTCAAGTTACAGGAAGCCAGATTTCAGCTGACTATCAGGGAAAACATCTTATTAATGGAGCAGAACAACAATGGAACCATTTACGTTGGGAGGCAGTGAGCACTCCGGTGCTGAAGAATCCAAGAGAAATTTGAACAGCCCTCTGTCTGATCTGCTTTGATTTGGATTCCTGCATCGGGTGGCGGTGGGGGGGGGGGCTTTTAAGCTCCTTCTAACTCAATTATTATTTGATTCTATGACAGACGCGCTCAGTGGGATTTGAGGTTCAAATCCCAACTCAGGTATCGAAACATACAGGTGTGTGGGTGTGAGCACATGAATACTTGTGTGGAATTGATAAAAACTCCTTAAATATCTTGCTTACTTTGAAACCCTGTTGGTGTCTCTATCTACTACACTATACTGGGCACCACAATCTTTGGACAACCAAGGACTAAATAAAATGAAGCTAATTTGCAACTTTTGAATTTGAGAAATCTCAAGCTAGGATAGACAAACAGATTTTAACGCTTAAGAAAATCCTGCATTTTCCCACAAGGTAAAGGTAAAGGTAAAGTTTCGTCCCGCACATGTGTGCTAGTTGTGTCTGACTCTAGCTCTAGAGGCAGTGCTCATCTCCGTATTCAAGTCAAAGAGCCAGTGTTGTGCAAGTCCGTGGCCATGTGGCCGGCATGGCTGCAAGGAAACAGTGTTTTACTTCCTGCTTTTTAAAATGGTGGTACCTATTTATCTACTTACATTTACATGCTTGCTCCACTGCGTAGAGGTTGAAGGGGTGGGGATGGGTGGGGTCAGCCTGTTAGTCCTCAGACCATATGCCACACACTGCATCAAATTGATCTATAGGACTGTCATCCCAGAAGGAATCCTCTTCTAAAGATGATGCACAAGAAAGCCCACATATGGTTTGCTGCAGATAAGCAGACGAAGGACATGGAATTCTAGAACCATGTCCTGTGGTCTGATGGGACCAAGAAATGTATTTGGTTCAGATGGTGTCAAGCGTGTGTGGTGGCAACTAGCTGAGGTGTACAAAGATAAATGTGTCATTCCTACAGTCAAACATGGTGGTGGGAATGTCATGGTCTGGGGCTGCATGAGTGCTGCTGGCACTGGGGAGCTCCAGTTCATTGAAGAAACCATGAATGCCAACATGTACTGTGACATTCTGAAGCCGAGCATAATCCCCTCCCTTTGGAGGGCAGTATTCCAACATGATAATAACCCCAAACACACCTCCAAAATGACCACTGCCCTGCTAAAGAAGATGAGGGTAAAGATGGTGGCCTGGTCAAGCATGTCTCCAGGCCTAAACCCTACTGAGTGTCTGTGGGGCACCCTGAAATGCAAGGTGGAGGTGTGCAAGGTCTCTAACATCTACCAGCTCTGTGATGTCATCATGGAGGAGTGGAAGAGGACTCCAGTGGCAACCTGTGGAGCCTTGGTGAACTCTATGCCCAAGAGGGTAAAGGCAGTGTTGGAAAATAATGGTGGCTACATAAAATATTGACACTTTGTGCCCAATTTGGACATTGTCAGTTAGGGGTGTACTCACTTTTGTTGACAGCGGTTTAGACATTAAGGGCTGTGTGTTGCATTATTTTGAGGAGACAGCACATTTACACTGTTATACAAGCTGTGATACTCACTGCTTGACATTAGGAAAAAAGTGTACCCAGGATGCATTGTGTCCCCATAGTTTGTGGAAGTATGGGAGGAATTGGAGCTGTTTTTTTCATCAAATTTTGGAACCATTACGGACATTATTTTGCAATGTGTTTTGAACTTTCCAAACTTTTTGGGTGCATTTCTCAAGTGGTGGAAAGGTAGGTAGCTGATCCTTCATTCTGTGCATTCTACATTGTATGTATGGGTTTATTTTGACATTTTTTTGTTTTTTTTTCTGAACTCTAGAACTGATTACTTGGTTTTCAATGCATACCTATGGGAAACTGTGCTTTGGTTTACAATTTTTTTCAGGATACAATATATTCTGGAGAACACATTAATTACTTAAACTGGGTTACCACTGTATTAAAATAACTATACTTTCTCTGATTGAAATAAAATTTAAAATGAATGTCAATTGTAGAAAAACATGTAGATTGGAACACATGTTGAAATAAGGCATTAACTCTTTTCCTGGCCTCTCGTGTTTCTCATGTTGGAACAAACATCACCTACTGCATATATTCAAGTCTTTTCTCCAAAAATGTAACAAAGTTTTAAAAGTAACAATAACAAAGTTGTTCCCCAGCACGTTTCTTTATTTAAGTCCATGCCCGGAATTACACAAAGTAACGAGAGACTCTAAAAGTGTCTAGGTGCAAAGGCGGAAGGCAGACAGAAACAGATGATCTATTTTAACTCAATGTATGCTTGAACTTCCCCCTCAGCGCCTTTTCTTTCTCCGACACTGTCTTCAACTTGAAACATCTACTTCAAGTTCTTCTTTCTATTCTCAGCAGAGGCTCAGCCATCTGCATTTCACCTACATTGGCAAAAGTGGTAGGGTTGCTTTTATTTTACAGTACTGCTGTTCAGGTGTGGGGTGATCCTGTTGTTGTATTATATTATTTTAGAAACTGCCTAGAGTAGAGGCATGCTACTGGATGGCCGGTATTCAAATCTAACACATGAGCCAGCCCACAAGCCAGCCAGCATGCCACTCTCTTGCTAGCACAAACAGTGTTAATATTAATACATCCAATATCGAGTCCAGTATATATTGTGATTATTGGTGAACGTATGATCCATTACATTCTTAATCCCACATAGCCATGTACCTGGACTGGGAGGGAACAGCTTTATCATTATGGCTGCAAAGATTCCTTGAATAACTGGTCTAAATAGTGATTTCCAATGATATTGGAAAACAAGTTTGTCACCTTTGGTGCTGCTTACTCAATGTGATGATGAGGGTGGCAGCTCCCCCCCCTCTTTTCAAAAGAACTCTTTCTCTCTTGAATCAGCTTTTGGGGAGTGATGACAGCTAGAGTTGTCCTTCTAGAAAGGTTCTATAATGATATCAAACTAACTAGAGTTTGGAAATATTCCTTTTTTGACCACAAGTAGCAGAATCCAGAAAATTACCAGAAAATTTATACTGAAAATATCATTGCTAACCATCTTGGCTAGAGAAATCTTGGGCTCACAATTAAAATAAAACAAAAACCATGTTTCCGAGAGCAAACCATGTGCTGAAGTCACTGACAGAATTGGGGAAGGACAGTTGGATATTCTCAACAAGAATGTTTTCATTTTCAACTGGAGGAAACTTTCAGTTAGATATTGTGAGCTTTAATTATTCATTGTTTTAGAATTTAATTTACCCTATCCACTGAGTGTTTTCTGTGTAGGATTTCAGAAATGCACACTATATGAAAGGGTTCTTCTTTTTGTTCAAAAAATCAGGTTCTTCATTTCTTTTTGGCTTTTCCCTTTGGCTGCAAATCAGCCGCTTATGTGAATTTCCAGCACAAGTAACTACTGCCGTTAACAGTAAAAGCTGTTTCTGTTGCGATTAGGCCAGATAGTGGTATGCCGCTTTAATGGAGTAATAAACATTTGAACATTTTGCAAGATAATGTAATTGCCATTCTTAGCTCTTGGGACATATGAAAGGAGAAGTGTTTGGGCATTTCCTTTTTTTCACTATACAGATTGGAAGCATTCCTTATCTTTGCTAAATGCATCATTTGGTAATGAGGCATGGAATGGGAAATACATTTTTTTTCCAGTGCATTAAAAAGAGCAGATTTCATTATGTCATGGATCTTGCAGATCTCATACCCAAGAGTGGGCAGCCTAAGTTTTTGCCTTATTCATTTTTGTTGTTTACTGTCTTTTAGTGTGGCGTTTCTTTGATCCTTTTTGTATTTGTATACTTACTCTTTTTAGCTATTCATATTGCATTTTAATGATGCAGGCCCACCCATCTTAAGGAGGAAAGTGGGGCAAAAATATTTTAAACAAATAGAAGAACAAACAAATGTTATTCTACAACTTTCTTAATCCCCAATGATTGGCCATGTTAACCGATGCTGCTGGGAGTTGAAGTCCCTTCCTTAAAAAATGGCTGTGCCATCTCTGCACTGCCACTGTCCAAATTAAAAAGGAACATGGATAGAGGAAAAGGATATACAAACACCACTGAGGAAACTCTGTAGATACATTTGTGTGGAGCTCGCTTTTACTGATGCAACTTGCTATCTGGAATTTTACAGTAAATGTCTCGGGTCTTTGTCCAGCTCTGGCTGATTCTATTTTTCATCTTGAGACCTGAATTTCGATTCATATCAGAATCAGAATCTCAGTCCTCATCTGATTGTCACCTGAATTGGCTGTATCTGTAGCTCTTCTTCATCTTGTTCATCTAAACTAGAGTTTTGCCAGGACATGATACCACAACAGTTCTGAACACCACAATTTAAGAAGGATGCTGACAAATTGGAACATGTTCAGAGGAGGGCAACAAGTATGATCAGGTGGCTGGAAACCAAGCCCTATAAGGAAAGACTGGAACAACTGGGTATTAGAGATGGGCATGAATAAAAAAATGGCATTTCGTTTGTCATTTGTTGTTTGGAGGGTCCGTTTCAGTTCGTTTCCTTTTTTGTGATTTTTTGTAAAAAAATCGTTTTCATTTTCATTCGTTTCATTACCATTTCGTTACCATTTATTTCATTTTTTGTGATTTTTTTAAAGGATTTTAAGCAATTCACTCATATTGCAGTAACGGAAACGAAACGCACGGCAACATTTCCGGTGTTTCTGTTCGTTTCGTTTCATTTTAGAGACAAAATTCGTTTGTCGTTTCATTACGTAACGAAACAAAAAATGAACACGGAAACAAAAAATTGTTCATTTTGTGCTCATCTCTACTGGGTATTTATAGTCTTGAGAAAAGAAGTCTGAGGGGAGAAATGATATCACTTTTCAAACACCTGAAAGGCTGTCATACAGAAGAGGGGCATGATTTGTTTTCAATTAACCCCATAGTGTAGAACTCAAGTTACAGGAAGGTGGATTTCCTCTGCTGCTGCTGCTGCTGCTGCTGCTACTGCTACTGCTACTACTACTACTACTACTACTACTACTACTACTACTACTACTACT
>JAHTLZ010003399.1:3679769-3704518 GCA_023846285.1 Phrynocephalus versicolor
CTACTACTACTACTACTACTACTACTACTACTACTACTACTACTACTACTACTACTACTACTACCTTGAAATGTGGCAAGCCCTCCAGAAATAATATGGGCATGGCTAGTAGACTACCTGCGCAACTGTTAAATTGTCCAAGAGATAATGCTACAATAGGGCTTTGGTGTCTGAGATTATGGAATCATTGCAAAGGTGTGTGCATGTACAGGTATAGTTATAGATATAGCATGTGGTGATATCAATCTGCACCAACTGTACAGGGAAGATTCGGGGCTTTACTGAAGTATACTAGCTATTCATTCTTTTGAAGAGTTCATTTCAACAATTGCAATTAGTGGGCATCATTGGTTGAAAACCTTTCAGGTCCATGAATACTGGGTGGTACTATAGGAATAGTTCTCTGTTCAGTGGGTCTCAGGTGGCTCTTTGCTCCACCCTGTAGTCACCTGTGAACCATAGCAATACCCTGACTCAGTCCAGTTTTGCTCATATTTCTGAAGAGAGTGTACATGCCTAACAGATCACATACATACCGTGGTCTTAATTTGTTTGACGATATAAGAAGTGATAACAGTAAATAATTACTTCTGGTCCCCTATTATGAATTATGTGCCCTTTAAGAGAATGGTCCAGGAGAGACCATCTGTACAAGCAGAAGGGAGTAGAGCATAACAAAAGGAAGAGTGTAGAGAATATACAGCGTGTGTATGTTAGAAGGTATACACATGGCCATTAAAAGGTGCAGATAGAAGGATTAAATCAAGTAGGAAACTGCAGCCTTCCAACCATGGTTGGATTGCAATTTCCATTGCCCAATGTAGCCAATGGGGAGGGAAGCTTGGATTTGCAAGTCTAATAACATTTGAAAGGCTTACAGCTGGATAATTATTACTCCTCTTGTCTAGTGAGTGCATCATGTGCACCTTTGGGAATCATGGTTCCTGTCTTCCCGTTCAAGAATTGCTGAGAATGATGGTCATGGTATATTTATCAGAAAATAACCCAGTACTCATCAACAGAGTGAGTATTACAGTTGTGCTAATGGATAGGCAGGGATTCAGCTTTTGGACTTCTGAGCAGCAGGAACTATGAAAGCATCTGCCGCCTGCCTTTGGCTTCTGTCTTACTTCTGAGAACAGCTACTATCTTCATACTAACTGAGGGAGAAACAGGTTTCTCCAGAAATACTAAAGCATTGCAAACTATCCCTGTTGCAGTACAAAGCTTTTGAGAGTGGTTTGGGATTCAACAGACAGTAACGATCCATTAGCTTTGCAAAAAGTGTGTTCCTCTATGCAGCTAGGTGTCATTTACAGGTATGGGGCAAGGTACTATATCTGCTTCCTTGTTGGAGCTTGGCCATAGAGATAGTCATGATGAGTGTCTGAACTTCCAAAGCCACTACTACCCCATAGTAGATTTGTTCATCTATAAAGAAGAGGAGGATGCTTTTTTGAGCCAGTGTTGGAGCCGATCAAAGGACAGTGCCTTCCTTGCCAAGAGGGGTCTTGTGGGCTGAATCTTCTTGAGGCCTAATGGAATTAAATAGAGCCACCAGCTGTGTTCAGTAATGTAACAGCTGTCCACATTGTTTGCAAAATATACTAGTAGGATAAAAGGCACTTTGTTGGTCCCATGGGCTATTCTTCAGAGGTTGCTAGAAAAGAGCAGGAGCTAATGTTGAAAGGGGAAAAGTCAAGTCATCAGGTTTTAAAATACAAGACTAAGCCAATATCATAGAGCAAGCATGACTTCTAAAGTGATGTGATTTTAAAATATGTATCTTTCAAAATCACATCACTTTATATATATGATTCCTGTTTTTCCCCTTCTTTCCAACTGTCAAAGCATGTTAGGACAGCTGGCTAAGAAGAAATCTTGTTGAGATCTTTCAGCCTTTGCTCTTGACCCAGCCACAGAATATGGAGTTTCTCTGGAATGCAGTGACAGGTGGAAAGGTCAGGAGCCATGTACCTCATTGGGTTTTGTGCAAAAGCACATGCTTCATTTCTTGTTATCTTAACCCCCTAAACACTCTGAGACAGACAGAGGAGCCAAGTTAATTTGTTAGGCAGCCAGGCTTCTGCATTCCTTTTTGTCATGCATGACATCACCTAATCATAACCTTTTGTTCTCTCTGTGCATAACTTTTGTTCTTCCTGCATTGAAAATGTGAGCACCACTGTTCATGGTAGCTATAATGTTCCCAATGCTGTTGAGGAGCCAATAAAAAAGGAAATGAGAGAAAATAGAACTTCTATTGTAATTCACCTCCCTCTTGAGACCCAGTCATGCTATAAAACAGTCACTCTATGATTCCTGGGAGGAACTGACACCTTTTTCTTCTAGAAGCAAATGAGCATATGGCCTCCCAGATCCTAATAACTGCTCCTCCTTGGATCCCTCA
Organism: Phrynocephalus versicolor; assembly: GCA_023846285.1. NCBI lineage: Eukaryota > Metazoa > Chordata > Lepidosauria > Squamata > Agamidae > Phrynocephalus > Phrynocephalus versicolor. The sequence goes on from JAHTLZ010003399.1 coordinate 3,682,180, forward strand.
CCACTAAGAGGTGGGGTGGAGGCCTGATGAAATCAGGAGGCTAGCAGCATCTGGATGGCCATACTGAGCCCAACCCTGATCTTGGAGGTGCCTCTGGAAAGTTTGATCAACCATGTCTCTAGTGGAGGTAGGCCAGCCATGAACTAGGCAATTACCTCTGGCAGGGGAGTGTTGGAGAGTAAAGGAAAGGCTACTTGCTTATTCGTGCTTAACACCACAGGGTCTTTCTTCACTGCAGTGCTTCTCTCGTTAGGCTATTTATGATGGATGGCTTTTAGGAAGTCCTTGGAACCAAGGTACTGTTTGAAAATTAACCAAATACGTAAATCATCTGTACACAATACCTTGTCTCTGAAGAACCTGAAGGTTCAGCCATAGCATGAAGGGTGTAGTTCAGAAACTCTAGGCGAGTGTTGTCATGGGAGAATCTTCTCTTCCTTCCTTGGATGGATGGAAGTGCTGTGTTGTGCTGGACTGGACATCTGGGAGATGAACTATTCCAGCCTTCTAGTAACTTTTATTTCCCTCACATCAACAGGTTGGGAAAGGAGAGTCAGTCTGCAGTGGATCAGAATGCTTGTACCAGTCTTCATAGAAAGAAGAAGACTTGTACAGCATAAACCAGAAACGATGTAGTAGTGATTATGAGTCACAGAGGGACTCTCAAGGGCCCTAATGCCAAACAGCAAAACTCTATATCTATGTAGTGTAAACATTTAGTGGCCTAAATGTTTGTACGGAAATTATTGCAGGTGCTAAATATTAATAAGATGAAAAGGTAAAGAAGATTTTAGTAACAGTTAATTAAAATGAAACATTTACAATTTCCTCCATTCAAGGCTCATTAAACACTCCAGTGCCCAACAGTATTGGTCAAAAGAGTGGGACCCAGTAGAGGTTTAACTTCTTTAGAAATTGTCAGTTGTATCCATCATTATTGTCTCCCAAGTTCTTGTGACTTCTCAACCTATTAGTTGACCTCTGTTCAGGCAGTGTTTCCAACCCACACTGCTTTTCCCATCCCCTCATTCAACTACCTAACGAATCCACATGTTCTTTCTATCCCCTTATTGCCCATTTACATGAGTGCTCCTTCTTATTCAGAGAGCTAAGAGGTTCTTCCATGGAGGTAGACAGCTTTCTGTTTTCCTCTGCTCTTTCTTTTTAAATTTACCTCTTTTTTCATTGCTTTCCTAGCTAGTATTTCTCTCTCTTTTATCTGGTCTTCATTCAGTCCTTGCCTGTGCTGACTCTTCTCTCTCACTGGGAGGTATCAGGACTTTCTCTCACACATACACCTGTTTGGAGAGGTTGGGAACTCTTCAGAGGTAAACACAGCCATTGAGTTGTTTTCTTTAATGTATTTCTGGGCCACATGGAACAGCCTAGAGCAGTGATGGCAAACCTTTTAGAGACCGAGTGCCCAAACTGTGATTCAAAACCCACTTATTTTTCACAAAGTACCAATACAGCAATTTAAGGTGAATACAGGGATACCTTGGATTACAAATGCTTCAGGTGTTACCCTTCTGGAAAGCAAGGATGGAAGAGCAGGCTTTTGAATTTCCTGAGGCCACAGAACCCATGCTGTAACTGTGGGAAATTCAAAAAACTTCTCATCGATCCTCGCTTTCCTGAAAGGTAGCAACCCTGCTCTTCTATCCTTGCTGTCCCAAAGGGTAGCACCCCTGCTCTTCAATGCTTGCTTTCCTGGATGGTAGGACCATTCAGGAAAGTGAGAATCAAAGAGCACGTTTCTGAATTTCCCGTGGCCACAGCACACTGGCTGTTGCTGTGGGAAATTAAAAAAAAGCCCTGCTCTTTGATCCTCACTTTCCCGAGGAGTAGCACACCATCCACCTCTCTGCCCTGGGCAGAAAGGCAGTTGGGGTACTACACTGTTTGGAAAGCTGGTGGTGGTTGTGGTGGAGGCAGCTTGTGGGCTCATTCGTAGCCCTAGTTTACTCTCCAGCCATACCACTCTGGCCATCCCAAAAGCGGTGTGCCTGGAGAGTAAACTGGGGCTATGAAGGAGCCCACAAACCACTGCCTCCCTTCACCTGGCTCTCTGCACAGAGCTGTTCCAAAATGGCTCCATGCAGAGCCGGGCCAAGGGGAGGCAGTGGCTTGTGGACTCCTTCGTAGCCCCAGTTTACTCTGCAGCCATGCTGCTTTTGGAATGCCCAGAGTGGCGTGGCTGGAGAGTAAACTGAGGCTACGAACAAGCCCATAAGGCACTGACTCCCCTTTGCCCAGCTCTCTGCATGGAGCACAGTGGCATGGTCTGAGTGGAGGGGGAAGTGCCATGGTTGTGAAGGGGCGATGTCGGGTGCCCTCAGAAAGGGCTTCACGTACTGCCTTTGGCACCCATGCCATAGATTTGCCAACACTGGACTAGAGAGTCCCCCTGGAGAAAGGACGTCCTGCGTGCAACTTCTTGGCTGCTGTTTGGGAAGTTTGCCATCTAGTGTCTGACCATGACACTAGATGGCAATCCAACATATCGTGATTCTAATAGGGTTTTCAAGGTGAGATGGTTAAGAAGTGGTTTTCCCACTTCCACACTGCCCATGAATTTCTATAGATGAGTGGAGGTTCAGACCCTGTTTTCCAGAGTAATAGTCTGTCACTCTATCCATTATAACATAGTGGGAATCCTACTGTGAATTTTCCATTAAGAGAGATTCTAATATTCCGTCCAAGACATAATTTCAAAACAAGAGGTAAGCGGATCAGGCTGGACTCTCTTCAATGGGGCTAGACACACATAGAGTCATTTCTTGCCAATTCTGATTGGTTTCCTGGGCAAAATCTGATTGCCAAGACCATACAAATACCTATAAGATTCACAGGAAGAAGAATGGTGGTCACTTTAATGAGAAATACTGCCATTTTGTGGTTCCTATACTGCGGTCCCAGTATATTACAGTATATAAACCAAAGGGCTCCTGGGGCAAGCTGCATGGGCTCGTTTGAGGCCTCCTGCACTTACCCCAGACCTGGTGTTCCCCTGAACCGGCCCCTGGCAGGCTTCCTGGGCCTGTCAGAGGCACTAGAAGTGGTTTCCACCGAACCGGAAGTGATTTCCAGAAAGCTGGAAGTGCCTTCTGGATCACCCAAAACCACTGGGCAGTGCCAGGCCTCAAGTAAGTGTAAGAGGCCACAGATAGGACCCCCCCCCCAGTCCCGACCGACCTAGCATCCACATATTGTGGATTTTCCATTGTTGCGGGTTGGGTCAGGTCCCTAACCCCTGCAATAGGTGGGGAATTACTGTATTGATGGCTCTGCTTATGAATACTGCTTTGCAGGTGGGAACTGGTGTACATTTAAATAGGATCAATGTGAAAATGTAGCTGCCTAGATGCCCTAAGCATATCCGATCTCACCTGATTTCGGAAGCTAAGCAGGGTCGGCCCTGGTTAGTACTTGGATGGGAGATCACCAGGGAATACCAGGTGCTGTAGGCACCAGTAGTAGGAACTGGCAAACCACTCCAATATTCCTGCCAAGAAAACTCCATGGACATGGGGTCACGAAGAGTCTGTCACGACTGTAACGACACAACACACACATGGTGAAAATGTAGGACATCATTTGATAGGGCTCATTGTACTTTTGTGCCTTTTGAAGTTACTGCTTGAGACCATTGTGTTTCTTGGTTTAGATCACGGGTCCTCAGTCCATGGCCTGCGGGTCAGATATGGCCCACCAGGGTCTTGAATCTGACCCACTGGGCATTGCAGAATCCCCCACTTGAGTTGAAAACTCCTTTTTTCTCTCCCTTGGCTCCCCCCACCCCCACAAGCCCATCTGCAGGCTCTTGGGATCGGAAATGCAGCGTGGCATTGGGGGTGACTGCTGTGAGTGAATGGGAAAACCCAGCCACAGTCGAGGGAGGGGGGCAGCAGTGGTGGTGATGAGCATATCCTGCATGACCTACCAGTGGTAGCAGCCACAAGGAGGAACCTCTGGGATCTTAGCTTCAGCAGGCAGCAGCCCTGGCGATGTGCATACATGGGAGAGTGTGCCTGTCTTTGTGATGGAGGGAGGGGCCTCGGCAGGGGGACGTGCAACGGGGATCCAGGCTGGCAACGATGATGGCCATGGTGGCTGCCCAGGCAGCTCAGGTGAAAACTTTCCTCCATCCTGTCCTGGGTTTTCTAAAAAGGGGGCAGTGGTGCTGGTATGAAAAAGTGTTCACCTTTTGGTGTCCTGTGGCTCACTTTCAATTATCATTTCAATGGTACTTTTTGGAGGGGGCAAAGCCCACTGTTGTCTGTAGCATCTGGGGGGGGAGTGAACAGGACGGGCCCTCCATGACCCCTTTGGAGCCACAGGAGAAGCAGGGCTGCTGCATGGGCCAGCAGGTGAGGAGAGTGGTGTTGGGCTGGGGGGGGGGCAAAGTAGGTCTGGCCTTCCCTCTCCCCCTCAGAGCCACATTGGGGAGTCCATACCCCAACAGTGTTTGAGGGCCCCTGGTTTAAATCAAACAGGTAGCACAGTACTTGCTTCTCTTTTAGTTTCCCCCCAAATATTACACCCCACACCATATTTTCTTTTTATAAAATCAGTTCTATAGTGTACTTATTATTTGATATGAATGGGGCATACACATCAGTCAATAATACTCTATACCAGGGCTGTCTAACTTTGAATAGCCCAATGCCTACCTGCCACTTCTGTAGGCCCCCCATGGTCGACAGAAGCAGAGGGTCAGTGGTCGTGGAGAGGCAGCCGGGGGAGGGGCTTGGGTGATGGCGGTGGTGGTGGCAGGGGCCATGACAGAGGGCAGGGGCGGGGGTGGTTGCAGCAGTGGTGGTGGGGGCAGTGGCGGGGTTAGCGGATGGGGTCAAGGGTGATTGCGGCGGGGCGATGGCAGCAGGCCTGGGATGGAGTGATTGCGGCGGGGCGGGGGGTGATGGCAGTGGGTGGTGCCGGGGGTGATTGTGGCCGTGGCGGTGCGAGTTACAATGTCAATGGTGGCAGGGTCAGTGGGTGGGGCCTGGTGTGGGGGTGGGGGTGGGAGCGAGGAAGATGGTGGCGGGGGGTGGGGGTGACGGCGATGGCGATGGCAGCAGGGGTGATGCAGGCAGTGGGGGTGGGAATGCGGGGGCGGCTCCAGTGGCAGGTGGCAGCCACAGAGGCAGGCCCAGTACAGGTTGCTGGGCCCGCTGCCACCATTGGAGCTGCTTCTGCTGCCACTGGAGAGGGCAAGTGAGTGGGGGGAATTCCCCCCCCCACACAGGGGACCTGGCGGGCGACCCCTGAAGGCGCCACGGGCGACTGGCCGCTTGTGGGCGACGTCTTGGACAGCCCTGCTCTATACAATAATATTAACAGTACTAGGAAATAATCTGCTTGTTATATGTTTTTACTCTGAAAACAATGCCAGAAAAGATATTACCAAAAACATTGGCTTATGTAGCTTCATAAGCAAATTAAATACTTTGTTTTGGGCTGTAACTGATAGATCACTCTTTATTTGCTTGAATAGTTATATAATTGGTCAAAGTGTGTGCTCTCTGAGGAAAAGGCTCAGGCAGTGGTGCTTTATGTAATTGCACTGGAGTCTACATGATAGATTAGTGAGCATCAGTGGAACAGAAGAATATTATAAAAGACATAAGCCTGCAAATAAAGATATGTGTAAAAATTAGGAGCACACAATCTTAGCAGAGGCTTGGTGTTGCTACTGTTGGTTTAATTTACTTGTATAATTATTTTTTACTGAGGGCAGCAACAATGTTTATTTTCAAGTGCCTTGTATGTTCATGAAACCAAGTCTTTCTAGTCCCCTGATGTACAGAGAGCAACACTTCCAAAGCTTTATGCCAACCAGAAACAAATTTTGTAGAATGCAAGAATATCTTCTCACTTCTCAGCTGTATCCTTTGTTTACCTTTGCCTCTTCCGCTTAGCTTACTGACATAACTCAGATCATATGGTTCACACAAGTGCCTTCTTGAGCCCTGCTTCATATTGCACCTCTTTGGCTTCCAGCCATTCCCACCTGTTTTGGTCAGGAAGGGGATGCTGGGAGATATAGGCCTAAATCCTGTTCTTTGTCTCACCCAGAGAAGAATGAATGGGATTTATACAAGTGTTAAATCAACAAGTCTCATTAAGTGAACAGTTCTATTTTAGATGGGACTAACAATTGGAGTTGTCCACAACAACTGGCTGCAGAGTACCTTCCTTCCTATTCAAATTCAATTTTCTATTTCACTTAGTGCTAGTGCAGCACCAGCAACCTCTAAGGCACATAAATAACAAGAAATCCTGTAACTGACTGACTGGTAGTGATTCATCAGTATTACTCTGTGGGACAAACATCTCAATGATACCAGATTAGATTAGACGAGCTATATTTGTGTATTTGTATGACGAGTATAATAAGCAACCCACACATGCTTTTAAAAACACAACCAATTGTGCACATTAAGTGTAGTAAATAAGTGGCATAAATCACGCTTATTTTTAGCCACAGGGCAGGGGACAGCTTTAGCAGAAGTCTTGCTGCTGAGAGTTGGCTGAAGGTGTGGAAATGGACAGACAAGTCTGAATGTAAGGTCCTGTATCATTGATATTTGTAGTCTTGGCAATGTATTCGGAGGACCCTGATGAGAACACGAAATTGTAATGTGTTTCTTGAAATGATCTCATAGGACTCCATTCCGTTATGATTTATGCATTGGTTATAACTTACAGAATGGAGAAAGTTAATACAATGGCATATCATTAATCAACCGTTCAGCAACTACCCCGGGAACCTCATGCCACAAACGCTTAATCCACAAATAGATTTGTAATGCGAGTACAGTTAATGAATATGTAGCCATGCTCCTGTGGGAACCCTGCCACAGTTAAATTTGTAGCCAATTAGCAGTGTTGCACAATTCCAGCAGAGTAACCCCAGTCTCCATAGACCCAGTATACAGAGTGAAATTAGTTTAGACAAATACCCCTTAATCCCTTGTTCTTGGCTGGTCCAGAGCTCCAACTGCTAAGTGTTAATAGCATTGGGAAATTCCAATTCCCAGTGTCAAGTGCTTAAAGGAAACCGTTTATGAGGACCTTGATTCTGCATTCAGTTTGAGCACAGCTCCCAGGTAAAATCTTCTGTAAAAAGGTAGCATCCTCTAGGAGACTGTGTTGTGGTAATTTTACTTCCTCCCTCATGATATACTCTGTTTCAAGGATGATTTGGAGGTGGGGCTATGGGGGAGGGAGTAGTTATTAATTAACTCAACACAGATCTTCCTCCAGTTATTTAAAATCGAGAAGATATTCTTCCCCATATTGTTCGGCTTCTCATTTCTGTTTCACCAGGATATATTAAACTTTGGAAATATATCACATCTCTCTGTGGCCTGAGTTGTTCATTCAAGTGGGCTTTGCGGCATTTATATGTGTATGTTCTGCCCTCTGCTGGCAAATACGTTTGTTACAAGGTCTTATCTCCTTATGGATTGCCCTGCAATTTAAGGCAAGTCAGTCAGTCAGTCAGTCAGTCAGTCAGTCAGTCAGTCAGTCAGTCAGTCAATATTTATTCATTTTTCACTTAATTGTTCCTTTGTTACATTTATAGCCTGTTTTTTCTCCAGTGAGTTCAAAGTACCGTACACGACTCTTCCCATCCCAATTTCATCCTTACAACAAACTCGTGTGGTGATTTTGGCAGTGGTTGTTGGTGGTCACCAAAATACTGTACCTTTATGCCTAAGTGGAGATTTGAACACAGACCTCCTGAGTCCTAGCGCAGTACCATGTATGCAATGTGTGTCATTGGTACACAAACATATACTCCTCTTTGCCGTTAAAGGTTCTCTAGTTCTTTTGGTGCCATGAAAGCCAGCAAGAGTTATTGATTTATTCAACTGACATTAAAGGGGTAGGTTTGCTGACACCATTGAAATCCGGTGGAAGCTTGTCCTTGGGGCCCGAAGGCATTGTTAGCATAGCCTTACCTTGACTGGGTTTTGTTTCCTCATCTGTGAGGAAATATTGCGTTCTTTTAGTGTACATATGCTGTAATTATAAAGGTCAGGCCTATTTATTTTAGCAACATAATGTATAAAATGGTTTGCCAGTTTAGTGTTGTTCTCAAGTCTTTTTCACATTGTGTTAACTATCCTGTGAAAGTTGTCCACAGGCACCCACAGACATAATAAGGTTCAATTCCTCAGGATTTCTCACTTTTTTTTCACATATCCCAGATCTTTTCCAGCTTTGTTTTCTGTTTCATGTACTGAACTTTCAACATCATAGCACAAATCTGAGAATCGCCAGCCACTGTAGTAAATGTAAGTGCTTGTGAATACTGTGATGGAAAGGCAGATGGGGTACTACACTGTCAGGGAAGTGGAGGCAGCTTATGGACTTGTTCGTAGCCCCAGTTTACTCTCCAGCCACACCAGTTGGGGCATCCCAAAAGTGGCATGGCTGGAGAATAAATTGGGGATACGAAGGAGCCCACAAACCACTGCTTCCCCTTCTCCTGGTTCTCTGCATGGAGCAAAGTGGTGCGCTGCAAGATGGAGGGGGAAGGGCTGTGGCTGTGAGGGGGCGATGTCGTGTGCCATAGAAAGGGCTCTGCGTGCCACTTTTGGCCCCCATGTCATAGATTTGCCAACACTGGCCTAGGACTTAAGGTTCAAGCCTGGATTTCAATCTCTGCTCCACCAGAGAAAGTTCTGGGGGCATGGAAGTGGTAAAGCTACTCCTTAAATATCTCACTTACTTTGAAATCTCCATTATTGTATAAGTCAGTTCTGACATGAACGCACCTAGTAACAAGAAGCTTGTCACTTGTCACTTAGCATGGTATGCAGGTCAATACACAAATACTGCCATAGACATATGCAAATCAAACTAAGGGCCTGTGCAGATGGGGGAAGTTGGAGTGGTCTGATTTCCACTTGAAAGGTGAAAATCACTCACTTAAGGGATACTTCTGTTTACATTGATCCATGTTTCCTCTCCCATGAGAAGGGTCCAGAGAGGTCTTTAGATCCACCCAATTTGTCTCCCTTTTGATTAATTACTTTCCCATTCCTAGCCTTTTTCCATGGCTATCATTCCAGCAGGCTACTGGGACTATTCTTTCCTTTCTTTCTGTTAAATAAAGTGAGCAATGTAGCAAAACAGCAATGCAGCTTCTTTGCTCAGTACACATAATATCACCAATATATCTCATTTCTAATCCTTACTTCAAAAGAGTGAACAGCCCCTAGCCTGCCCATGCTGGGAGACTTCTCAGCTACTGACAGTTCACCTACTTGACAAGTGGCCAAAACAGACCTCTTGAATTTGCCCCTCTAGTCAAGAACACAGCTAGGAAGTCTCCCAGCACTGGCTGGCAGGTGACATTGTTTTTACTTGGGAGGAAATAGCTCCCTTGGCTCTATTTATGTGGGAAAAATATTCTGCTATGACATCTCTAGCACTGTCCGTAGCCAGGAAGAATCTCAGCCTTGATTTGCTAGCACTGGGAACCCTACTTTAAAATCCAAATAACACATGTGGCAGGAGATATATCTTCATTCATATTTCTTTTTCACCTCTCTCATTTTTCAAGCAAGTGCCCTACTTTTTTTTAAAAAAAGAGAGAAAACTGGTGCCAGTTTGAGATCGCAGTGGGGCTTGTGCCATGTGCAGTGACAAAAATCGCAGAAAACTCAGCTCAGTTTGAAGACAGCATATTATTCTGGCCTTAGGCATAAGTGGGCAAAATATGATACGCCATATGCTGCTATCATCACTCCTGCCAGACGAACCAGTGGTGAAGGATGATGGGAATTACATTCCAAAAACATGTGGAGGGACATATGTCCCCAGACCCTGTACGTGAAGATGGTAATTCATTTTCACAGTTTTATGAGGACTCATTAGGGCCATACATTTTTATTTAGGGGCTAGTAAAAACCTGCACTGTGCCTCTTTCCCTACATTGCAGTCTTTTATCCCATATTGATCTGCACTTTGCAGGCATGGGAAGGGGAAAACAATAATCCAGACTACATATGGTCCCCAAAGACTATTCAAATATTCTTTTTAAAAAATAAATAGCCCCCAAATTGGCAGTACAATCGGTCACGGGGGGGGGGGAATCACTCAGACTAAGTACTTCCTGGCTTCCTTCCAGGTTCATTTGTGGTTGGAAGCTACGAAATAATTACCTCAAGTGAAGACTTCCTTAATCAATTAAGTCAGTTGAGGTAAAGAAACGCGACGTTAAATACAAATAAAGGCTGTAAGCAATGACTGACAACTAAATAAGCTAAAAGAAGATGGAATAAACATAACAAAGCCGTAGATAAACCGGAAAAGTGTCTGGGAACTGTGCCACCATGTTTTTAAAATGGCAGAGCATACTGCTTGGGGTTTTTTGGATGTTTTTTCTTATTTTTTCCCAGTGAGAGGTGTGGCCCCAAGGCTGTCAGCCAAATTAGAAATTGGCTCTTGGCCTGACCAGGATTCCCCACCCTGCTGTAAAGTTTCATCTCATCTGTTTCCTTGTAGTACTGGAAATTTCAGCCTGGGCCACTCCATACCTACCCCCAGGGCCGGTGCTAGGTTTTTTTGAACCCTAGGTGAGGGGTGGGGAGGTGGGGCGGGGCAGGGCAGGGGGCGGTAGGAGGGGGGCAGTAGGCGGGGGGGCGGTAGGCGGGCAGGCATTGCGGCAGGGGGACAGCGGATGGCAGGGGACGGTGACAGGTGTGGGGGTAGATGGCGACGGGCAGGGGGGTGGGCGGCGATGGGCCCCAGGGCGGTGGGCGGACGGCAACGGGTGGGGGGGATGGCCAGCGGTGGCCGGCAGCGGAGGGGGCGGGGGGCAGCAGGCTGGCCAGCGCCCTCTGTCCATTTTGGCACCCTAGGCAACTGCCTAGTTCGCCTTAATGGACGTCCCGGCCCTGCCCACCCCCCTGTGGGGAAAGAGGCTTCTTTTAGTAACCAGAAGTCTTGCTCAAAACAGGGAAATTTGCAGGAACATACCCCTCTACATAGGAAACGTAAGCAAGGAGAGATGTTGGGAAGTGGACTTTGAGAAGCATACTGCAAATACTGTCACAACCAACAATAAATAAATGTCTGAACTGTTGCTTCCCAGATGGAGAATGAATAGCCGAGGAAGTTGTGATATCAAGAGAGACATTTCTAGACTTTATCAATTTATTAAACCACAATAAGCCAAGCATAAGAATCACAGGATAATCTCTTGATAGTTCATGAAGAATTCAAACAGGAAATCACATATATGTTAAATTAAAATAGATAACATAAAATAAATAAATATAGAAGCAGAGTGTTGCAACACTCCCTGGTAAAAAGGGATCCAGAAGGATTTGGGAAACTACAGGCCAGTTAGCTCAATGTCTCTTTTGAATAAATAGACTAGCAATGTATGCTTAGTTCTTAAAAATGAAAGAACATGAACAGTGAGGTCTCACAAGGTTTCTGTTGGAACTGGTACTTGTTGACTTGTTCATAAATGACTTACAATGAGGGGTAAGTTGTGAGGGGGGCAGATTTGCAGAAGATGATGCAGAATTATTTGGAATAAGGGTAGAAATGGAGGTTTTGAAGGGTTCCAAAAGGCTTTATCCAAACTGTAGGAAGGTGCAGAAAGATTACAAATGAGCTTCAATTAACCAAATGCATATGGAGGCAAATAACAAGAAAATCGCAAACAATTCGTGTTTCACATATGACTGGATGGCAATGGAGATGGTGTTGTAGTAAATATATCAGTTAGAATGTTGATCCAGTATATTAAAAAAAAGCTGAACTCCAAATTTGGCATAATTAGAAAATGAATAAAATAAACAAACTGCCAACATCATGATGTCCTTATACAAACCCATGGTTCAGCTACATCTGGAATGCTGTGCCTTATTCGGGTCACCACACCGGTATTATAGATTTGGGAAATGTGCAGAAAAGGGTAATCAAATGATAAAGGGACCTGGGAAATGCAGTGCTTGGTTATGTTTAGGTTGGGAGGGGGAAAGCAAATAAAGAGATGATAGAGATATATAAAATTGTGCATGATGGAGAGAAGGTATGAGAAGTAAAAGAAGCTTTTCACACTGGCAGTTATTGGACAATGTGTGAGATAAGATGCAGCTGCATTCACATTTAATTATTTATTTAAAATATTTTTATCCCATCTTTCTCCGTAGAAAGGACCCTGCTGACAACCTCCCAACAGGCAACTCATTGGCCATTGTGGATCTGTGATCTGATCCAGCAGAGCAATTCCTCTTGTTCTTAAGGCCCTGTGCAAAATGGAGGTAGGAGTGGTATACTAAGTGCAAGAAAAATCTAAAAGGGTTTTAAGGGCCAATGTTTCTGTTAATTCCAGCTGCACTTAATGAATTCCGGTGCCTAATTACATTTAGCTCTTGAAGATTAAGCTAACTCAATCATAAAAATGAAACATTTTATCAGCCGTCTAAAACGTTTCCTCACTGCTCTGAATCCCGCTGCAATTTGTAAGACAGACAGGGTGAATCACACGTACATATATAAAGTAATAAAGGAATCCAGCCGTGTTTTCAGATCATGCTGTGTGACGTACAGAGAAATAAAGTAAGTCATTAGTCAAACGTGCTAATTATTTTCATGCCATTGGTTTTAGTCCATAATTGTATGCAGAAATCCGACTAATTTGTGCATGTATAACACAGCAATTTCTTCTAGCATAAATGGCTATATCTAAAAATTACATAGTTTAGTATGGTGTTAACCTTGGGATGAGAGCCTGACACTGCAGGTATGGAATGTCCAAGCAGAATGCACCTGCTGGGCTTCAGAATGTGCCAGGCTCTTCCTTACTTTCTAGAAACTTCCATGGAATATTAATAACAGGATAGTAGCACAGCAGGCTCTGCAGAAGATCATTCAGAATTGAAGAGGACCGAGTACTTACAACTGACATTTGAGGCACTTTCTTATTGTCTGAAATAATTTTACATAGGAAATGACCATCCATTAAGTCAAAATATAGAGGTGGACTAGGTGAATGGTGTCTTTGTTAAATGGATAGCTCACAATTACCAAATCTCTCTCCTAACCGTAAATAGCAAACTGGATTGTGAGTTCAGCCACTTAGTTCTTATTTTTGGAAACATCCTTCTTCCAGCCCTGTTCATATCTATGTTAAAATGTTAGAGGAACTATATTGAGTCAGACTAATCGTCTCACTAATTTAGTGTCCTAGTTGAAAGCAGCTAGCAGTTTATGTGATGAATATGCTACGGATTGGCTTGTTCTTCATCTCAGTATCCCAGTCTAGCCCTACTCCCATGAGGCAGAGGGCAAGATGGTCATGTCAAGCAGCTCATTCTGGATAGGCCAAGGAAATGATAGAAAATGGTGGCCATACTTAGATGAAACACAGCTTCTTTGGTGGATGGAATACAGGAGAGAGAAAATCTTCAGACTTCTCAAAATGAAATATTCTCATTTCTTTCTCCTGTATTCCTTGAACCATGAAATCTTAGTCTCTCACCTAGAATATTAGCTGGGTTGGCTCTTTTGAAGAAGGAAGGTGAGGTGAATCAACCATTGCTTGTTATCACTTCATCTTGAGAGTCCAAAGGATTGTCTCAAGCAAAAAGCACATCACACTTCTTCCTACTATTTTCCTGCAAGTGCGGGGTCTGCTTTTCAGATTCTGAAATGCCACTTTGTCTGGTTGACCAAATCTTCAGGGAACAGGCAGACAATTTACATGTCCTTATTGACAGTGTACTGCCATCTCATGTCCAGCTATAGCCACCAGTCACTGATTTTCAGGTGGTATGCAGTTTGGGTGAAGGTGGAAGGTACTGCTCTCAGGATATATCCATTCCACCGAAGCTGGCTTTTTTACATCTTCTCTTTTATTGATACTACACCTAGTTACTGTTGGGTAGTATCATTTGTGGCATGGTCGAGTAGGGAGATACTTGATATCCAATGAAACACACACTTTTCAACAGCTATCTACTTTTGCTGCCCAGCGCTCTGTGTCATACAGTGCAACTGGGTGGGCAGTTATCTTGTAAATCTTGGATGTGAGATGAATTGGCATTTGTCTGTCACAAAGCACACTGGTGAGTAGAGATGGGCACGACTTAGCAGTATTTTCGTTTTCGTTTCCGTTTTTCGTTTCCGTTACGTAACGAAATGAAAAACGAAAAATGGCTCAGAACTGGAACGAAAACAGAAACGAAATGACTAATTTCGAGCCAATTTTCATTTTTTGTTACTGGAAAACCACATAATGGAGCTAAATGGGGAGAAATGAAATTTTTTTGTTTTTGTTTTCGTTTTTTCGTTTTCGTTACATAACGAAACGAAAACAAAAAATTTTGAAATTAGCTCACGAAAATGGAAACGAGCCGAAACGGACCCCTAGCCGAAAACGAAAACGAAAATGAACAATTTTTCTGAGTCGTGCCCATCTCTACTGGTGAGTTCTCACCATTGCAACCAGCCTATATTCACCCTTGCTCATAAGTTGCCACTAGAGATGGGCATAACCCCCCCAAAATGGTGATTCATTTCAGTTTGGTTCGTTAATTATGAAACGATTTTTAGAAACAAATCATTTCGTAATTCGTTTTGGTTCGGGTTTGTTTTCTTTTCTTTTTAACCCCACCGGTCAGGGTTTTTAAAATAATTTTTTAAAATTATTATTTTTATTTTTAATCCTGCCAGCCCTTGCGACAGGTCAGGTTATTTTATTTTTATTTTTATTTTTATTTATTTATTTATTTTACTGCTGGCCACGTGGCCCACCTACCGGCTGTAGGGCGGGCTGCTCAGTTTTTTTTCTCCTGCCAGCCCGCGGGCCGGTTTGGCGACCCGTGGGTCAGTTCCGGTGTTTGCAGGCCAGTTCAGCATCCTGTGGCCTGATCTTTTAAATTTTTTTTCCTCCTGCTGGCCTGCGGGCCAGTTAGGCAACCTGCAGGTTGGGTCTGGTGCTTGCGGGCCGGTTCAGGTAATTTTTATTTTATTTTATTTTATTTTTATTTCATTTTTTTACTGCTTACCACAATGTCATGTGGACCCATCAGCTTTGTTTTTTTTCTCCTGCCAGCCCATGCTACAGCCAGGACTGGAGGACTGGACCAGGACCACCCCAGGTAGGAGACACCACTGTAATGAAAAATGAACCAAAACAAAATGAAAATTTCTGTTTTGTTTTGTTTTGTTTTTCTTAGAGGGGGCAGTTCATTATTTGTTTTGTTACCTAACAAAATGAATAATGAATAATGAAATGAACTAAAAGTTCATTTTGTGCCCATGTCTAGTTGCCACTCATGCCAAGTTCTATTTGGAGATGGGAGCCCAAATGCAAGAAGATACCCACCTTCTTTTGGTCTTCTCCATTTATCGGTAGCATTCCATGGGTGGCAACAGTCTCTAGGAACTCATTTTTCTTGATGTTTAGGCCAAGTCCAAAATGGTTGAAGGGATCATTCCATGTCTGAACTTGCCACTAAATTTGTTTCTAATCAGATTTGTGGAAGCTGCCATTAATGGACTCTAGGAACCCATGGGCCCCATTGGTAGTCAACCTGAGACTGTGCTGGGACAAGTGCTATTAACTTTGCCCCTGAGATGAAAGGCAGGAATGGTGAGAACTCCTGGTGTTGTCAATTCCTCTTAGTTGCAATACACCTTGCTGAATCTAACCTGAACTATGTGGAGTATATGGATATATGTATGGAGGGGGGGGGGTTACTTGTTTGTGGCTACATCCCCAGGGATGAGGGCAGCAGATCTCATACATGAATAATTCTAGATTCTGCACAAGGGGGAGATAACTATTTGGATAACTGTTTATACAAATGCATTGTTGTTTTTGTTGTTGCTGCTGCTGTTGTTTGTGCTTGCATGTGCATATACACCTATATGCATACATGTACACACATGCATGAACACTCACACAGTATTGTATATATAGGGAATAAGAATCCAGAGTTGATTCAGTCAATGATTTCTGATTCAGATGAATAAAATGTTCTTAACTGAATGCTAAAAGACCTATGTCTTACGTGACCTTCTCAGACATTGTCATCTGCTCTTAATTCATGGTAGCTTTATAATCTAGGAAGCTACTTACATATCTTGACAGCTGAAATGAATATAACATTTAAAATTTGGATGCTGGGTCAGACTGAGGTCAAATAGATGCATGTTTCCAGTGAAATTAAAATACCATTTTTGGTGGTGATGTTGAACCCTTGGAATTGGTATTTTACTATTCAGTGCTAAAATGACTAAATGACATACACTATCCTAGGCAGACAATGAAAGATCACCATAGGCTGCAATGAAATATGCTGCTTTCTAAAACTGTGTATTAAGGATCAGATCATAAACACAATTCATGTAAAATGTATCAAATGCACCTGCAGGCTTTCTCATCATATCTTTAGGTTTGGATGAAAATGGTCATCAAGTTTCAAAATTGTAAAAAAGACAGTTTCACCATAGTTCATTATAGAACCATAGAATCATTGAGTTGGAAGGGACTTATAAGGGCATCAAGCAGGGACTCAGTGTGGGAATCTATATCAAAGCAGATCTGACAGATGGTTGTCCATTTTTCTCTTGAGTGCCTCCAGCATTGGAATAAGTTTAATGCCTCCTTTAGCCAACTAGATTTTATATTGGGAAGTTAAAATGGAATCTGAAGATATAACTAAAAGCAAATTGTGTGTGTGTGTGTGTGTGTATGTTGTGTCATTACAGTCATGACTGACTCTTCATGAGCCCATGTCCATGGAGTTTTCAACTGGAGTGGTTTGCCAGTTCCTATTCCAGGCGCCTACATCTTCTGAAACCAGGCAAGATCAGATATGCTTAGGGAAAATTATTCTCCATTAAGACATGGTACTGATCCTGAACCTAAACCTGTCACTTATTTTAAAAACAAACTAAGACCAAAGCAGCATCATACAAAACAATAAAACAAAACAAACAACAGAGCACAACTAAATCAAACCCAAAAGCCAAAATTCCATAAAAGCCCAAACCCCAACAATATCAATTCTATAATGAATTCAGTGAAGAGCAGAGTCAGAACTGCTGTAAAGAACAGCAGGTGAAAAAATGTAAATGATACTGTAGGATCCTTAAAAGAAGGTGAGTATGTCAGTATAAACTGGGTGGGAAAGAGCCATTTAGGGACAAGTACATGTGACATTACTGGAGAAAAAAGCCATTATATAAATATGTTTGTATTTTCAGAACACTGTTGATGGCAGGTATTTTTGGTATGTCAGAAAGGAATATAGATAGGCACAAAGTGAGCTGGCAAAAGTAATCAAAAGTCATACACATGGCACCTGTGGTGCCACACATTTTTTCCTTTCCCTCTCCTAGCCAGCTGCTCCACTCACTAGCCAGTGCACACTGCCTGGGTCGTCTACCTTGGGCAACTGACCAGTCTGGTCAAAAGCATGGGCGTCCCTTCTCGACCTTCACCAGCAGCCACTCACTCAAAGGGGCTAGTGAGTGTGGTAGCTGGCTGGGGAGGGTTATGGGGAGGGAATGCACAGCACCACAGGTTCAGCGCGTATTACTTTGACAACTTGCTTCATGCCCATCTCTAGAAAAGAATTAAGAATCTCGTCCTGAGAACAATTTGGATTACATGTCTATTGTGCAATGCAAAGAATATTTACATAGGAGGAATAGAAATGATACCCGGATTGTGTAAATTCGTCAATGATTAAGCTCTTTTTTCTCATGAGCGACAGCTCATCAAGGTCATTACTTTACCACTTGTTTGCCATAAGATCAATACTATAATAACCTTTTTTTGTGTCAGATCGATGGTGTATCACGGTTTGAAGTGACAGCTTAACGAGAGCTTATATGCTAACATGCCTTCTTCTGCAACTTCTGAATGGTATCACAAGGAATATATGTTAAATGAATGAAAACCGATGGAGCAGTTTCTATAAAGCAACTCGAGTGGAAGAACAGCATTCCGTTACACCAGTAGGCATGGCTTTTCTTCCTTGGAAGAATAATTACAGAAAAAAACAAAAGCTGGGCTATAGAAGACTTTTAAAAAACCCTCACGTTTAAAGGTGGTGTTGTTAGAGATATGGGGCCTGAATTGATGGGCTGCTGTAAGGAGCTCCGATCCTCATGAGGCTTAACCAGTCAGATTGTCTCTTGGTGTGCCTGTCTGATTAACTTAATTTACTGATTAATTTATCAGAGGCAGCAGGAGATAAATGGAGGATTAATGCTATAGCAACATGAACATCTCTTGAAACGGGTTGGGACGAAATAAGGAACACTATTGAACTGTGAAAAATAGCTGATTTAATGAGTTTCTCTCTTGATCTGATCACTTTTTGGAAAAGTTCCTTTTCTGGACAAGAACTCCAGAAATGTAGTGTGGCAATGATCATAACTGCTGATGTGGAGGGAGAGAGAGAGAGAGAGAGAGAGAGAGAGAGAGTAGTATAACTGTGACTTCCCATTGGATCAATAGTTTCTGATGATGCAGGGACTTCAGAAGAAATATCACAGAGGTACAAATATTCACGCCTGTTCCAGGGCCAGTCCATACTTTGAAGCAATCTCAGGGTTTTTGCTGTCAGTTGTACAAAGGTAAAGGTGTTGGACTGTGGTGTACTGTGAAATGTTGAGGTACAAATCCATGTTGTGACAGTCACCACAGCTGTGTCCTAAAGCAGAGTCCAAAGATGCAGACAGAAGTACAGTACAATATTGATACTAACCCATAAATCTCTTTTAGCAATATCACCCTACAGCAGGGGAAGGGTTTTGTAAAGTTAATGGACCCAAGTAGACCTGTCTTGGTTACAGCACTGCATTACAAGAAGTCCCTCACAGCAATTGGTTAGGGAAGGGAAATTTTCTGCCTTCACCTGCAGCTAGACTGGAAATTGCAGCTAAGGTCCACTAAGTAGGGCAGGCAATCAAAACATTCTGATGGTTCAACTCCAGAAATCTTGTCTCCATTGAATCAATGGTGATGTGTTTGTTTCTAATAACAAATATTTGCATAGTGACTTTTCAGATGGTTATTGCATAGAATATACTTATGTTTTATTTTTTGTGATAATGCAATTCTATGGTAAACATTATTTTTGATTTTTTTCCTGATCTAAATAGATGACAGCCTCTTTGGAATTAATGTAATGCAACACATGAATGCAGTTCCTAGACTGAATATCTACACTGCCTTCATTGTTATTGAAAATAATGCATTATGAATTTATCCTGCCTGAAACCAAATATTCTCTACAGGTATCTTTTGACGTCAGGTAGATCAGAGTCAGGTAATGCTTTTTAGCCTGCATTCCTGGGAAATTTTCTCAGGGCTATATAGCAGTGCGGAATGATGGTCCTCATCCAACTGGTGTGGTGGTGGGAACTGAGTTGAAGGCAGTAATTTTCTTTCACACATCAAATCTCTCCCTCCCTGCCACTCCCGCACTCCCCTTCTGTTCATTTTATTTTCTCTTCCCTTGTCTTCTCAATTCTCTTTAGGAAGATCACATGAAAAAGAAACAGGATTCCTGTGCATTTCATAGTAGTAGTAGTAGTAGTAGTAGTAGTAGTATTCCCTGGTGGTTGCCTAGCCAGACCTGATCTTGCTTAGCTTCCGAGATCAGGTGAGCTCGAATGTGCTCAGGGCATCTGGGCAACTGTAGCTTTATGGTAAAGATACCTTCAGCAGTAGACATGGGCACGGAGCGGCAAAATTGTCGATTCCGTTTTCGGTTTTCGTTTCTGTTACGTAACGGAAACGGTAATGATAATTATGCTGGTCCAGCTCGAACCCAACCCGAAAAAAGAAAAATTTGGTCAGGTTTTTCGTTGTCGTTAATGGCAATGCGGCGATCGCGCGATGCCATTGCCAGCAAGCAGCACAGAAAAAAAGTTTTAAAAAGTAAACAAACAAACCCCGACTCCCAGCCAAAAAAGCAGGCAAAAATATGCCTGCCTGAGTGAGGGCACCTACCAGAGGGGTGGTTTCTGGGGGGGGGGTGTCCCTGGCCTTCCCCCCCTCTCCTGTCCTGGGCTGCTTGCACCAGGCTGGGGGGGGGGGGTTGTCATCCTCGTCGTATCCCATGTGGTGGTGGGGATCCAAAATGGCGACCGCAATATTTATTTTTAAATCATGGTCCAAAAACCCACCAAAGCACAACAGAAACATGTGAAAATTAGGTATTTTAAATGCCTGAATTTTTATAGTAGCAGCAGTGGCTTTTTTTATAGCAGTAAAAGGTTGCACTGATTTTATTTTATTTTATTTTATTTTTTATTTTTTTAGACCTGCCCATGTGGGCTGGGCATGGGATGGGACCATGCAATTTTTTTGAACCATTCCACCAATGGCATGGCCAGGTTTTGACTGACACTTCTGGATGTGTCAGAGGGCATAAAGAGCTGAGGAAGCTTCCAGAAGTCGCAGTCGTGTCTGGATGTGGAGGAGGGTGGAGGGCTGTGTGGCTGGCTGCTGCTGGCTATTCGAATTTGGAGGGAGGCTGGAGGCTTTAGATTTAAGTTAGGCAGGTGCGGAAGGGAATTGAATTTAGAAAATAATTTCTTTGATTCCCTGCAGCTTTGTCTGCTGAAGGGAATAGCAGTTTATTCTTTATTTCTTCTCTGGCAGTTTGTGAGGATTTTTTTCTGATATTGGATAAAGGGGGAGGTTCGACTGGAAGTGGGAGGTGTGGATTTATTTTAAAAATATATTACATACTACCATTTATTTTCTATTTTCCCAACTTCAATTTGCTTGCACACACACACACATTTGGGGTGCAAGCCAAGAACAGAACTTCTGCCCACTCGCCTGCCCGCCTGCGTCATCGCCTGCCCACTCGCCCGCCCACGCCTCCCCCTGCTGCTGTTGCCGCCCGCCCATGCCCCCCCGCCACAGCCGCCCACCCGCACCTCCCCCCGCCGCCTGCCCCCTGCCCCGCCCGCCACCTAGGGCACAAAAACACCTAGCGCTGGCCATGATTGCGGGACGCCCCTATGCTCTGGGAAGTCAAATCGTGCTAAATTGCGGTGGAAACGACAAACGACAAACAACAAACGAAATGACAAATTTTTGAAAAATTTCACGACAAACGGAAACGACCCGAAACGGACCCGTTCCGACAAACGTAAACTCATAACATCATTTTTTCTGGTCGTGCCCATGTCTATTCAGCAGTTTTAGCTCATGACTACTGAAATTCCACGCAAATGGTTCCCAGTGATCAGGAAGTGACTTCCAGTTTGCCAGAAACCACTTCTGGGGCCTCCGACAGGCCCAGGAAGCCCATTGAATGCCTGTTCAGGGCAGCACAAGGCCTGGGATAAGTGCTGGAGGCCTCAAACTGGCCCATGCAGCTTGCCCCAGGAGCCCTTTGTTTCATATACTCTGGTCCTGCAATATACCGGGACTTCAGCATATGAAATGCGAAATGGTGGGGGTTGAATGTACTTGAAAATAAATGTTCACTTCATTTTTGCTAAAAAAAAGTAAGAGAACTCTTACTGTGTAACATGTACAATAGAATAAATCATACATTGATATTTGGTACTTATGTTTGGTTACATTGGTGTATTATCTTTATTTATATTGGTATATTATCTTTAAACTTGACAAACATAGTTACTCCTTTCTGTACACACCTGTACCTAACATAATTTCCAGATTATCTAACAGACATACCCTCTTACAGGCAACTAAAAACCTAACTGACCAACAACTGCCATATGTGGGGGTTATGGCAACAGGATTTCTTTTCTTGGGGGGTAGTAGGCTAGGTGATACCTTTATTGGTCACTACTAAAACAAAAAATGTAAGTTAAGCTTTCGATAGCAACTTGCTATCTTTATCAAAGCATTGTACTAAAAATGCAATCTTGATAATGTAGTCTATCAGGCGCTGAGAATCTTTTTGTTGAGATGGAATACACCAGATGATGTTATCAGGAGGCAGGGGTAGTGTTAAGTCTGCTTCAAAGTCCCAGATACGGTTTAACACCCAGCATATCAAACAAAGCAGCATAGTCCTTGCTGTTTATCCAAGTAGCTTCTTCAGTCTGAAAAACATTGGTAGGAGGCTTCCAGTTTGAAGTTCATCTTAGTTTCATCCCACCCTAGTCTGAACTATAAAATCCAGATAACCTTACCTGGATGACTGAGATAGCTTCTAACAGTTACCCCTTTGAGCTTCTATTAGTTAATGCCAGACAGATTCTTATTGTTTAGAACACTCTACCATGCAAATATCACATTCCAGTATCTATCTATCTATCTATCTATCTATCTATCTATCTATCTATCTAT
>JAHTLZ010003399.1:3704528-3714883 GCA_023846285.1 Phrynocephalus versicolor
AGAGACTACCTATTTCCTTCCCATTTCCCCCATGCACCGATGATACCAATATCACCAACTGCTTTCTTTCTACAATCAAGCCTAATTTTGCACTCCCCCTCCCTGGACACTTCTTTGTGTATCATCCTCTGAGAAGGTTGCAAGGCCACATTACTCCTTCCCAACCAATGGCTTCTGTAACCACCATCCCCAGCAAACTTAGAAACACTCCACAGACAGTAAATGAAGGTTTAAAAAAGTCTAAATGATACATGAGGTAGGGCAGCATGCCGAGAATCTCTCCCACCAGTAACCTCCTGAACATATAATCCCATGACAAGAAAATTTATGGAAATCTGCCTTGACACCAGCTAATACTTTAAAAATTGTTTTTAAGAATGGTGGGGAGCCTATTGGCCAGAAGGGGAAGTCTGCATCCAGGAACTGGGGAGATAAGCCCATCTCCAGCCCTCAGGTGCAAGAAATTAATAGTTTAATACAGTGGTTTCCAGCCTTGGGTTCCCAAGTGGTCTTGGACTGTAGGTCCCAGCAATCATGCACTGCATAGTTAGTGGTGAAGGCTTCTGGAAGTTTACAATAGATAGCTTGGTGGTTTAGGTATCTGGATTTGGAGCCAGAGGTTGGGAGTTTGATTCCCCACTCTGCGTCCTTGACCAGGGCTGGACTCAATAATCCATAGGATCCTATCCAGTTTTGCAGTTCTAAGAGGATGATGCTATTCCTTGACATCAAACGTCATAGTTTTAAGTAAACTAAAACTCATGTACATGTGTATGTATATGTACTGGCTATCCATTAACAAAATGCTGCTGGTGTTTGCCCTGTTGAGGCTACTAGAAATATCTTCACACAGGGTTAGTTGGTCTGTTCATTTCTGAGTTTCTGAACCATAACTTTAAACATTTGTGATTTTATTTGAGTCACTCACTGAATTAATTACCTCTAATTTATGGGTATTTTAAAATTATTCTGTGTTTCAGGGATGGTAACCAGGCTATAATTGCAATAGTAGAAATAAGAGTCTTTAAAAATTGACATGGCCAACTAAAAGATCTTGCATTTTAAACTGAATTTCTGGTCATTTGCGAAGTTTATTTATTTATTTATTTGTACATTTGTATACCGCTCATCTTCCAGAGGAACTCCGGGTGGTTTATAGCAAACACAAAGTAATGTGTTTATTTACTTACTTTCAAAAATTATGCCTTTTGTCCTGGACTCTTCTTGTTAAACATAATGCCAAATACAATGGATCAGCAGTGTATATTTAGTGATTCACATCATAACAGCAGCGAGAATTGTTTTCGCAAAACACTGGAAAGTGTCAGGAATACTAAATGAGACTGCAGAAATGGACAAATTGTCAGAATGGCTAGAGGTACATCAGAAGGTGAAACACCAGGATTGTTGGGAGAAGTTTTATATGTGGTTACAAAAATATGACAAAAGCCAAAGCTGCTTGGTTATCTATATGTTTATATAAGCCTGAATTGAAGTGTTTATAATTGTAATATGAATTTGATATTGTTAAGTGTTCTGCCCAACCTGCATCCCCTTCTATTTTTGTATTCCCAAATTATGCCTCCCCATATCCCCCTTATCTACAATAAAAAGGAAAAAAATATGCCTTTTGTTTTGAAATTATGATATGACTAACATTCTACAAAGGTGGGTAGGAGATACATAACTATAAAGAAAAAAACCTGTTTAAATAAATGACAGTACGGATTAGACATGGCACGAATAAAAAAAATGGCATTTCATTTGTCGTTTGTCGTTTGGAGGGTCCGTTTCGGTTCGTTTCCGTTTTTCATGAATTTTTGCAAAAAATTCATTTTCATTTTCGTTCATTTTTTTACCATTTCGTTACCATTTATTTCAATTTTTTGTGATTTTTTTTAGGATTTTAAGCAATTCACTCATATTGCAGTAACGGAAACGAAACGCACGCCAAAATTTCCGGTGTTTCTGTTCATTTCGTTTCATTTTAAAGACAAATTTGTTTGTCATTTCGTTAGCTAACGAAACAAAAAAATGAAAACGGAAAAGAAAAATTGTTCATTTTGTGCCCATCTCTAGTACGGATACAACACCAAAAAGCAAATAGAAGATAGATATTTAGGGGATTTTTGAGGGGAAACCTGTACGCAGAGGAAGGCTTGCTATTAAAAGCCCACAGAAGAAGGAGGAGGAGGGAAAGGAAGGGTTTGAGAGCTTTATAGCTTAAATAGTGCTACTGCAAAGATCTTGTTCCTAGATCCATCTGGATCCTAGAACACAAGACAGAACCTGCACTGATAACCATAATGAATGAATAGGGTAGGAAAGTGATTTTGGTCCCAATTGGTACACCAAAAGTAGGGAAACCTTTGCTGCCCCAGTTGTTTAGGACATTAGGAGCAGGACAGTCAACATGGACAGTTGTAAGGTATTATAGGAATTATAATATAAAACATCTGGAGGGCCATAGGTTCCCCTGTCCTGCAAATGACTCCCAAGGGAGCTCCTTGAACTGGGTCCAGATACAAATTGGAAGCTGCTAAGGTGTTTCACTAATGGGCCCTCTAGTTCTAATTAGCCACACTAAGTGCTTGCTTGTGCTGGGATCCTGCTGGCACCAGTAGAGTACAGTGGTACCTCGACTTACAAATTTAATCCGTTCCAAATACATGCTCTTAAGTCGAACTACTCTTAAGTTGGGGTGCCTATCTATTTTTTTAAAAAAAAATAAGTTAAAATTTTTTTAAAAATGTAAGTCGAGCAGACCCTATCTAAAATTTGTAAGGTGGCAGTTAAAATTTCCGCTCTTAAGTCAAATTGCTCTTAAGTCGAGCTGCTCTTAAGTCAGTGTACCACGGTATAAGGTCCTGGCAGTGTAGTGACATGGGCTTCCTTCTGCAAGCATTTGCTGTTATGCAAGTGGAGATCCCTGCTTAGAAGAAGAGAGGCTGATGCTTGCACAAAGGGATACCTTCTTGTCATGGTTTTAGAGAAGCCAGACCAGTCACACTGCATGTGTTGCTTGTGACTTGTTTTCCTCTAACAAGATCCTGGCCCTGGCCATGAAATTCTACAGTAGACCAATTGAAATTTCAGTCCTTTCCAGGACAACCCTGCCCAAAATGCCAAAGCCCAGGGGTGATATACTTCTGCTCTAATCTGAAGCCTTGGGAGTGGTAATAACCCATGTGCTATGCGTTACTACACCATTTGCCTGTGCAAGCTGCATGTCTTTAATGTGTTAGTAAATTGATGTTCAAATATTCTTCAGTTTTGTGTGGCTGATGTTAAAAAAAAACCCATCCTCTGTCACAGAACCATGATGTCTTAATATCAAAGCTAATTAGAAGAACTGAAAAAAGATGATGATGATGAATTGCTTTTCTACTGCTTCAAGGAGCAGTAAATAAAGAACATTATGGGGAAGAGAAAGAGAGAGAGAAAGAGAGAGAAAGAAAAAAGCCGCAGCACTGCAGTACATCTTGTCACATTATACTTACCCCTACACCTGATTTCAAATGTAAATTGCACAGCATTTAGCTCTAATGAAAATACTCTAGTGAAGGAAATTGTTAAGATTTTCTGGTGCTCCCCTAGGGGTAATATTAAAACCTCCATTACTAACATCTCACTCTTAGAAGACAAAATGTGCACTGAGAATACAAAAGCCCTGTTGGCATCTAAATGTGCGCCAATTAATTCACAGCTACAGACCTGCAGATCTGTACCAAGATATAAAAATAGGGCCCAGGAAAGCTATTCAGATCTCTGTACTGTGCGTCTCCTTGACCCTGGATTTTAAATCTTAGCTTAATCATGGCATTTTGTGTTCTATTTATTTATACAGTTGCTTCGATGAACAAATTAATAATTATGCCGCACATTGACAAAACATGCCAAGTAATATTTGCCAGATTTTAAATTAATTTAATTCAAGGGCCACTTCATTTACAGGATTCATAGACACATCAAGCGGTAGCTTCCACTTGATTGCGATCGTAATATACCAAGTTTCTCCTATCGTTTCCCTCTTCTGTCCCCCCTCCCATCACCCAGGTTTTCCTTGAAGAAATAAGCAGCAGCTTAACTAGCTTTCCAAATAGATCGACACTTTGAGACAGGTGGCAGACAGGTAAATGATAGACAAATAGGAATATAGCTAACGGCACCAATGACATACATTTAGAAATACAAGTTGCTATTGTAAAGAGAAGAAAACAATTAGGTGCGAACGCCTCATATTTATTTTCCAGTTACTTCCATTTTTCAATTTACAGTCTTTTGCTGTTACTCCTACGTACCTGCTTGAAAATCATTTTAATTGCAGGTTTACTTTGCAGTTCTGCAAAAGGGTCTTCTCATCATGGAATGTAGAGCTTTTTTGTATACATAGGAATGTCAATCCTTTTTATTGTTATGAGATACAGAATCCTAGAACTTTTACGAAAGAAAGGCTGCAGAGCTAATACCACCCATTACCTTGCCATGTGGCAGCATATTTCATTCTCAAGGAGGTTGTCAACCTTAAAGTATCAGTATATATTTTAAGTATACCTTTACTTCAAATGTCAAAACCAAACTTCCTGCCAGACTATCTCAGAATCTGCTGGAGATTGTGATGGATGCAAAGAAATCAGTGTTACATCCATCTAGTGTCACTCAGCCAAGTGGTTTATGGTGGTAATTGCATCAAATAACAAAGAGTTGCATTACTCCTAAACTAACAGGTTTATTATAGCATGAGCTTTTTATGGACACTCAGATGCATGTGGGTTGTATTAAAGATTATGCTAATAAATCTGTTAGTCTTAAAGGTTCCTCATGTGCCTTACTGCACTAGACTAATAATAGAGCTACTCAAGAGAATCAGATAGTAATATTAAGCAGTCTTGAAATGAGTTGTGATGTGTTGTGAAACACAACAGACTTTGTGTTGTCTGGAAATAGCTGTTATTGCAGCAATGTCATAGGTTATGACTAGGAGGAATATCTAGTCCTTTACATTTGGGCAACTTTCATTCTTAGGTTGTTCAGATTGGAGGGATAAAGTGCTCACCTGTGTACTTGACCTTTGTTGTACTTGGCAAATTATATATCTCCGGAGGAGGGTGATTGGCTAAATCCAAGAAGGGATCCATGGTGATCAGGACTTCGTTTTGGAGCTTGTATGGGGAACACGCAGGTCCAACGGATTCCTTATCTGACCGACAAGTTGCAGTGCTTTTACATTAAGTCAGTGATAAGAAGACTGTGTGTGTGTATATGTGTGTGTGTGTGTGTGTGTGTGTGTGTTGTGTCGCTACAGTCATGACTGACTCTTCGTGACTCCATGTCCATGGAGTTTTCTTGGCAGGAATACTGAAGTGGTTTAGACAAGCAATAGGGGAGGAGGGTGAGCATAAATGCGACAATTAGAGATGGGCATGAAGCAAAAAAAAAAAAGGCATTTCGTTTGTCGTTTGTCATTTGGAGGGTCCGTTTCGGTCTGTTTCCATTTTTCGTGAATTTTTTTGCAAAAAATTCATTTTCATTTTCATTCATTTTGTTACCATTTCGTTATCATTTATTTCAAGTTTTTGTGATTTTTTTAAAGGATTTTAAGACGCACAACAAAATTTCCGGTGTTTCTGCTTGTTTCATTTCATTTTTGAGACAAAATTCATTTGTTGTTTCATTAGTAATGAAACGAAAAAATGAAAACAAAAACGAAAAATTGTTCATTTCATGCCCATCTCTAGCGACAATATTTTAAAAAGCAAAACTGATTTTTTTAAAAGAAAGAAATTCAGACTTAAGTGTTTAAAAATGAAAAACAGGAAAAAGCAGAAAAAACTTGAAAAACATACAGAGATACTTTACAGGTTTGCTTTTTTGTTGACAACTGTCCATTTACTTGGCTGCTTGTTCTATAGAATAGTAAATGTGTCTTTATCCAGTGCAGAAACTGAGACGTGTCCTTATTAGAACAAAGAATAGAAAGAGAAAGAAACCAGTTTAGGGTTTCCTGGGCAACTTATCCCTCAGGATAGCTGTGCCAGCAAAGAGCATCATTGTTGATCAAACTGAGTAAAAAACAGTTTCAGGCTATTTGGCCATGTTCTGGAAGTTTTTCTTCCTGACGTTTCACCAGACTGGCATCTTCAGAGGACAAGGAGCTCAGGGAACTCTTACCCTCTGGAGATGCCAGCCACAGAATCTTGCAAAACATTAGAAAGAAAAACTTCCAAAACACGGCCAAACAACCTGAAAAACTCACAACAACTATCTGATCCCGGCCATGAAAGCCATCAAGAATACATTGAGTGAAAACATTTTATGAAGGATATTTGTGTCCCTTCAGACAAGAACCAACAGGAAGATAGCAGTCCTACAGCCTGCACAAAGAAGCAGCCATTTTGTTCAAGTGAGGTCTTAGGGACTGAGGCATCACTCCCAATGGAATGATGGGCAAGAGAGAAGGCATGACAGACCACCAAGAAGAATGTTCAGGGGTTTATTACAGATGCTAGTTCCAAGGCTTTGTATTTTGTCCCTGTATTATAAGGGCACTACAACTGACCATACAGTCTCGTTAATTTGTGGCCACTGATGTCATGTACAGTGTTGTAAAGTGTAAATTGTTATTTACTCCCACGTTTGTTTCAATCATATTGTCCTTTTCACTGAACTTAGCTGTGCATGTTGCATCTACTGCCTGCCTTCTACAACTATATAGAATTGTACTTATTTAATAACATAGGGCGTTTATACACGACCCCTAAACTCTGCAGCAAATGGCTACAAGCTCTGGAGCTTAAAAATGTTTCCCCACCAGCTCCGGAGTTTAGAGGAAATTAAGTGTGACCCCGCCCACCTAAGCGCGACCCAGCACACTTTTCTTGTACCTGCTCTTCCCTGGTGAAAATTGTTTGATGCGGTGTAAGGATAGTGAGTGCGGGGCTCTCCTCACTTGTTTGTTGTTTTTTTGGCTCCCGCCCCTTTAAGAGCTCCTTTTCAGAGACAGGAATGTTGCCGCGCAAGAACGGAGGCAGAACAAAGGTGAACCATGATCTTTTCCTCCTTTTTTTCCCTCCCTCCCCTCATGCAGCCAGCAGCCAGGGTGGGGACACAGGAAGAGCGACAAGCCCCTAAGATCTCTGGTCTGAATTTAAAGGACCAGCGAATCTTAGGGGTTGTGTAAAAGCGCCCATATTCAGAAGTCATCACACTTTTATGTCTGGTGTGGGGTGCTCATTGCCATGCTTGCTTCTCTATAAGATTCTTTCCAATGTGGTCTTTGATTTTATATACTGTAAGCCTGCTATGTGTTGTGTAGAAGGTGGAGTAGTTCATTGAAAGGGATTTCTATTTGCAATTGCTCAGCATGAGTCAATAGGTTTTTTCTTCCTATAAGCTTTGATCCTACCACTGTCAAATGTGTTTATTGGAAACTAGATTTTCTCACTCCTGGATACAATCAGTTCACATCAACTGGTACAGTTTCCAGTGTCCAACGCTGTACTCAGAGCACTTCTGAATGAGGCAATGAAATGTACCTTCCTTTTATCATTTCCTTACAGAGCTACAGTCCATTCTACTTTTAAAATCTGTAGGGATATAAAACCTGTAATACAGTATTTTTCAACTCCCTAGAAATATCGGGAGATTCAAAGAATCCTAACCTTTCTGACAGTGTTTTAGAAACTGACCAGCCACAAGTTATCCACAATTCTGAGTACTATACAAAGAGGAGTTCACTTGCTTGATATTGTTGCTCATTAAAGTATTTGTAAAGATGGCAGAATGCATTCTAAGGTCTTCCTTTCCTGCTGCAGATCTATCAGTGCCAGGGTGGACATATACCCTCTCCTTTATGGAGGACAAGTCCATTTAAAGAGCTGATATCCTTGTTCATGCTGCTTGTCGGCCTGTTAGGTGTTCTCCATTTGCACACATATACCCAGTGAGGTCTCTTGGTCAAGTATGGAAAGTACTGTAGATAATTTGGCTGGTAAAAATATCTGATCCGCCATTTCCTATTTAAAAGTAAAATAGTTTGTGATTATGGGTCATCTTACAAGAAAGATGCAGACTATTTATGTTGATACAGTGGACCCTTGTATAACAAATGGTTTGTATAACATAAAATTTGTACAACATAAAAAATTCCAGAGATAGGTGAAATTTGCTTAACATAATCGCCTATGGGGCAAATCTGTACAACATAAAAATGGGATCACTCTGTTTTCAATGCATTCCTATGGGAAATTTGTATAAAGCAAAATTTGCTTAACATGATTTCATTTGGAATGACTTAATTCCTTTATACAAGGTACCACTGTATAGCTACTGCAGAATGGCAGGAAGGATATGGGACAACATATCAATTCTGTATGAATTTCAGATGAAAGTAAAATAACTGTTCTGATTCTGAACAAACTGTTCAGAGCCTTCTTCTAAACTAAAAGAATTGATTGTTGACTAGCTAGATAGTACAGCAAAACAACAGTGACCTCTGTTTATATACTGCCTGTACATATTCATTTTCAGTAAGCCCCATAAAATATAAGTGACAGGACATATCAGAACATTATTAAACATTATGCTTTATTTATTTGATTTACGTATATCCCACCTTTTCCTCAGTTCTCTGTCCTAGTGTTACTACTTAATCACATTCTTGAGCAATGTGGTGAGCAGTAGTGTATTTCTACTTAAATTACTGTAATAATATTTAATTTTGATATTACTTATATAATTGTTTTAAAATATCATATGCAAATTTAATGTAAAATCTCCCCCCCTTTGAAAGAATGTCCTCCCAATGGTGCCCCTTGCCCTTCATTTTGGTGATGTCTACCCTGCTTTTCCATGAATGAGCAGTGACCACCCCGGCAAGCACTTGGTGGGATGGCTGCCTTCATCTAGACATAGAAACATAGTCTTATGCAAGGTTAATCTATTTGTTTATCCTGCTAGCAGCTTTCAGGGTTTTGCGTAATGTTCTTGTGTGGTATTAAGTCATCAGATGACCCTGTTAAGTAATGACTTCAAAAAGATGCCCTTTCTGGCCTTGCAAACTTAAGAACATGTCTTTTTATGTATGTGTGTTGAGGGGATTTTCTAATGTGTATGAGAGTGTTTGGGGATTTGTGTGTGTGTGTGTGTGTGTGTGTGTTGAATCTGGAGTCTGAATTTCGTTGTATGTGTATACTGTGTATATACACACAATGAAAATTTATTATTATTATTATTATTATTATTATTATTATTATTATTATTATTATTATTATTATTATTATTATTATTATTATTGTTGTTGTTGTTGTTGTTGTTGTTGTTGTTGTTGTTTCCAAAGAACTTGTGTTCTGCCATGATAGGAGCAAAACATTATTCCAATCCAATCCCCAGAAGGACATTTGTATGGCAGAACTGCAGAATGGAAGGGACCCGATGGATAATTGAGTCCAGCCCTTGTCAAAGAGGTACGAGTACAAAGGGGAATGGAATCCACAACCTTTGATTCTACAGCCAGATACCTAAACCACTGAGCTATTATCTTTACAGATATTTGTTACTCTGTTTATTGTTTATGCTATGCTTTAAGGATATAAACATTGCAGTAGTTCTGTTGAGAGAGAACAGAATTTAAAAAAAGGTTAAAACCCCCAATGTTCCTTTACAATAGTTGTAACAATATTCTAGAATATACAGTGTAATGCTACAATAACAGTGAAACAATGAAGATAATACATGGAAAAACTACCACAATATTATTGGGAATGTATTTTCTTGCTTTAGATAAACCAACAAAATAGTAATTGCATAATTTCATGGTATCAAACCTCTGTGCCTCGTACATTTCCATTAAAAAGTTAGGCCCACATTGCCATGTTCAACTATCACAAACCAGAGTGCTAGGCCAGACATTGAATAAACACTGTCATAGTCTCCTGTGGCCGTAAGATGTGGTCCTTTTCCCTTTTATCTGATAATACAAATAAAAACTATAATTGCTTTCCATTTTGTCTGTTTCAGTGCGCTTGTGTGTTTGAAGGGGTAGCCATCTTTTTTATTTCTTTCAAGAGCTTTTAGATGATATTCCAAATAATTTCTTATAATTTAAAAGCCTTTCAAAGAATAGGCTTCTTTCCCAATAATTGACAGCCAAGACAATACTAGAGGGGTAGGCAAAGTGGAGAGAGGCGGAGGTGTAGATTGCTCTCTATAAAAGCCTTTAAATTATGTTGTCAAAAAATTATAACAACACTCCCCCCTCACTCGAAGACTGTGAGGATCTGGCTTCTCTGCTTCTCAATTCCTGGCTTTTGTGTGTGTGTGTGTGTGTGTGTGTGTGTGTGTGTGTGTGTGTGTGT